>CM056495.1:16537968-16932547 GCA_029783415.1 Anisodus acutangulus
CACTTGTTCCCGCAGCCCTTGTTGCAGCTGATAAACTCAAAAGTAAGGGCACGAAAAGCTGTCTTAAACAAAAAACCTTCCAAATGGAATAAGCTACTATAACTTTCTTTGTCGTCAAAGGCCGTAGCTTTAAACTCTTTTTTCGAGATGAGAATCATAGACTTTTTTATTGCCCAAGCAAGGGAATCCATTTGGCTTCGACCTGACTTGAAATGGCTGCTTCACGTATTATACCGTATTGCCCGATATAGTTTGAAGGACGAATGCTGGAGGGCAGCTTTTTAGAGCGGGCGTTCTGTGCGGTATTTTTTATGTTTATGTCTGTATTTCTTTTGTAGTTGGATCAGCCGTTTTCCTTAGTATGTCGAGGGAGGATTAATGAATGACTGCTTTAGCTCTATCGACAGAGGCCTCCGCCTAAAGTTCTGGCCCTTGCTTCAAGCTCTGCTCTGGGAGAATGGCCCCACCCGATGTGATCGCTAAAGTACTATTGATGGACTTCATCAGCTGGCTTTCACTCGAATCTTTTTCAGTGTGAAGGTTTTCTACTCCTTTGTCTTTAGCAGTTCCGTAATAGAGCTAATGAGACCATGCCCCGGATAATGGTGCATCACCTACTCGGCCTCAGGGGAGTGGCAGGGCTCAGTCTCAAGGTTGAATTGAAAGTCATAGTCAGTCCAACTGCACGAGTGAAAGGCGAAAGTCAAGATTACATGCAACCAGGTGTAACATGTCAAAGGTTTAACTTACTTCGCAGTCTGGCCTTTGAACTTTAGCAAATAGTCTTATTGGATAGAACGGAGAGAGCTCGTAGGCAATATGAGATAGAGCTGGAGATATTCTCGAAGAGATTCTTGCCAACACCATTAGGAAGACGAGGGAAAGGGGAAAAGATGTCAAATTCGCTATTTCCGACAGCTACGGTAGTAGAGAAGGAGAGACTACTTATGAGATAAATGGGTTAAGTTGGGCTAGCCCAAACTTAGCCCATCACAATTGTATGTAATGCCCAAACCCATGAAAATCTTGGCGGGTTGGACGAGTCAATTGGGCTTGGGCTGAAATTGCCAGCCCTACCAAATTCCAAAGCCTTTAAAAGATTAAGTAGGAACTCTCAATTAACATGATCATATGCCTTCTCTAAGGGAGTGTCTGGTAGGGAAGTTAACCAGAAAATGTTTTTCAATTTTTGCCATGTTTGGTTGGTTTAAATGTTTTGAAAAACATATTCTTTAGCAAAACAGTTCCTAAAAAATGATGGAAATGACTTCCCTAATGAAAGTAGGAAAAACAAGTTCCATAAGTGACTTTCCAAGTTCATTCCATCCAACGCCCCCAACTCCCACCCCTTGACCATCCCACCCCCTGTCACCGTGAACCCCCACTCCCCACTTCATCCTAACCCGATAGTGTTTTGCTAGATTACGTATAAATGCTCTTGGGATAATATATTTTTACTTATTTATCAAACACTAGAAAATAAGTAAGAAACCGACTTGTTTTACATGGAAAACATTTTCATTCGTACCAAACACACCCTAAGTCTAACTTGCAGATGACTCCAAGCGTCCCTTGTTTCTGTCTGGTGTCCAAAAGTTCATTAGCAATGAACACAAAATCCATGCTTTGCGTCCCTTGATGAAAGCCATCTGAGTATCACCAACAAGCTTGCCAATGACTCTCTTTACAATAATCTTGTTGAGGCTCCCAATCAAACTAATCGTCTAATTAGTCTGAAGTCCTTCCAACTCTTCTGGTCTTGCTTTCTTAGGAGTAAGAGCAATAAAAGAAGCATTGAAGAAACTCTTCTCTAGTTGCACAGTATGGTAAAAGTGAAATAAAGCTGCCATTATGGGTGTGCTTGGTATGGAGGAAATATTTTTTCCAATTTTCACATGTTCGATTGGTCAAAATGTTTGAAAAACTTTATCTCTAGGAAAACAAGTTACTTAAAAAGGAGGAAAATACTTCCCTAGTGAAAGTAGGGAAAATAAGTTCTACAAGTGACATTACGCATTGACTGTGTCCTCCCAACCCTCATCTTCACCCTCCCTGTAGCCCCCATCCCAACGTCCCATAGTATTTGTCTAGATTATATACAAATGCTTTTAGGATAATATTTTTTGCTTACGCACCAAACGCAAGGAAATAAGTAAGAAACCTACTTATTTTTCTGGAAAACATTTTCCTTCATACCAGACATACCCTTGTGTCTTCCTTGATGATTAACCAACATTTTTGATAGAAGACCATAGAAAATCCATCCAGCCCAGGAGTCTCGTCTCCTGCACAACTATTAATAACATTACGAACTTCTTCCTCAGTAAAAGGACCCGGAAGAAATTCCTTCTCCTCCACTGACAGGTGAGGAAGGTTGTCTGGTTGAAATCCAGGTCTCCACCTTTCAAGACAGATTTGGCGGAAGTCCTTCAGTAAAGTAATTGTTCTGAAAATTCCAACACCAATCTTGACTCTTATAAGTTGCCAAATGATGTTCTGGTTTATTAGATAATTTTCTTTTTCTTTCCCAATTAAAGAGTGTACTATAGTAATTATAACGGATGGTAAAGTCCCATATCCGCTATTCTTTTTTACTCGGTTTGTTTTATGTGAACCAGGTTAGCTGCAAAGACAACCCAATTGGAGAGAGAGAAGATGCAGAAAGAGGCTCAAGTCCAAAAGCTTATGGAAGAGAATGTGAAGTTGACAGCACTCCTCGACAAGAAAGAGGCACAACTCTTGGCCATGAATGAACAATGCAAGGTTATGGCATTAAGTGCTTCTAATATTTAAAAGGTTCTCATAAAAGAGTTAAATTCTATGAGATCTTCTATTCAATGAATGCATCATTGAGAGGAATCTGCACCTATAGTTGTGTTGTATTTGCTCATTGGGTGAAGTAATTCAACTAACCAGATGCTATTTGTTCTGTTAATGGAAACTGTGCTGCACCATTTTTGAGTGCATTGTCTTTTACTTGTGCATTTTATAGAAATTTGCTTTTAGTTCATAACAGTCTGCTGCTACCTAAGGACAATGCTTAATTACGTAAGCAGACTAAACAGGAACAAGAAGGATCTATTGAAGCTCAGACGAGGAAATAGCTGTCACGGAAGAGGAGGGTATGTAAATTTGACTTAGATGGCACTACTAATCTTTCTATTTTATATTTTTGGTATTGTTATTATTATTATTAAGAAAAATGTAAAGATTCACTTTCTTTTAATCGGCTCCTTCTCCTTGTCAATGCTATTAAGGATCTATGGGTTTGCCGACTGTACTTCTTAACGATAATGAGAGTGGTTTATTAATGATGGAATGGAAACAAGCTCGCAGCACCAACTCGTTCTTATTGAAGAACTAGTAAAGATAGCCCGTGCTGTGCACCGTCCCAATAACACTATGATAAAAGTAAAAGCAATCAAAGTAAAAACAATCAATTGTTTTTAGCCGAGCAACAAAATTACGACTATAATTGCATCAAGTACAACAGCTCTAAAACAGATAAATAACTGCAAAGACAAGAATGACCCTCAGCAAACAAGCATGTTGACGGAGTGCTGCTTGCTAACTCCCACTTATAAGAGTAGAAAATCTCTTTGTCAAGTGAGTCATCGGAAAATTCAGAATCTAGAGTTTGTGAATCCGAATGAGTGTTAGTTTTATTATATTACATATATTTTTAATATTATTTTTGTATATGTGGAGGGTGTGGAAATCAGGGAGAAAGATATGGAATATAGTTCGCAAAGTGCTTTACAACAGATGCTATAATCATGCTTATGGCTTTCGTTTTTTGCTGTAATCTTAGGATATATTATAAAAATCACTAAAATTTTGATAAATATTAAATTTGAATCCTTTCTCCCAAAAACAAAATGTGTTTAGTGCTAAGACCTAAAAGTTGAATTCATTATGCTTAAATTTTAAATCTGCCTCTGTCCTCTGTTGACGAAATATAACATGCACCAGGCGAAATAGTCGAATAATGCACCTACTGGCCCGACTCAAGGCTGGCTAGCTATCACAGCCTTCTTACCGTGATTGCCTCTTTTATCTTTTCTTTTTTCTTTTGTTTGGGTTTCGTGTCCTCCACAACCTCTTTAAGCTCTCTATTCAATTTTCACGCTTGTAGGCTTGTAACATTAGTTGAAGGGAGTCATCAATGTTAAAGTTGTCTCGGTGTGATTGTATGTCATAAGTTTGAGTCGTGGAATCAATTATTGATATTTGTATTGTGGCAGACTGCCATCTATATTAGAGACGGATCCATAATTTGAAGTTTATTAGTTCAGATTCTATTTCTTTTAAGTTAATATATTCTAAATTAATTTTACACGTTTAATGACTTTCCTAAGACAAATACAGTGTTTGGATCAATGTTATTGGGTTCGACCTGAGCCTACATTACACATTCTTGAAATGCGGTTCTTCTCAAGCCACTATTAAAAACATGTGTTTTCCGACCGACGGTCAAAAATACGGACTACTCCATCGATTTTTGCAAACTAAAGTTACAAATTTTTAAGAAGCTGACGGAATTGAGTCAGTTTTCGAAACTGACACGCTGCGACACCCCTATTTTGGTCGGTAACTCCAAGATACGGACCACCCACGGTCGATTTTTTCTATCGGTAATGAACTTTTTCTTAATAGAGAATCTTGTGTGAACACGAGATGCTTTCTGCACAGCTCTGCTTTTATTTTTTAGGCTTGTAGCATTAGTTGCATGATATGTATATCAGAATGGTCTTTTTGATAGGTGCAAGCTCATATAGCTATGTTGAGGAGGTAGTTGAGTATGATGGATGAGTCAAGACAGCCATTAACTAAACCTGGAGTTTTGATTTGAGTACGTAGATACATCATATTTAAAAGTCTATCAAGAACATGTGATGTTTCTTGTAAAGGTTGACAAGCTCATTCTCAGAAGTAACGTACAGCATTCATCTCCTTTTTTATTTCCACATCACTGTCAAATTAATCTCCTCCATGACCTGCATATACTAGAGTCCCTTTCATTCCATTGATCCCTATGTTGAAGATAAGGTAAAAATATATTTTTTGCACAGTCAAACAAAGACTTATTTAATAGTTGAACTTGTGGGTTTTAATTAATTCGGATTTTACTACTTCTTTCATCTCAATTTAAGTGATAGTGTTTTAATGGAGTTTAAGAAAGAAAAACTTTTGAAATTTGTGGTCTAAAATCAGCCATAAAATCTACGTGATTATAAATTATATCATTAAAGGTAAAATATGCGTTTTAAATTTAAATTATTACTAATATAGAAATGTGCCATTCATTTTTTATACTAACTAAAATGAAAAGAGTGTCACATAAATTGAAACAAAAGGAGTATAACTTTTTTGATAGGTTTGAGATTAATTAGTTATACTTGGTGCATCCGTCCCAGTTTAAGTGGCCGCGTTCAAACAATTTTTCTTTTGACCCTGACGTTTTTTTATATGTCTTTTAAATATTTTACATTGTTTCATTGTGACTTCTAGCACTTTTTATGTAATTTTCAAATAGGTAAATGTTGTTTTAAAAACTTAAAGATTCTATATCCGAATATACAATCAAAATTAAAAGGTTTGACTTTCAAAATCCGCACTATGACACATAAATTGGGATTAGAGTGTTTCCAATTTATTGATACTTTCTTTTTTAGTCCGTTCGAAAAAGTTTCCATATTTAGTAAATAACGATTTTGCTTTAAACTTTTTCTTCTATCCTTAATGAGATAATTTATAACCATACAAATATCTATGACTTATTTGAGACCACAAATTTTATAGTAATTCTTCCTTTTATTCTTGAATTTCGTGTCAATCAAACACCATCACATATATTGAGACAAAAAAATAAATCTTTTGACAAATACAGTCATCCTCTATAACAACATTTCACTATAATAGACATGTTTTTTATGAAATCGATCTTTCATGTTATGTTATACTAAATGTTCTTCGTAACAATATTTTGCTATAACAATCAACAAATAATGGAACAAACACAATGTTATAAAAAGGGTTTACTATACATAATAAATTTCGAGTCAAAGCTAGCTACTAGCTTCGTATGCATAGGACTTGAATTGACATGTGTTACAATGTTGTATTCGTTGTTAAGAGGTTTTAAGCTAAGACATGCCCATTGCATGGTTTATGTCCATGTCTCAGTTTGTGACTTGTCCTTTTAGTTATGGGCATCTACTTGCATCTAATTAATTTGGCCTGTTCAAAGATTTCGTCTATCATTAGTTGTGCTCTAATTGTTTCTTCAAGGAAAATTACACTATTCTACATGATATCAAAAATTTTAAAAAATATAATTCGTTGTATGTGGCTTTATTGTCACAAATTCCGAGATAGTAGAGAGCTTGAACACCACAAGGAAAGACTTGTGGCTAATGGTACTGATCAGTAGGAGGCAGATTGTGGTGAGACATTTAATCCGGTGGTCAAACCTGCCACCATGCACACAAGGTTGAGCATAGCTATGGGAAAAAATTGGCCTATTCACCAGGTTGATGTCAAAAATGCTTTCTTACATGGGGATTTGAAAGAAACTGTTTATATGCATCAACCGCCCGACTTTGTGCATCCGGAGGTTCCTCATTATGCATGTCGTATTCGTAAGTCACTATATGGTTTGAAACAAGCCTCTAGGGCTTGATAGGAGAGGTTTGCTACATACATCATACATATAGGGTTCGTGTGCACCAAGAGTGATAATTCCCTGTTTATTTTTCATCGAGGTACTGACACATCTTATCTTCTTTTATATGTGGATGATATTGTTCTGACAACTTCTTCTTATACTCTGAAACACGAGATCATTGCCCTGTTCAAGTCCGAATTTGTTATGACAGATTTGGGTAAGTTGAGTTATTTTTTAGGGATATAGTGACCAGATCCGCACATGTCATGTTCTTGTGTCAGCATAAGTATGCAAAGGCGATTGTCTACATGGCTAAAATGGAAAACTGCAAGATTATGCCTACTCTTGTCGACTCCAAGTCCAAACTCAGTGCAGATGATGGGGATCCGGTCAGTGATCCCTCTCTTTATAGGAGTCTAGTAGGTGCTTTTCAGTATATCACCTTGACTTGACCATACAATACATATGCAGTTCAGTAGGTGTGCTTGTTCATGCACGCTCCTAGGGAACCTCATTATACAGCTCTTAAGCGTATCATTCGATACGTTAAGGACACTCTTGACTATGGATTTCATTTATATCCATCAGCACCGACTAGATTTCTCTCCTACACAGACGCAGATTGGGCAGGCTGTCCGGACACCCGTCGCTCTACGTCTGACTATTATGTGTTTCTGGGAGATAATATCATATCGTGGTCTGCCAAGCGGCAAGCCACACTTTCCCGTTCGAGTGCAGAAGCAGAATATCGAGGCGTTGCGAACGTTGTTGTCGAGCTATGTTGGCTCCGAAATCTACTTCTTGAGCTTCATTGACTCATACGTAAGGCATCTTTGGCTTACTGTGATAACATATCTGCTGTCTACCTATATCATAACCCGGTTCAGCATTAGCGAACCAAGCATATTGAGATGGATATTCACTTTATTTGTGAGAAGGTTGCAATGGGTCACGTTAGGGTGTTTCATATTTCTTCCTCGTATCAGTACGTAGATATCTTCACAAAGGGGCTTCTTCAGCAAATGTTCCTTGACATCAGATTCAGACTTAGCGTCCGGCCTCCTCCCGCTCCGACTGAGGAGGTGTGGTAGTGAATATATTCCATATATATTCACAATATATTATGTACTTATTATTTTAATATAATTAATGTAATTAATGTAATTAAGGTAAAATAGAGATCATAATTCTATTAGAACTACGATTGTATACTCTATATATATGACATTAATAATAAAACTCTATCCAGGAGAATTACACTATTCTACAATTCTTATGACTCATACAGTGCCGAACCCTCCATCACTACGAGATGATATCCTGGCTCATGAAATTTAATTAAAAAATGCCTCATAAATTTTCTGGATGGCATATCATGTGTAGGGATGGCAGGTGGGTATAATTTTGTGGATTCCGCACCGCACCCGCCCCAGTTGGGGCGAGTATGTGTATAACTTTGGCGGGTAGTATGCGGGTATGAGTATTGAAAATGTACACGTCGTAGGCGGGTAGGTGGTGGATTTGCAGTCACACCCGCCTCCCCCGCCACGCATCCAACCGCCTACCCGCCCCAAGCCTAAAATATTAGCAGCCCATAAGTCGTGACTTCAGCCCATAAGTCACGACAAGTGAAAAAATCTGAAATTCTCCTCCCCCTCTCCCAAAGAAAATGAGACCGTGACAATATTGATTCTTGACTCAAATTTTTGGGATCATGTTGATCACTAATTGATCACAAATGAAGTGATTACAAAATATGGCAGGCGGATATTGACAGGTGACGGATATCCACTTGGGTGGTGGAGCGGGTGTGGATTTAGGAATATACCCGCCTAGGCGGGTATGGATGTTGAAAATTGTACCCGCCACGGGTGGCGGGTATGAAATTTTCTGACGGGTACGGGTGCGGGGGAAGGGGTACCCGCACCCGCCCCGCCCAATTGTCATCCCTAATCATGTGTGCAAAATAATATAGAAACCCACGAACTAATTAGTCTTCCTATAGTGTATTATGAAACCACTGTACCTAAGAAATTAATTAAATTTTACTTATTAGATATATTTTATTTCAAAATACAATACTTTCTGAAAGAAATAATCCCTTGATTATTTTCATTAATTGAAAAAGAATATATACAATTTACATATTTCCATAATAGGAGAATCATATTCCTATTCTAACTCCAAAACCCTATTTTAGTAGTACAAGACTCCTATAACTATGGTAAGTGTACAATACTAATTAAGATAATCTTTACACTAAAATATTACAATAATATTCTGCCCAACTCGTGGGCTTCTTATTCACAAACTGAGATAGCATATACATAAGTATACACGTGTATATCGTGTATACTTATGTATATTTAACACACTACTGCAGTCATAGCGGGCGGTCTTCGAATGTTGAGACTGTCCCTAAAATCTTCAAAAAGAACCGATGGAAGCCCCTTTATAAAGATGTCTGCAATTTGATACATGGAAGAGACATGGCAGACACGAACTTGTCCACGAGCTACCTTTTCGCGAACAAAGTGAATATACATCTCGATATGTTTAGTGCGCTAGTACTGAACCGGATTACCCGAAAGATAGATGGCACTAATATTATCACAATAAACTAAGATAGCCTTATGAATAGGACAATGGAGCTCTAAAAGAAGATTATGTAACCAACAGGATTCAAAGACCACATTGGCTACCCCTCGATACTCGGCCTCTGCACTTGAGCGTGATAAAGTTGACTGACGCTTCGCGGACCATGAGACCAAGTGATTACCAAAAAATATACATCCAGACGTAGACCGTCTGGTGTCTGAACAGCCGCCCCAATTAGCATCTGTGTACGAGACAATAGTAGATGTCGAAGAGAGATATAAATGTAAGCCATAGTCAAATGTCCATTGGATGTACCTAATAATGCATTTGAGTGCATTCATGTGCTCAACCCTGGGATCATGCATAAACAAACACACTTGTTGTACGCCATACGTAATATGTGGTCTCGTGAATGTAAGATACTGAAGGGCCCCTGCAAGACTGCGATAGCGAGTCGGATCCTCATAAGGTGAGCCAGCCGCAACACCCAACTTGGGTTTAGTATCAACATGAGTGGAAGTGGACTTACAGGATGACATCCTAGCCCTCTCAATGATCTCAGCTGCATACTTCCTCTGTGATAAGAACAACCCACATGCATGACGGGTAACAACAATCCCTAAAAAGTAACTCAAGGGCCCCAAGTCTTTTATAGCAAATTCAGAACTGAGCAATGTCATGATAGACTGACGTAATGCATTAGAAGAGGTAGTCAAGATAATATCATCCACATATAATAGTATATAATCCAATAAAGAACCACAACGATATATGAACAATAAATTATCAGACCTGCTGTAAGAGAACCCAATAGTCGAAACATAGTCTGTAAACCTCTTATACCAAGCCCGTGGAGACTGCTTAAGTCCATACAAGAACTTCTTCAACAAACAGACATGATGAAAAAATTTGGGATCCCTAAACCCCAAGAGCTAATGCATATAAACTGTTTTGTTGAGATCACCATGTAAGAAATCATTCTTCACATTTAACTGATGAATGTGTCATGCTTTCGAAAGAGCCAAGCTGAGCACAATGCGAATAGTATCCGGTTTGACCACCAGGCTAAATGTCTCACCACAATCCACACCAACCTGTTGAGTCTTACCATCACCTACAAGACGAGCCTTATGCCTCGCAAATGAACCATTAAAATTACCCTTATGAGCAAAAATCCACATAGACCGAATAATATTAACACCAAATAGACGGGGCACCAACTCCCACGTCTTATTATCAATAAGAGCATTATATTTGTCGGTCATAACAATTTTCCAATTCGGGTCATTTAAAGCAGACACTGGGTTATGGGGCAGAGGAGATTTAAGAATATTAGAATTTAAATTAAAATGTCTTTTTGGTTTAAAAATACCCTGTTGACTGGTCTTTGACTCGGGGAAGAATTGAGCGGATTTTGGGAATTTTCTGGACTCGGGACGGGCCGCCAAGACGATGAGTTCTTGGCGAACACGAAGCGTAAGCCGATGACGCAGAACTGGACCGGTTCGATATTGAGTGGGATCGCCCAAATGTTGGCCCAGCACGATGGCGAGGCGGGGGCAATGGGCGGCGGACGATGGGACCAACGGCGTGGGTCCGCTGGAGGATTTGGGGTGCGGAATATGTCCGAAAAATGGTGAATAATAAACGGGGATATACCATCATCCAAAAATTATACGAACTCGGCACGAGATTACTAACCTTAGCAAACGGAAATTGAGATTCATCAAAAATTATATGGCGACTAATGATAATTTTATTAGAAGATAAATTAAAATATTTGTAACCACGATGATTTGACGGATAACCCAAGAACGCACACGAGGTAGAACGAGCATGAAGTTTATTAATTGTGGTGGACGAAAAGAGTGGATAACACAAGCACCCAAAGACCCTAAGATGTGAATACGAATGAGTCTTATTATATAAAATTTGAAGGGGGGGGGGAGGCGAATATGTCAAACCTTTGGAAGGAATAATGTTAAGAAGATATGTAGACATTTGTAGAGCATGATGCCAAAAAGACGGGGGTATGGAAGCATGAATTAGTAAAGTGCGGACAATGTTATTAATGGTACAAATTTTGCGTTCGGCTTTCCCATTATGTGAAGACGTATGAGGGCAAGAAAAATGAAAATTGATCCCATTATTTGCACAAAATTCCCGAAACACCCCATTGTCATATTCTTTGCCATTATCACATTGCATATTTTTTATTTCACGTTCGAATTGGGTTCTAATAAATGCTCTAAATTTTAAGAAGATGGAAAAAACTTGAGATTTTTTTGCTATTGGAAAAGTCCACAAAAATTTAGAATAATCATCCAAAAAGAAAACATAATAACGAGGACCCAAATAACTAAGAACATGAGACATCCATCTATCACAATGAATAATATCAAATAGCATTAAAGTACGAGAATTAGAGTCTACAAATGACAACTTAATAATTTTTTCTAAAGAACAAGATTGACAATTCGGAGTACTATGCGTACCCTTACAAGAAATAATATTGTTTTTATCTAAGGAATACAAAATAGATGACCCTGGATGGCCTAGAGGAGCATGTCACAAGGAAGGAGCCAGAGCTGCAAAAGTTGATGACAATGCGTGACTCGAGAAACCGAAACTTGGCGTGATAGGATAAAGATCTCCCCTACTATCACACCTCATGAGATGACTCCCCGTGTTGAAATCCTTCACAGAAAACCCAAATGGATCAAATTCAATAGACATGGAATTATCAGTGGTGAATTTTTGGACATACACTAAATTTTTAATCAATTTGGGGGCATGCAGGGTATTTTTCAAGATAAATGGTGGATGGGAGGGGGGGGGGAGGGGGGCGAAAATGTTTTATGACCATAACCACGAATTGGAATTGAATTACCATTTCCAACAATGATACCACGAGTACTGCTCAAATTGGAATAAGACCAGAGAGTACCTTGGTCGGATGTCATGTGTGTAGTGGCGCTGGTGTCCATGTACCAGTTCAGGTCCGGAGGATTCAATACAAGTGTGTGCATCGCGACTTCGATGTCGGTAGGAGTGAGGCCTGCTACATGATGGGCCTGCGGAGGCCGAGGCCTAAGCACCCCTGCTTGCTTCCTCTGCCCAGATGGGTTACCGAAAGATGGCCATTACATGTTGGGCCGAGAGATGGGCTGACTAGCCCACTGACTATTCACTAGACACGGCGGAACTGGGACCAGTGGTTGTTGGGCCACTGGCCATTGGTCCTGGCCCACATCCAGTTGGCCCAAGGTTGGGACCAGTTGGGTCGTGGCCCACTACTGCTGGAGTGGGACTCGCTGCCGCCGTTAACTCCATCGTAACCACCGCGTTTACCGCCATGATTTTTCCCGTTGTTTTTACGATTATTTTTGCTGCCACCGTGAGCAGGGTTTTGGCCCAAATTATCAACCAAATTCGAAGAATTTGTGGAGGACGTCATCATGACTACGTGGCTCGCACCGGTAGCCGCCTTCTTAGCCAAACCGGCTTCTTCCAAAGTAAGCATGGAGCGGGCTTGATAAAAAGCGGGAAGCGGGTTACTTTGACGAAGGAGAGTCCCAACACCATTATAGGCCTCAGACAGGCCGGCAACCAATTGTATAACTAGACGATTATTTGTCACAGGTGCGCCAACGTTACAGAATTGGTGCGCCAACTCCTTGAGTCTCTTGCAATATGCAGAAACGTTCGAAAATTCTTCCATGCTGACTTGAGAGCATTCTTGCTCGAGGGTGACAACACGTGAATGTTGGTTATCTTGGAATATATCACACAATCTATTCCAGGTAGCTATAGTCGTAGTGTCCGGCTCAATGATCGTCTGTAAGAGGTTGACCAAAATAGTGGAATAAATTCACTGGAGAATGGTAGCATCAAGAGTAATCCATAATTGAGGATCCTCCGCGGGAATAGGGGCAGCGGGAGAAATTATGTGATGGAGGACTTGATGGGAGATAGTGTAAATTTTAAATAATTTTGCCCACGTCGCATATTGGACGTTTTCCATCTCAAGAACAATAGAGATGTTGTTCTTGATGTTAGAAACAGTGAGGGCATGATCAAACGTGTTCCTAGACATAACGAAAGAACAAAGGAATTGGAGGGAAAATTTGGGAAGAGTGGAGGTAAAATTTAACACGAAATCCGGTTAAGGGGTACGGAAATCGAGGCAGGTTTTGGCCGAGAATTTGCACTCAAACCGAGAGCAGTATTTGGAGAACAAAGGCGGAAGCAATTTAGACCTAGTCTCTTGATACCATGAAATAAATAATCTCCTGATTATTTTCATTAATTGAAAGAGAATATATACAATTTATATATTTCCATAATAGGAGAATCATATTACTATTCTAACTCCAAAATCCTATTCTAGTAGTACAAGACTCTTATAACTATGGTAAGTGTACAATACTAATTAAGGTAACTTTACACTAAAATATTACAATAAAATTCTGCCCAACTCGTGGGCTATTCACAAACTGAGATCACATATACATAAGTATACACGATATACTCGTGTATACTTATGTATATTTAACACTTTCCTTATTAGACTGATTATCCATAGAAATTTTTCAACACACTATTTACGTGTACATAGAAAAAAAAGGTACTTATTCGTTTTGCATAAGTACTTCCTCGGTTGAGATTTTTTTTTCTTTTTTAAATTTTACAATCCAGAAAATTAAAGTAAAGAAAATACCAAGAACATTGTCTACAAAACGGATATTAGGTCAGATACAATAACATAACATATTATTTTCTCATAAAATAAATTATCTATAATTACAAATACATTATAATTAACTCACCTAACTACTTCGTTTTTGCTGGTTCAGAAGATGCCCAATTACACATTGAAGTCAATATTGCATCATAAAATAAAGTAGCTATAAGAATAGATACAATATAACTAACTTAGCTAAATTGTTCATTATTGCAGAATCTTAATCAGACTCTTGCTCGTACCTAATCAATGCCGAAAAGCCTACCACAGCAAGCAGCAAGCAGCAAGCAAGAGCTTCTCAGCCCCCTAACCTTTCTATTTTGGAATAATACTTCTTTTTTGAATCAGGTAAGCCAATAATATGAAATTTAATAACTGGATCAATGTAATAATATTATTTTTTCATTTAAATGAATATTGCATCTATTTTAACCTTCATTGCTAGTATTTGATATAATTCATTCATTTTATATTGTATTTTTAATTTATTAATACGGGCCACGAGGAGAGTAGTTTATATTAAATGTGTGCGTATAAATTGTCAGCAAACAATAATGAATGTAATGGTATTGCCGCATCCCTTGACCCAATTAAATTTTGAATTCAGTATATTTGTACGTTCACGTGGTTATTAAAAAAATCCACTCAAAGTAAATGCCATTTTTGTGTTCCATATTGATGCTGCAGATCCTTGGGACCTTGTGTTATTCATTTTTTTTTTGTTGTTGACGAAGGAACCCGCATCCGCTACTCTCTCGAGTGCACAGGGTAAACTTCGGACTGACGCAATAGCCTGCAAACCACGTCAGCCGATTAACTTGTGTTATCCATTCTTGTTCATAGAACATGGGAGCACCCACTCCATTAATCACTCCTATTGACCTTTATACTTTTAGAGAGTCTTAATTAAATTCCTGTATTTATGTTCTTTTTGTTGTGCTATAGGAAGGATCTTCAACCATGATATCTACTTTAGGTATGAGTTTATAATTAAGTTTTATGTGTTGATGGTTTAACATTTTTTTTATATAGCAAGGTCACTTATAAAATAATTTCATGTTAGTGATAAATGTTAATTGGTAATACGATGAACATATGGTAATTAAACGTGCTATCAGTGACGCAACCACGATCTTACTCAAGGGGACACTCCTTCGCTGAAAAATTACACTACGTATATATAGGTAAACTTTTTCATGTATATATACTATATGTTGAATGCGAATTCTTCATGGTGACCCGTCCCCCAACCCTGCTTGAACGCGGGATGCTTGTGCACTAGACTGCTTTTTGTATATATATTATAGGTTGAATCTTTTTAACTTTTTCGTTTGTTTACTTCTTTATATTCCGACTCCCTTAATTAGCCAAAATTCTGAATTCATCGCTGTTTGCTATCACATGTTATAATACACTAATAAAGTAAAAAAAAATCTTTGCACTATCCGTATATATGTGACTTTTTTAAAGTCCTTTAGGTATTAGCTAGCATACGCCAACTCAAGTCTGATTGTTGCTTTTATATCTATATTTATCATGACAAAGCTATTGTAGGATTTATTTCTTTGGTACATAGAGGAATTAACACAGAAGAAGGCAGCTTTATGGGCCACATAACATGGGAAAGAAAAATAAGTTCTCATAACCTGTCACCAAAGCAGAAGACTCAATTCTTGTGGTGCTTAATTAGCATGTTCGCATTTCAACCCTTTTTAGCTAATTAAGATACTTGTATTTTGTCAGCTTTTGTGTGCTTATGCTGTTGGATATTAATAAGGTTCATCAGGGTCACATGCAAGGTTTTCGCATGTTGAGACATTTCAATTTCACATTATTACAACTAAATTGCAAAAGAAACAAAAGAACATATATAATACTCCCTCCTTTCACTTTTCGTTTTCGGAGAGTTAATCTGATTTTGGATAATGAACGAGAATTCAGATTTTGAATTAGGCCTCACGTATATCTTGTGCAGGGGAGGGGGGGGGGGGAATCGACCCGTTTTTGCCTTGCAAACCCAATTTTCATGTGGGGAAGACCACTCCATTTTACTAGCTCTTTACTAGCCTAATAATACACAATTCAATATAAAGAGAAAGAAAGTTCTTTCTACCCGCAATTAGGGACTTTCAAATAAGATAAGGATGAATAAATGAAAAGGAACCCACAAAATAAAGAGAGAAAGATGATAATTTCTTTATTCTTTGCATTACTAATAGGTTTATTTCCAACATATTTTACTTTTTACTTAGTTTTTATGTAAATTTTATTTTAAAAAATTTAAAGAATTCACATCCGAATTCATGATTAAAATCTAAATTTTAACTCTCAAATCCGTAACATACCACATAAATCGAGCGAGGGGAGTAAAAGATTTTAAAAATGAGCGAGAAAACTGACTTGACCATTTGTTAATGAAGGAAATCTTCATGAAAATGAGAAGACAAGTTGAGTAGATTATTGATAATTGTGATAGCGAATATATTATCATATATTCGCCGTATATTCGATAATTAATATTAGTGTGTAATTATATAAAATATAGATCTTCATTCAATTAATTTCTATAAAAGACAGGACAGAAACATGAAAATGTATTTAAGAGAAAATACGACGTATTCAAACAATTGTGGTATCTAATTTCGTACAAGCTTTTGGTTATGACGGATGGAGAGTTGCGTTCAAATGAACCTAATATTTTCCAGCAGCATCTCAATAATATTTGTAACTTAAAGGCCAAACTTTAAAACTAAATTAAATAAACATATAATTATATTTGTGCAAATTTTATTTTTTAACCTTTTGAGGTGCAAAATTAATTAATTTTCTTGTAATCCATTTTTTGTGCCAATAAACATGATTTTTTTCTTTAACATTACTCGGAGAAATAAAAAACTAACAAAAATATATTACTAATAATAAAATGGAAAAAGCTCAAATATGTCGTCGACCTATCGGAAATGATTCATTTATGTCACTCGTCATAATTTGACTTATTTATATCATCGTCATTACAAAAATGGCTCATCGGTGCTATTTTTCATTAACGCTGATTTTATAGTATCAGATATGACATGTAACTTTCATAAGCCACTATCAATCATCCTAAGGTTAAAAAAAATGTCATTCCCTTTTCATGCCAACAACTTGAATTGTTGCTTTAAAGTACTCAAGAAAATAACTAGCACATAATTAATTTATTAATAAGTAAAAGCGGGCCCCTCATAATTATGGGGCTAAGGCCTATGCCTTAGTGATCTTATGGTAGAGAGTCGTGATGTTTTCAAGTTCTGAGAATGGAAAAAGTCATATTAGGAAATGCCACCCTTAAAATAGGTCTGCAACATGCGATATAGTTGAGTTTCAGTGTGAATATTAAACACTTAGACAAAAAACTCAAAAGAAAAACCTAACGTTTCCAGCAAAGAAGCACATATATATATGTAATTAAAGAATGCTAAATTGTAACAAATTTAATATTCTAAAATACTCCTTCTATTTCATAATAAGTGGGGTTTTAAGCTGATGCATATCCCTTAAAAAATTGATTACTCCTAAAATTTATTAGTATTTTTATGAACGTACCCTAATCAAATTTTACTACTTTTTAGGGAAAGAAAATGTAGTTAATGAATTTTGACTATTTAAATAAGGATAATCTTAAAAGAATCTGTCCAAAGTTTTCTTAAAATTCTAAAACATCACTTATTATAAAACGGAAGAAGTAATATTTTCAGTTTACATTTTGAATTTAATTCTGTCTTTTGGTGTCGCATTTAATAACGGTATAATCCAGCAGTTGTGTTATCGCCTTATCGCTTATCAGCTAGCAGACAATAGAAGCCACGTGGATAAATCTTATATATGACGATAGAACTGCCACAGGATAAGATTAACATTTATATTATGACAGCTAAAAATCAGATACTCTCCTCCAAAGAGATTTTCTTAATTACTTTTTGGACAATCAAAGGATATATATTTATATATATATTATAATTTTTTAAACTAAATTTTAAATATTCTGAATAGTTAATTATTATAACTTATAGTATTTTTATGTAATTTTTAACCATGTCAATTTTATTTCAAAAAAATTTAAAATGTTATGTTCGAATACATGCTGAAAACTAATTAATTTAACCTTCATAATTCGAATCAAAACAATCTTTTTGGAACGCAGAGAATAGTTACTTTCCCAACCCTTTGGAAGCAAATTTGTGTTCTTTCTTTGTATTTTTTTTATATTCAGCTTCCCGGCTTACGCCTGATTATTCCTGGAGATAGTTGTCTCGGTCCCTCAGCACTACTACCAGTAAATCGAGGGATGTGCCTGAATGATCAGGGTTTGAGAACAGAGCAATTGATATCACCTACAAGGTCATACCCCAGAAGAGAGCAAATTGCTCTCACCAAGGTTCGAACCCACACTGGATTTTAAGTTCTCCTCCTTTGCCATCCAGTTATGCCCCGGGGGACCCTATTTTTTCGTTTGAGATGAAGAAGGTCAAGGAGGGGGAGGCAAAAATAGCTTGATAAGAAGTATAACGGGACATTGTCCTAATATATGTGATACTATTTGAACATAATTTTAAATGAAGATTTTTTAAATTTATGGTCTGAAATAAGTCTTATAAATTTGTGTGACAATAAATTTAAGAAATTACACCCAATGACTTTGAAAATGAATGGTTTTTAACTTTTGACCCTCACTTTCCCCACAAAACAAACTTTTAAGATTAAAAGTCAAAACTTATTAAATTTAAAATTTTGCCGTGAGATAAGCAAAGTCAAAAATTCAAGATCAATCCACCTATAAGGCCGCTCTTATAAATTACCCCTCAGCAATCTCATTGAGACTTTAGGATAAAAATGAGAATTTATGAATAAATTATTTCATATGAAAATGTGACATTTGTTCTTAGACATACTTAAAAAAAAAGTGACAAATAGATTTGACCAGGGGGATTATTATTTAAACTAGGAATCAATTGTCAAGTAAGCCTGTGTTGGTTTTTTCGCTTTGGTCCCAAGAACATGGAACCTATTCAAATTAAATTTAACTCAAAGTAATCATATGGTCTTCCCATCGACAAGTCTCGTCTTTAAAAAATTTGACGAGAACCATGTGCATAATATTATGCAAAAAATTGTAAATAAGGTACCGACATTATTGTTCCAATTTTATTTGGCAATCGACATTCATTTGTCTCATTTTATGTGATGCAATTTGATTGTTAACGAATTTAAGAAAAAAAATATCATTTAAAATTTATGGTAAAACAATAAATTATTAATATTTATATAGTTATAAATCAATTTATTAAGAGTATATAACATGAGAAATTAAAATTAAATTATTTCTGAATATAAAAAAGTATTAGTTTGAAAAAGATACTCTCTCAGTTCCTTTTTATTGATCAGTATACTAAAATATATTTCTCTTTTACTTTTCATTTTACCAATGAAATAGACTTACTGGTTTATCCATGCAAAAGCCACCACGACTTGAATTACCAACTATAAAAATTATCACAAAACAAAGAAATGTATTCTCTACCAAGATGAAGAGAATTGTTTCTCTCCAAACCCTAGTCACTGTATGATGGTCGAAAAACGTGGCTTATTCGACACTCACAATAATGTATTTATATGATATAATTAAGATTTAGAAGAAGGACACGCTAATAGGCTAAAAGTCTAATTAGCACTCCCTATGATTGAATTTGACCCAATAACATTTTTCAATAACCAAATTAAGATAGATTTGATTTTTCCCTCCTATTTCTCCCTTATGATTAAGTTTATTTCTCAAACTAATTAAAGTATTGATAGTCCAATTTAAAATTTCTAAAGCACAATTAATAATGATAATTTTATAACAAAAATACTTAATTAATTAAGGCTTTCTTAAGTAATTAGTTGAAACTAAAATGGAGAGCCTTTGACTTGCGGTGATGGATGTACTTTGAGTTTAATGAAACATTGATGTCTTTAAGACTTTATTATTGTATATTATATATTGATGATGATGATTAATATATATTTTGCTGACTTTGTGATACCCTAGCTTGAGAAAAGTACTCCACATCGGTAAAATAGGAGAGATAGTGGATATATAAGTAAACAAGTCTTATACTTTAGTGTCACGTTTTAAAGTTGTGCCGGTCTAGGCTCAAAGCGGACAATACCACTAGCGGACTTGACTGGGCTGTTACATATGGTATCAGAACCAATCATGTGATAGCCTTGTCGGTATGGCTCAGAGTTCAACTACATTTAGGAAAATCCAGGGAAGACAGGGAAAACCTCAGTGCTGAATCTAGGCAAATCTTATTTGATGGAACAAACCTGTCACACCCCAACCTTAAAGTGTGTAGCCGGCACCCGGCGCCTGAACAACCCGAGCGTACCACCTGTGTAACATAACCTTAACAGATAACCATCTGGGCTGACAGGGTCTCACAAGACAATTACATGAAAGACCAGAACCAACAACCTCTACAAATGACAATCAACTCAATATATATACATACACCATAAGGCCGACGAGTCCATAACAAGTACACTAACAACTGACAAGAAGGCCGACAATGCCATAGAAAAACATATATTCCCTCTATCCCAATATATGTGATACACTTTTTTTTTTACTATGTCCCAAAAATTATGATACATTTCTATATTTATAAATAATATAACTTAAAAAATTTCCATTTTACCCTTTAATAAAATGATTTAGAGCCACACAAATATCTATGGCTTGTTTTAGACCACAAGTTTCAAAAGTATTCTTTTATTTCTTAAACTTCATGCCTAGTCAAACTATATCACATAAATTGGGACGGAGGAAGTATACAACAACCTCTAGTCTGCAAACCTCTAAGAGTACTATAGTATGTCATCAGGTTGTGACAGGGCCCCGCCATACCCAAAATAGCTATAACATATGCAACAATGTCTACCGACTTTGTTCAGCAACCCCGAAGAAGTGGGGTGCGATGACCAATAGCTGAAGTCAGATAACCTACTATGGAGGTACGTCTGTCTGTCTATCCGTACTTGCAGGAATGAAACATAGCGCCCCAGCAAGGGACATGTGTTGACACCCAATTTTGTCTCGTTTTTTCCTATTTATTCGCAATTTTAAATATTTTTGGACACCTCAAAAATAATTTTAATATAGGCATATATATATTTATTATTATTTTTAATATCATTATTTATTATTATTATTATTATTCACATGTTTTACTATCATTTTCCTTTTTAAAAGTCGTAATCACAATTCCACCCTAATATTCTATGTTATTTATTTTCACAAAATTGCATCGCATTTTCACATTTTTATAAGCATTAAGCATATCGCAAATATTATATTTTTATTATTATCACATCGTTATATTTTTATTAAAATAATTTACATTTTTTCTTCAAAAGCATTTTAAACCCCTTTTATATTTTTTAACCCATCACCCATTCATTTTCCAACCCAAAACAATTTCTACCCAATACTCCAACCCAAATCCCACAACATAGGGCCCAACCGACCAGCCCACAAATGGGCCCAACCGGTCAAGCCCCAGATCTGACCCGAACCGGTCCAACTCGTCGGCCCAAACCCATCCCTTTTATCCCCCTAACCAAAACATAAACCTAAAACAAAAATCAAACAAAACCTAACACTTTACCCCCCAAATCGGCGCCGCTGCCCCCTACCCGCGACTCCACATTTTCGATCACCTCACCCCTGCCACCATCGACCCCTGACACCACCAACCCCCCTCTGTTACGCTGACACCACCAACCCCCCTCTGTTACGCTGACACCACCAACCCTTCGACCCATACCCCTAAAATCCGCAACCCATGCCTCTTCAAATTCGTGATTTTTTGGCTCATTTATTTGAAATTCGAACTCGTTCTCGAACGTTGAAGGGTGTGAATCCATCTATAAATACCCCTTTTGTTCACTGTTAAAGGGGGAGAAATTTTGGAGGTCCAATTCCATCTAAAAAATATCTGTTGTGTTCTTGATTTTTAGCATTCGCCTTCCTAGTTATTCAAAGAAATAAGTCTGAAAACAAGTCCAAAATTGGAAGGAAAAGGGGTGAGTTTCATTCTTAAATTTTGGTGCTAAATACTTCTATTTGGCTTCGTGAATCCCAATCCGTAATCTGTTTTGTTTTGTTGTTGTTGTTCTTCACTAAATCGGGGTTTTCGATCCGGGTCGGGTCAACCCGTTTCAGGTAAGGTTTCCAGGTTTATATTTTTGATATTTTGTTGTTGGTTATCTGACATTTGGAAAGAAGTCGATTCGGGTCGGGTCGACCCGGTTTGGGTACATTTCCAGATTTTGTGCTTTACATCTTATTTGTTGGCTATCTGAAAAATCAAAAAAATTTGATTCCGATTACGGTCACTGCTTCGGGTTGCATTTCTCGGGTCGGGTCGACCCGAAAACCGAATCGCCTATTCGGGTCACTGTTCAGAATTCGGGTCGGGTTTTCATAAACATTCCGAATCCTGTTTCAGTTCCGAAATTTCAAAATTCGGGTCGTATATTTTAATTGCTTACTGTTGGTTTACTTTGGCACTTGAACATCCATTATGAGGCTAAGTTGTTTATTTTACTGGTTTGAATAGATACTGCATTTAGGCCAATGAAATTGAATTCGAAGCCGCGTCCATTCGAAAATCGTTTCTCTATTTCAGTTTATTGCTATGTTGTTTATTTTACTAGTTTGAATAGATACTGCATTTAGGCCAATGAAATTGAATTCGAGGCCGCGTCCCTTCGGGAATTGCTTCTCGGTTTCAGTTTGTTATTTTTTGGGTTGTTTTACTGATTTGAACTAATACTGCATTTAGGCCAATGAAATTGAATTCGAGGCCGCGTCCCTTCGGAAAATGCCTCTCGGTTTCAGTTTACTATTTTGGTTTGTTTTACTGATTTGAACAAATACTACACTTAGGCCAATGAAATTGAATTTGAGGCCGCGTCCCTTTGGAAAATGCTTCTCGGTTTCGGTTTTACTGTTTTGGTATTATTTTGCTGATTTGAACAAATACTACACTTAGGTGGATGAAATTAAATTTGAGGCCGCGTCCCTTCGGAAAATGCCTCTCGGTTTCGGCTTGCTGTTTTGGTATAATTTTGCTGATTTGAACATGATACTATATTTTGGCCGATGAAAAAATATCTGTCGATTTTTGAGGTCTCCACAGTTGTAAAGATGGAAATATAACTTCTGGGCAATGATGAAACTTAAATCTTTTTCTTATTTCATCCGAGAGATCAACATGTTTAGTAGGCGAGGCAACTAAAATGACCGACGAGTTATATGTTCGCAGTCACGACGTGATTGGAATGATCTTTCTTTTTCTTCCGAGAGACCAACATGTTTAGTAGGCGAAACAATTAAAATGACCACCGAGTCATATGTTTGCAGCCACGACGTGATTGGAATGATCTTTTCAAAATTTAAGTCTGAGCCCTCCGTGATCAAAACATTCACTATTTTGGATACGGATCCGAAGTTATTTATATTTAACTGTTTCTAATCATTTGTTCTTGACAGCTTGCAAGGAACAAAGTCAACGAAGGCAGATACTCCTCGGAGATTATTTATTTTATTATTCTTACTTTCTTTAATTCAACTTTATCTTGCTCTGTATTGTAATATTATTTATTGCACTTATGTAATTATTGAAATGCTTATAATAGGTAGACTTAAAAATTAATTAATAAGGTAGTCTAAAACTGGACGTCGCTAGCTTATTTACTTGTAGGCTTGGTTAGTCTAAAACTTAGAAATCTTTCGCTAGTTTATTTATTTTTAGGCTCGTCATGCATATTCAAAATTTTCAAAAAAACAACTATGATCATCTTCTATTCATTTTTTATACAAATAAGTTTTATCTTCTTTTTTTTCAATTTGCAACTCAATGATTTCCAATTGTTTTTTTACTTGTTTGGCATTATAAATAAATTCATTTTTCTCCTTACTATTAGTTGTTACAAATGCATATTTTTTTAAACTTTACATGTATTTTTCATTAATATCATACAAATGCATACTTGTACAAAATACATCATTTCTTAAATATTTGCAAATATCTTTTTGACTTTATATACTTTTAAACATGCATTTTCTTAATAATAATTAACATGAGTTTGACCGGATAACCGCAAGTTAGCGGATCTTAAAGGATGCCTAACCCCTTCGCTTTAGGATAATAAAGAACCCTTACCTAGAATCTTATTAGTTTCGCATACCTTAAAATTGGAGTTACATTGCAGCATTTAGTCAACATTTAGGTGCCCTAATTCACCTTAGAATAATTAGGTGGCGATTCCTTAACCATTTACCCAGGAATCCCCAATACGTTGTGCTCCGCTTTGACCGTGGGTCGAAAAACGGGCGCGACAACATGGGTACGGAAGAATGTACTGAATATGTAAGGCATGTAATTAAAGCATATAAATAAGGAATGTAATACAAGAGAAAGGTACAGAAGTCAACCTGAAACTCAGAAAGGCCACTGAGGACGTATAACAGACAAAACCATGAACATATACATAATAGTAAAATTGGGCCACTCTATCAAGCCTCTCTATAGGGTAATCTCATCATATCGTACCCGACCTTAATAGGACTCGATAATATTATATCTAACTGCAGTGGTGTGTACATATAAGTGTTGTACCCAGCCGACTATAGCGCGACTAGGTAAAAAAATAGCTATATATATATATATATATATATATATATAATGCATGCAAGACCTCAGAACAACAACATGAATAGGGCGGAGTGACCTAATGTCGTTAACCCCCGCCTATAGTTATGGAATTCAGTACAATGATCGTTATGATCCAACAAGAGTTTCCGAATGTATTACAAAACAAAGAATATCACAATATAAGGAAAGTAATCCCGACAAGGAGTAGATAAGTTCATATAAGGTTTCAAATCAAGAGGAAATAAGCTTTCATGATCAAGAATAAGATTTTACTTATGTAACATGTTACTACATAACGTGTCGTTTAATCATTTTGTTATGTTAGTCTTGCGTAGTTTGTCTTTGGTTTTATCCTAGAGTCATTGGAGAGCCTTAGGAACTGATTTAGATATGAATTAGGGTTAGAAATGAAGTGGAAATGAGGTCTGGTAGAAGAAAAGGGTATTTATACAACTTAAAATTATTTCTATCGCCCCAATGTATGCTAGGCATTTACACCGTACATCATATACGACCCGTACATTTGGGCGTATAAAATGTACGGTCCGTATATCCTTGGACGTACATCATTGGGAAGAAATTTGGAATTTCTCCATGCTTGATACGGTCCCACAATCAATTTTATACCGCCAACACATTTTTCTACGATCCGTACTTCTTAGGGTACTTTTGAAAAAGTTGCCAAACTTCGTTGAAACGTATTTTCTTAGGTTTGTTTAACTCTTATACTTCCCGACACTTCTATAAACAAGTTCTAAACCATTATTATCCTTCCATAAGGTCTCATACCTTCTCGGGATACCAGTGTTAATCGACGGCCCACTAGATGTAAAACTACTAGGTGTAACAAAACCTCAGCGGTCCATAAGAGGGGTGTATGTGACACTTTAGCTTAGGAGAAGTATCCCACGCCGGCAAAATACATGAGAGATGTTGGTTATATAAGCAAACATGTCTTATACCATGGTGACACATTTTAAAGTCACGCGAGTTTAGATCCAAAGCGGAAAATATCACTAGCGGAAAATATCACTATGCAACGTGCTTGATGGTCCAATTGGTAGAATAGTGAAACATATGATGATATGCTTAATTAAACACAAAAGAAAATTTAATGCTCAACTAAGTATCAACACAAAATTGAAGTATTGAGACTCTTTGTTCTGTTGAAATTGTAATGCAACCGGCCTACCCTCTTCCCTAACCCCCTAAAGTCATAAGAGAAGATATATAAGTGTATAGTTTTTCTCTCTGAAGTTACAACTAATCTATTAGTACTAGTTTTGTAAACAGACCACTAACTAGAAGAGTCATACCCTTCAGTGTTCACATACCAAAAGTAAGAGAGTGAGTGAACAACTCTATCACTACACAAGTCTATTTCCTTTATATATGAAAACATAACTGCAGCCATAGAGGTATTCTTTCAAGAAAAACCAAAAATGTGTTTAAGAGTGTGATTATTTCATTTAGAAGTTTAAGTTGTTAGAGAAAATACACTTTTGTGATAGTGAAATTCAAACTCAAGACTACCCGCTCTGACACAATATTGAAGTGTATGCGTGATCATCTCACTTAAAAACTTAAGCTATTAAAAAGAGCACAAACTTTTATTTACTTAATTTTATCTTCAACAAAAATATCTTTCACTAGTACTACTTTTCCTTGGAAGGTACACAATATTTTGTAAATATTTGAAGTCACATTTCATGCATATGACAGAATCTGCACTGATTTACAATTACCTATCCAAACAGTTTATATCATCAATACAATATTTTTACAGTCAATACTTGAGCAATCAAAGATTTTCACACATATAGGATATGGGAAAATTGGTAAAGAACCAATGGTTTTGCGAGCGGGAAGTGCAAAAAGCTACAGGGAGTGAAACACTCACTTCATTGAAATGAAACACAATTTTAAAAAAAAGACCAAATTAATAAACTTTGTACAAAGCAATATATATATAAGAAATGTTTGAATTTAAAAATTAAAAAGTAAATAGCAAAAAATCCTCCATAGGACAAGAAATTAGCTACTGCCTAGTGCCTCTACTGCCTAGTGCCTTAAAGAAATCAATTGATTAGCTACTGAAACATGAAATAGCTAATTAGCTACTTCATAGTGCCTAAAAGAAATTAACTAAATAGCTTACTGAAAATTTGAAATAGCTAATTAGCTACTGCCTAAAATAAAGAAATAAACTAATGGTGAAATCACAAGTTCCCTTTTATATTTTATTGTAGACATCTAGAAAATATAAGCTGTCACTTGAACCCATAAACCAAACCGATAACATTCAAAATCAAAAGAAATTGATTCACGTTGAAATGGACAAGAGGAAAGAAATATGAATGAAGTATCGAGATATGAATATAAATCAAAGTCCATTCTTTCCCTCTGTCTTTTATTTCTCAGGTGGAGTTTTGTAGAAATTCATGTGCTCACTCTCAGGATTATCCGTAATTGTAGATCAAATCTCCATTGAAGGAGCAAAGAAGGAGTAAAGAAGAAGTAAAGAAGATAGAGAGAGTAGACAGTTTTGGTGCTCGAATTGGAACTTCTAAATTGTATATTTTCTGCATATGTTTTTACAATTACAATGCTTCTCATTCCCACTATATCTACTAATCAACTTAACCAACTAACTAACTCAACCAACATAACAAACTCAACCATAACAATAATAATGTGTACTCCTCCTCATGGTACCCTTGTGCACTTCTCTAATATTTCTACACCCCCCTCAAGCTAGGAGAGATGAAGATATTCTTCATTCCTAGCTTGGACAGCAAATAAGCATGAGGAACACTGCCAAGTGCCTTAGTGAGTATGTCTGCCGGCTGTTCAGTAGATGGCAAGTAAGCAACATGGATGAGACGTGCCTGAATCCATTCCCTTATAAAATGATAATCTATGTCGATGTATTTAGTCCTCTCATGGAAGACATGATTAGCTGCAATCTGAATTGCAGACTTACTATCAGTGAAAACAGTGACTGGTAGCTGAACTTGTACACCAAGTTCTTTGTACAAACCAGTGAGCCAAACCACTTCTGCAACTGAGGCTACCATGGCCCTATATTCAGCCTCTGCTGAACTCCTCGAGATAATTACTTGCTTCTTGCACTTCCAAGACACAGGAGAATGGCCAAACATTACTAGGTACCCAGTGATTGATCTTCTGCTATTGACACAGGAGCCCCAGTTTGCATCACAAAATACCTGGAGTTGAGAACTGCTAGAACTGGACAGAAGAATGCATGATCCTGGTGCTTGCTTAATATACCTAACCAACCTCATTCCAGCTTCTAGATGTGATCTTTTAGGGGCTTGCATAAACTGACTCAAGCATTGTACAACATAGGCTATGTCAGGCCTTGTATTTGTGAGATAGAGTAATCTCCCAATCAGTCTCCTGTAAGGACTAGGATCTGCTAGTGGTAAGTCATATATCTGTGGAGGAGAGATAGTGTTTGAAGTGGACTGGGAGGCTGCATGTTGATCATATGCCACAGTGGTGAGCCTCAGGTTCATGTCCATAGGTGAATGATCACTCTTACCACCTGCTAATCCCATGTCAGATATAAGTTCCAAGGCATACTTCCTTTGATGCATGAGAATACCCTGGGAACTCTTTGCAAATTCTATCCCAAGGAAATATCTGAGCTCTCCTAGATCTTTAATTTTAAATATGGACTGAAGAGTGTCCTTGGCAGTTTGAATAAGAGTGGGATCATTTTCAGTGATAAGCAGGTCATCTACATACACAAATATCACAACTAGTTTATATCCTTGGTGCTGAGTAAACAAAGAATAATCTCTATGACTCTGGACAAAACCAAATGAGACCAATGCTGAAGTGAGTTTGATATTCCACTTCCTTGAGGCATGTTTCAACCCATATAAAGATTTCACCAACCTACAGACATGTTTATTACCTCCAACAATATTGAAGCCCTCAGGTAAGGTCATATACACTTCCTTATATAGGTCTCCTTGTAAGAATGCATTGTATACATCCATCTAATGGACTGTCCACTGTTTAGCTGCTGCAATAGATAGAACTGATCTCACATTAGTCATCTTGACAACTGGTGAGAATGTTTCTTGATAGTCAAGACCTTCCTTTTGGTTGTATCATTTGGCCACCAATCTAGCTTTGAATCTCTCTACTTCACCTGTAGCCTTGTATTTTATCTTGTATATCCATCTGCACCCAATAGTCTTTTTACCTTTTGGAAGTTGCATCAACTCTCATGTTTTGTTGTCCTCCAGTGCCTGAATCTCAGCTTGCATTACTTCAACCCATCTGTGATCTGCTGCAGCCTCTGAATATGTGTGTGGTTCAATGTCAGCTGAAACTTGTGCTACAAAGTTTTGATAGATAGATGAAAGCCCTATGTAACTTAGTCCATCAGATATTGAGTATAGACATTTGTTAGAGCCATTCTTAGTGACATAATCTTTGTGCCATATAGGGGGCTTGCTGGTTCTGGCAGACCTTCTAACATCAATATCAGAAGATGAGGTTGATCCAATCAGCTGTGCAGCAGGTTCCTCTTCAGGCTGATGCCTTGGACCATGAGCTGCAATGGGAATATTGGCATAGTCTGGCCCTGCATATAAATTCTGCACCTCTGGACTATTGCATAGAACTTCTTTGTTATGTGGATGGATTAGATCATCAAAGTTGAAATGCTCATGGGACTTCATAAGTCCATATTCTTCATCTAGATTATTTTTAAAGGAAAAGTTGTCTCTTGGAATACTACATTCCTACTCATGAAAATTATTCTATTCTTCATGTCATATACTTGTAACCCTTTTGAGCAGAACCATATCCAAGAATAATAGATTTCACAGCACTAGGGCCAAACTTGCCAGTCTTCAGCAGAGTAGTGGCAAAACATAAACATCCTATTACTCTCATGTGATAAAGGGATGACACTGTATTATACAGTAGTTCATAGGAAGACTTGATACTTATGACAGAACTAGGGATTTTATTCATTACATACACAACACGTTCAACACAGAAGCCCCATAACCTATATGGTAAATTAACCTGAATCTTAATTGCTCTTGCTGTTTCAAGGATATGTCTGTGCCTCCTTTCCACAACACCATTTTGTTGTGATGTATGTGGACAGGAAATTTCATGCACTACACCACACAACTGAAACAGTTCCTTGCACCTTTGATTAAAAAATTATGTCCCATTATCTGACATTACCCTTTTAATTTTCACATCAAATTGAGTATGTACCTCAATAAAGAAATTTTAAAGTAATGTGACTACATCTGACTTTAGCCTCATTAAAAAAATTCAAGTCCATCTAGAATAGTCATCCACTATGGTAAAAAAATACCTCATGTCATTATATGTCTCAACTTTGTAAGATCCCCATACATCCATATGTAACAATTGAAGTGGTCTTGTTTTCCTACTAGTACTTCTATGGAATGACTTCCTTGTTTGTCTATCTAGAGGACACACTTCACAATTATTTAAAAAAGAATAAAAATCAACATTCTTGAGACATGATATTTTCTTCAATACATGCACAAGCACATGACATAGTTTGTGATGACATATGGCTGCATCAAAATGCTGAGTTACTCTCAGGCATTTATTCATCTCCCCTGCATTATTCAATGTGTCTAGACATAGTATGTATAGCCCTTCTTCTTCATTACCAATCGCCCTCACCTTCCCAGATGAGAGATCCTGAAAAATACAACATTTTGGGGAAAATGTAACACTGCAATGTAGTTCTTTTGTCACCTTAGAAACTGACATCAGATTGAACTTAAATGTTGGCACACACATAACATTCTCAAGTATATCACCTTCTCCTATATGCAAGTCACCAATGTGTGTGATTTTGGCTGATTCTCTTGTAGGCATATGTACCTTTCCTGCATCTTCTATCATATTTTTGTTCTGTAAGTATTTTTAATTACCAATCATATGATTGGTTGCTCCTGTATTCACAATCCATTTTATCATTCTTCTTATATTAAGATTAGATATACCTGCCATGTTTGCCTTAACATTTATTTCTCTAATTACATCCTTGTTGTTGAGCATATTGAGAAGCTACTGATGCTGGCTGGGAGTAAATTGTCCAACAGTCACATGTGTGTCCTGTTGCTGCTGATATTTGTTATGTCCAAGTACAAAATGTGCACCTTGATGGTTGTATATCTGTGAGTTGTGTGTTGTTGGTATTCCTCCATAGCAATATTGCACATCCTTCCCAGATTGCAAATTCAGCACATGTTGATAACCTTGAGTTTCATCCTCTTGTCTGGTATCTTCAATCTGGACATTTCCTACTGTCACAATATTTGCCTTCCTGAAGGTGGTCTTTCCCTTAAAACTCTCTGGATACCCAATGAGTTTGTAACAACCTTCTTGCACATGACCAGTTTTGTGACATAAGTCACATTTCATTAGTTTCTAACAGTCTATTCTCAAGTGTCCCTTACCATGACAAAAGTCACATATTGCATTTGGATTGTATGGCTTCTTCTGCCCAGGTCTCTCAATTCCCTGTTTGGCTGTAAACATGGATGGTGGTTCCATTGTATCTTGGATCATTCTCTGGCTTTCTTCCTGGTTAATCATTGCATAAACGTGATTCATGTTTGGCACTTGTTGCATCATTATCACTTGACTCCTGACCTGTCCATAACTGTCATTGAGTCACATAAGAAATTGCAGCATCCTTTGATATTGTAAATGATCCACAAATTGCTTAGATCTAGGACATCATGAAGATGTTGGTATGATTGAATCATATTCATTCCAAAGGTCCTTAAGTTTGGAATAATACATGGAGACTGATGAATTTCCCTGTCTTAATGTAATTATCTCCTTATGCAACTGAAAAGCCCTCGAGCTATTTATTTTGTCTAACCTGTCCTTCAGATCTTCCTATATCATATATGAATCTGAATTGAACAACATTCCGGTGAGCCAATTTTTGCTCACATTCCCCATTAACTACGATACTACAATAGCATTGCATATATCCCAAAGTTTAGCTAAACCACTGTTAAAAGCTTCCCTCCTTACTGTTCCATCTATAAAACCAATTTTATTCTTGCCTAACAAGGCTAATTTCATTGCCCTACTCCATAGAGTGTTGTTGTCCATACCTGTCAGCATTACTCCCACCGATAGTGAGCCCGATACATCTGATGGGAATAGGTACAATGGATGGTTATGGTCGATGTTTACTGTTGTTGTTGCAGCTATGTTAATCATGTCTTCTTCAATTGCTCCAATTATCATCAAGTTTTTGAATCTTCAGATTTTTTCAATTTCTCAACTCGCAGTTCTCTGTAAATTTTCACTGCATGTGACTAATTTTGTCTCAATCCACATTGTATCAATCTACCTTATCAACTACAATGCTCCGATATGCTTCGCAATTCTCAAATTGTGATGTAAAGTATCTAGATCTCTCGAATTTTTCCTTTGCATGTAAAGGAGACTCCCTCGATCTGTATTTTATTCTGTGCTTTATCACCAAAGCTTTGATACCATGTAGAAATCCATGTGCTCACTCTCAGGATTATCCGTAATTGTAGATCAAATCTCCATTGAAGGAGCAAAGAAGGAGTAAAGAAGAAGTAAAGAATATAGAGAGAGAGTAGACAGTTTTGGTGCTCGAATTGGAGCTTCTAAATTGTATATTTTCTGTATATGTTTTTACAATTACAATGCTTCTCATTCCCACTATATATATACACACATACAACTTATCACAAATATCTACTAATCAACTTAACCAACTAACTAACTCAACCAACATAACAAACTCAACCATAACAATAATAATGTGTACTCCTCATGATACCCTTGTGCACTTCTCTAATATTTCTACAAGTTTCAATATCTGTTTTTATTCTCTTTTAGTGAAGATGTAACCTTAGCGAATATATTTTTAAATGATTTTCTAGAGAGTGGTACATTCATTAAGAAATTTAATTAATTATACTAACTAAAAGGGTCATTTGACTCCTTTGCTCTTTATCTTTCTTTAAACTTTTTTGTTAAATTGTAATATTGACTATTGGGTTATGTAATGATTAGCAGGGTAAATCGGGAAAAGAAGAAACAATTTTTTCTTGATTTAAAGGCTAGAAAGTCATTTAAAAGGAACAGAGTAAGTAATTATGGCAGGAAACAATGCAATTTCACGAATTAAGATTCAGTTAAATTAATTACAGTTACCAATTAATTTTTTAGTCCTAAGCGATTAACTCAGTAAAAGTTTAGTAGGATAGTTATATAGTCCAGTAAAGAATCTGGGATATTGATTGAAAATATATGGTGATTTAAGTGAAATTCCTCCTGTTTTAATCAAAGTTCTTAGGTTCAAGTCCGGAAATGAAGAATCATCCGTTTTAATCAAAGTTCTTAGGTTCAAGTCCTGGAACGAAGAATCATCCATTTTAATCAGACTATTTTATAGGACTTACACAGAGTATCCAATATTTCATTATTAGTCGGACATATGGAATTTGAACACCAAATAGTTTTAGAAAAAAAAAGGGTAAAAAATTTGGGTATCATTTCTTGGTATTTTGCACCCTTAATATTTTTTTCTAATTTGCACCCTATTACCTATTTTTTTTATGATTTACATCCTAGCCTATTCATTTCTTGACAAATGCATAAAAGAGTTGATTATATAGGAAATGTGTAATTTTAGAGAGAGTGAAAATATGCAGGACGGGGATAATGGGTTGGAAGGACTTGGGATTGTGAAAGCTGATAGAATATTACCATGTATTATATATTATCATTAATAAAATATTATCATATTTTGTATATCTTTTATATTAGGTAATTTATATTCTAATTATAATTAGAAAGATTTAGTAACCTAGTTTGTAATTATGTAACACTATATATATTGTACACAATAATCAATGAAAGGCAAGAGAACATATTCATATTCCGACATGGTATTAGAAGTCAAACCTTAAATTTTTTCTCCCTAAGCCGCTGCCCCTCCTCCCCCCTGGTAGCCCTCTCCATTCTTTCTTCGACTTTCCTCTCTTCCTCTCCAATTTTCAATGGTTGAACAACCTAAATTTCATCATTCTCTTGCAGTTAACAACATTAAGAATTTCATTCCCATAACTCTTGAGATGGAAAAGGTTCAATATTCATCTTGGGCCAAATTATTTAAGATTCATTGTCGTGTATACAAAGTCATCGACCATATCATCCCTCCAAAATCAAAGCCCCTAGAAAGATATGATGATTCTGAAGATGAACTTTGGTCCCGCTTAGATGCGGTTGTCCTACAATGGATCTATGGAACGATCTCGAACGATCTGTTGCATACACTCATTGAAACTGATGCCACTGCATGACAAACGTGGGAGCGCTTGAAAAGTATTTTTCATGACAACAAGACACAACGTGCTTTGTATCTGGAAAATCAATTTTAGGCCATTCAATAGGATGATTTTCCTAACGCGCCGACCTATTGTCAAGAACTTAAGATGATTGTCGATCAACTCTCCAATGTCGGTGCACCGATCACTAATCAACGATTGGTGATGCAACTTATTGCAGGTTTGAATGATGATTATGACGGCGTCTCTACCATCTTCCAACAAAGCACACCATTGCCTCCATTCTTTAAGGCTCGTTCGAGACTCATTCTTGAAGAAACCCAAAAAATAGAGCGGGCAACGACTAATGTCAGCACAATCGACGCTGCTCTTGTAGCCACCAACGACAACCAAGTTGACCCGAGAGGATCGACTTCCACCCCATCCCACAAGCAATCCAACGATCTGACATGTGGCTCACGTTCACGGAATAACAACAGAGGAAGAAATTTTGGGAACAACCGCGACAACAGTAGCGGAAACAACGGCGACAATAGCGGCAACGCCGGAAACAGTGGTAGCGGTGCTAGTAGGCAACCCACGCCGGCTGGCAACCACCAATAGTGGCATCAACAGTGGTAGAAACCTTCGCTGTGGGATGCCTACCTGCCATGGGCCCCACTAGCATGGGCTGCTCCACCCCTACCCGATGTCCTCTTGAGCCGAACCTCCGGCCCGACAGGCCAAGTATGGCATTCTCGGCGCACGTCCACAACATGCATACAATGCACATATTTATCCTCATTCAACCTACGCACCGACGGATATTGAGGCAGCTATGAACACGATGTTTCTCAACGTTCTTGACAATAGTTGGTACATGGACACTGGAGCCAAATCTCATATGATGACATCCTAAGGTACTCTCTCGTCTTATTTCAATATGAGCAATTTAATTCGTAATATTATTGTTGGTAGTGGACAAGGCATTTTCATTCAAGGTTATGGACAATCATCTCTTTTCCCACCACACCATCCGTTAGCCTTAAAAAATATCCTCCATGCTTTGAAACTTATCAAAAATCTAATTTATGTGCGTTGTTTTACAACTGACAATAATATTTCTCTTGAATTTGATCCTTTTGGTTTTTCTGTGAAGGACCTTATGACAGGGATGTGAATACTGAGATGTGATAGCACCGGGGACCTTTATCCTATCACCACCTCCATCAGCCATCCAGCCTTCTCTCCATCACATTTGCAGCAATTTTATCTCCTTTATGGCCCAATATATTAAGACATCTGGGAGACTCTGTTTTATGCTCCCTTAGCAAAAATAAATTTATTTCTTACAAACATGTCCCTTCTCCTCCTGTTTGTGAATCTTGTATTTTGGAAAATATGTCAAGTTGCCATTTTATTCTTCATCCACTTATACCTTAATGCCTTTTGATATAATACATACTGATTTATAGACTTCTCATATCTTAAGAACAGCTGGGCATCAATACTATAAGTTGTTTTTAGATGATTATTCAAACTTCCTATGGACGTTTCCCATTGGTAATAAGTCCCAAGTCTATTCTATTTTTTCATTATTCAACACTTTAATTAAGACACAATTTGAAAAGATTATTAAATAATTCCAATGTGACAATAAGAGGGAATCCGATAATTATCAATTCAAACTTTTCTGCGCCAAACACGACCATGTTTTTCGTGTTTCCTGTCCCCGCACGTCTCCACAAAATGGCAAAATCGAACGAAAAATTATAACTATAAACAACTTAGTTCGTGCCCTCCTTGCTCACGCCTCTATCCCCCCATTTTTAGCATTACGCTCTACCAATGGCAACCTATCTCTTGAACATTCTTCCAAGTCTCTCAAACACAAGTCTCTCACTCAAGTTCCCTATCTCCGGAATCCTTCCTATAAGCATTTATGAACTTTCAGATGTCTGTGCTACCCCATCTATCCCTCCACACAAATCAACAAGTTGCAACCTCGGTTATCCCCGCGCGTCTTTCTTGGATACCCCTCAAATCATTGAGGTTACAATTGTTACGACATGTCAAGTAAAAAGTTAATCATTTCTCGGCATGTCATATTCGATGAGTCTGAATTCCCCTTCGTCAAATTCAATTCTCTATCCTCAAATTTCTATGAATTCCTAAATGATGGCCTAAATCCCCTTCTAATTAATCACTTGAAAAATCAGTCGTCAGTGACATCGGCAGCCGTCCCCACCACTGACGTCCTGAGGCGGGCATTCCACCTAGCCCCGTAATGGGAGCCTCGAAATAGCCCATCACAGCCTTCTCTCTCGGCTATTTCTTAGCCAACCCCCTCTCCCCGATGCCACTGCCCCTTCTCGGCCCCACCCCCTACTCTCGGCAGTCCACCCAATCCCGCCTCTACTTCTCGACCACCCCATCCTAATCTTGTCCAACCTTCCACGGCACATCCACGGACAATGGAAACCCATGTTATGTACGACATTTTCAAACCCAAGCGGTTATTTAACTTGTCCACTTCGGTTGCTCCTTCCCCTATTCCTCATAATTCGAAAGATGTCTTGTCTGATCCTAATTGAAAAAATGCAACGATTGACGAATATAATGTTCTTGTTGAAAATAAGACGTGGGATCTAGTACATCGTCCTCATAATGTTAATATTATTCATTCTATGTGGATTTTTCGACATAAAACGAAATATGATGGTTCTTTTGAGTTACACAAGACCCGTCTTGTAGGTGATGGTAGGTCTCAACAGGTGGGAGTGGATTGTGATAAAATTTTTAGCCCGGTGGTGAAACTAGCAACTATTCAAACTGTTCTCAATATTGCTTTGTTCAAGTCTTGGCCTATTCATCAGCTTGACGTCACAAAAGCTTTCTTGCATGAAACCTTCAGGAAACCGTATATATGCTTTAGCCTATGGGATTCAGGGATCCGATTGATTCAGATTATATGTGTCTTTTGAAGAAATCATTCTATGGACTAAAATAGGCTCCCCGTGCATGGTACCAACGGTTTGCTGATTTTGTATCCTCTATCGGGTTTTCACATAGCAAATCTGATCATTCCCTGTTCATCTATAGCAAGGGTAATGCCATGGCATACATCCTACTATATTTTGATGATATCATCCTCGCCATATCTTCTGATGCACTTCGTTGATCCATTATGTCACTCATTGCCTCTGAGTTTGCTATGAAAGATTTGGGACCCCTACGTTATTTTTTGGGCATTGCTGTTATGAGACATGCATGTGGCTTATTTATTTGTCAAAAGAAGTACGCCAAAGAGATCCTTGACCGAGCATGGCGTCTTGCAAACCGGCCCACATACCGGTGGACACTAATTCCAAACTCAGTGTCTCTTCGGGTTCTCTGTATGCCGACCCGACTCACTATCGTTGTTTAGCAAGAGCATTGTAATATCTCACTTTCATGAGATCAAATATATCCTACGCCGTGCAACAAATATGCTTACATATGCACAACCCAACGAATGAACATATGAATGTCCTCAAACGTATTTTGTGATATGTACAATGTACTCTTCATTTTGGCTTACACTTGTACAAGTCCTCACTCTCTGGTCTCACATCTTATTCTGATGTTGACTGGGATGGATGTCCTGACACTCGTCGATCCACGTCGGGTTGCTATGTGTTCCTCGTAGATAACTTGCTTTCGTGGTCTTCTAAAAGACAACCTACTTTGTCTCGATCCAATGTCGAAGGTGAGTACAGAGGTGTAGCGAATATTATTTCTGAGTCTTGTTGGATACATAACCTTCTACTTGAGCTTCACTGCCCACTCCATAAGGCTACAATGGTTTACTGTGATAATGTAAGTGCGATATATCTTTCCGGCAATCCCGTTCAACATCAGCGCACTAAACACATTGAAATGAATATTCACTTTGTACGTGCGGAAGTTGCTCATGGACAAGTTCGTGTTCTTCATGTTCCTTCCCCATATCAGATTGCTGACATATTCACTAAAGGACTTCTGTGCATACTCTTTGATGACTTCCGAGCCAATCTCAGCGTACGAGAACCTCCCGCTTCAACTGCGGAGCTGTGATAGAATATTACCATATCTTGTATATTACCATTGATAGAATATTATCATATTTTATATATCTTTTATATTAGATAAATTTATATTCCAATTGTAATTAGGAATATTTAGTTACCTAGTTTGTAATTATGTAATACTATATATATATTGTACACAATAATTAATGAAATGCAAGGGAACATATTCATACAAAAGCTATTCTGCTCTTGATCATGTTATGCAAACCTCCATTGTGTTTGTTGTCTTTCTTACTTTCAGGAATAAATATAAATATTTACTTATGCATTGTATGCGATTCTTCAGGCATGTAAAAACACCATAAAAATGATCAAAAATATTTTGGAGGAGAGACCAAATTGTGAGACCAAGAGATCTCATGTCTTCTGTACATTAAGAGTGAAAAATGCAAAGAACTCCAGGAGTAGTAAAAACGAAAGTGGTAAAATTAGTAGTAAACCGAAGAAGGTTCCTATCAAAAGGTAATCAACATCATAAAAATCTAACGAACTTTAAATCACCAAAAGTGGTACGTTTCAGTGGTTATGTTGCTCATTCTACCGGACCTACTTCATGTTGTCTTTAGTTATCTCAAAGTGGCCATCATTTAAATAATTTTTTGTTGGATTTTCTTCAAATTTTTGGGTTAAGATTTTTTTTAGTTGTTACATTATACATTTTCCCTTTAGATACCTTTTTTTTTTGTCATTTCAAGGTGTTTCTAAGAAATTAACTAAAGTATAATTATTTATGCAGGTACAAAACGTACCCTCATTATCACCTAGATAACGCCTGCCCACGAATTATTGCCCATATATACTTGCCTGCAAAATACTTCATATACCCCCTCCCCCCTCCCCTCATTTCTATCTATGTTGAAGGAGTTTAAGTTATATACTATTAGTATAATGAATTTGTATACTATCAGATCATCTTTATCAGTTATAATAAGTAATAATATGTTTTATTTTTAAAATTATAAATTTCAAATTTTAAAAAAGTTGATCAGTAGATATCTTTTGAATAACTTAATAGTGAAACAATTCTTTACACTGACAATGTATATAATTTAAACTCATATTAGAAACCTTTATCAAGGAAAGTCTTGTTGCAACGATAGGAATTACTTTCGTTTAAGATCAAGAGTTTAAATCATGAAAATAACTTTCTTCAAAAATACTAAAGAAAATTGCGTACAATAAATTCAATGTGATTTTACTCTAATTATTTAAACCTTACACTGAACTACCTTTTATTTATTTTTTAAATCATGGCTGCATTTTGTGTGGTAGCTAGGGAGGTGAGTGGTCCTATTCTAGTGTTTTTAGGTGCGATGAAATAAGTAGGGCATAGGACCAATGGAAGTAAGAACAAAAGACTCAAGCCCTTGTTACAAGACTAATCTCAAAACAACATTCACTACCTATTTAGTTCCTCTTTTCCCACACACTCCATGTGCCTTTGTTTTTCCACTCTGTCCATAAATACTCTCCTTTCTCCTAATTCTAATTCCCACAACTCAAAATTCAAAACATTAAACCACACCATAAGTGATCCTATTTAATTTCCCTTGTCCTCATATCAAGAACCAAAAATGGCTCTAAAGAAATCAAGCAAACACATTGCTCAAAGTGCAGCCCTAAAACAAATCTTGAAAAGGTGTTCAAGTTTTGGAAAGAATGAGAATAGCCTTCCACATGATGTACCAAAAGGCCACTTTGTAGTATATGTGGGAGAAAATAGGAGTAGATACATAATTCCAATTTCTTGGTTGGCACATCCTGAATTTCAAAGTTTGCTTCAAAGGGCTGAAGAAGAATTTGGATTTAACCATGATATGGGACTTACTATCCCTTGTGATGAAGAGGACTTCTGCACTCTAATTTCCTTGTTCTAGATAAGAGTAAGGTAAGGTAAAATTGCGTACAAAAGACATAATGTGGCCCGACTATTCTTCGAATCACAAGTGAAGTTTAATTCATCGGGCTGCCCTTTAAATCAGCGAGACACTATTGAAGATGATGATGGCCGACAAGTGAATATATAGTTGAAATTTTTAACTTATTAGAAAGAAATCCCTTCTAACTCTTTTGTGGGGTTGAGTTTGTACAATCACATGTTACTGAATATTTTGATCAGTGGTGGTAAATTTGCACCCGTTTTAATATCTTGGTGTTATTCTTCATGAGCAAAAAGAGAATATCCACATTTTTGTTTCTATGCAACTGTCTGTTTGTGTTCAAATTAATTGTACCTTGTTTTCCTTCATTAGATATCACTAAAGAAATCATAAATTCATGATGGACAATTTTGGTTATTATTAAACAACAAAATTACGTCTTTAAATAAAAAGCGACGGGTTGTAAATAAATCCTTTTAGCTACATGTTATTTAGTGATAAAATAGCCACAAATTTAGTAGCTAATATTTAGTTTTTCTTACAGTGCATATTTTTCTCATTCGTCACGAACAACTTTTGAACTCTATTGCAAGAACTCAAGAACAACGGACATTAAATAGAACAAAGATGAAAATCAAATTTGTAACTTCTTTATTACTTGGAAAATGCAAGCGACGTACAAATTGTGCTTAACTTTAATTTGACGTAGAAGACTTAAATTTTAATGTGATGTCTATGTTCATGATAAGATGAATTAATTAATTTCTTCTTTCTTCATTTTTGGTAAGAAATTGTGTATATAGCAAAACAACCTTTGCAACACAGGCGCATCTTGTGCTAGAGAAACAATTATACTATGCCTCTTGGCTTGTATCCGAAGATAGCTTTGCATAGAATTAGACAAACCCTTAACTTCGGTCAATGAGAGGAATCCTCTTATCCAGAATACATACTCTGTATGACACTCCAAAACTCTTTTTCTCATGCGAGATTGAGAGTGTATCTATCAATTCCAAAGATGACGTATTTCAATTGAGCATAATATTTTTGACACAGAATATATATAGCTTTAAAATTAAATCCGCATCCATTTCAAATTTTGAATCCACCTCTTATAACCATTACTTTTGTTTATCACAATAAAGATGGATCACTAACTAATTATAAATCAATCTTAAAAGTGAATATTTCCACTAATATATTGAGAGCTGGATGAAGTGTTGGTCGAATTAATGTTTTCGAACTTAAGATTTTGAAGTAAAAACTAGAATCCCTCTACAATTTTGCCCATCAACCAGTAATTGGAAGAAAAAATCATCTCTTTTGAAGAAGGGATTTTTTCTTTTTGGGGCTTATATAAGCACCACTTGTCAAATAGCACAGATGTATTGTCTATCTCAACTATGATTGACAAATGATGCCATGAATGTGGTGAAATTTTGCTTAAATTTTTTGTTGCAAATAGGTCCCGTATTGCCTTGCACCCACTGCCAAGCAAACAAAGACCTTAACTTTTGGTTACAAATAGGTCCCGTATTGCCTTGCTTAATTGACGGCTAACGACTTTTTTTCCCATTTCTGACCCGATATCCGATACATATATTGGGGCCCTATTAATTTAAATTTTTTTATCATACACAAGACTTGAATCTAAGCATGGAGGATCCTTTCCATCCCACCACAATTCTTGTTACGTTGGTAAGCTAACGACTTGCTTCTATTGTCTTACATACTTAGACTCCTTTTTTTTATTTCTAATTTCAGTGAATTATGAAAATATATATCATAGTATATTATATTTTTTAAAAATTAGTTGATATTTATATATATAAACACACATAAATCATGTTAAGATATATATAAAAGGAAAACAACATAGTTGTGTGATCTAATGAAGTGAATATGTATTATAATTTAATATAAATACCTGATACAAATAACTTTTACGGTATATTTTTCAACTCTTTACAGTTTTATTTTGACTAATATCTTATTTAATTTACATCACTTCATCCCGAATTATTTGAACATAATAATAATAATTATTATTATTATTATTATCAAATGAGAATTGTTAGTGTCAATGATATAATCAAGTAAATTAATTGTTTGATTGGATAAACTGATGGCTTGGTCAGATGTTGAGGCATTGTTGAACACGTTATTCTTCTGTGCACATGCTAGTAGGACCGTTATGACTATATTCCTTAACCTTCCAAATCCCAATCTATTCAATGATTTAGACTTTTCGAAACAAAATAATTAATCATTGTCCATTTTCTTATTATTGCTTCAATTAATATAAGACGCAAGACTTAGTTGAAGACAAAGTTCAACTGGAATGGTGACAAAGTTCAAAATAATTTAACATGTGAACCATCTTTTTGACGAAAGAGATGTAATCATCTCACATTAAATAATATCATAATTAGAAGATAACATTTATCCACATGCATATAATTTGTATATATGTATATTTCATATATAAGTGTATCCGCAAGTGCGCACTAAAAATTTAACAACCGTTGTTAGCTCCTTAGATTCTGAGATAGATTGGCTAATGTCCTTACTGTGCATGAAGGAGATTTGGTACAATAATAATAATTGTTAATTGTTTGATTAGGAGATTATTAGCAGTAATTTAAATCGTAAAAATCAATCTTTTGTATAAAAGAAAGATAAGGTGGCAAAGATAAAACTGTGCGATCAGACCATTTACCTGATCTCACACATTCTGGGAAGACTGTATTACTTAAGTGCATTTAAGTTTTATACACTATTATAAACTATATATTAGTGCACTTTAATTAGATGTAGCAAATTAGTTATCATCTTTTCTTGTAGGGAATTTAAAGATGTAAATCCAACCATGGACACAATCAAAATGAATTGTGTACCTTTTACGCAACAATTAATTCAAAGATGATCACCACCAAAGAAATTACCGCAAGTCTTATACTGCTACATTAAGAAATAGAATTTTGTTCCAGAACATGTTTTTGAGAGGAGTAGGAGAAGGATAAGTTAGAATTACTCGTACCACCAAAGGATGTGGTGCAGTGGATGAGACCGTTCCTCTCTTAGAGGTTTCGAGTTTGAGTTTTGGGTATGAAAATAATCTTGATACAAAGCGCTTCCCCCGAATGAACACTACGCTGCGCGAATCCGACTATAATCGAACTCTAACGTGGATACTGACCACTGCATGAAAACCAAAAAGAAAAAATAATTCTTCGCTATCTTGTCTTTTGTGTTTTTCACATCACAGTGAAAACTGAAAAGAGTGTTTTCTTCCTTTCTGTAGAAATATGCTATGTTAGTTGTACATTGCTAGGGATGCTTTAATGAGTTGTACATAATTAGTTATAACTACCTAGCTAAGTTATTTAGTGAGTGATGATTATATAGCTAGAATTGTACAACTGTGTAATTAGTTTTTCTTGGAATGAAAATATCCCTTCCACTAATTGCTCTCTAATCTTTTCTCTCTCGAACAAACTGTTGGATATGTAAAGTAGTACGGAAAGTAAATAAATATTACAAGTGTATCGAAAGGATAAACAAATAGGCAATTCAGAACTGCTGCAAGTTTGTTGAGTGTTGAATCTTGATAACCTGAAATCAAGAAACACTAAATCTGGTTTGTTACAACTTTGGCTGAGTCGAGACATGACTCTCTGTATTTAAGACAAGATTGCCCCGTATATATGCTTTTACGTTAACGGGCAATAGTCTCCCAAGATAAAACAACAACTAATCAACACTACAAAGCAAATAGGTTGATTCTGACGAAGAAAACAAACACGAAACGACTTGCTGAAGAATGGAAAAGGAAGGAAGAGTTTTCTGTTTATCCACACATTTCTGCTCACATTTTTTGACAGAATATCAGTTGTCCTCTCTTCTGTTTTGTCTCTGTGTATATATCTTGTAGTCTTCACAATTGTGCCAAAAGACACCAATATATAGCATAAGGGAGGGACTCTTCAACAACCAAGTAATGGTTGTTTACGGCCATTGAAGGAGGGAGTTAATCAGCCAAGTAATGGTCGATTATGGCCATTGAATGAGGGAGTTAATCAGCCAAGTAATGGTTGTTTATGGAGAGAGTTAATCAGCCAAGTCATGGTTGTTTATGGAGGGAGTTAATCAGCCAAGTAATGGCTGGTTAATGTGCAATAACGCTCCAAAAATCAACCCAAACGGTAGGCAAAAACTTTCTGCCTTCCATCGTTCCCAATTTCATCTTTTCAGAAACTCCAAGGACCAAACTGCAAATATTAAACAATTTGGGGGTCTATCAGAAGAAGCCCAAGGCCCAAGGAACACGACCCACGACCCGAGCCCGGACCGGACGGGAAGGGCGGGCGGCGTCGGCGCGCGTCGGCGCGCGTGTGGGCTTAGCCTTGAACCCAAGCACATCTAGGTCCTCCCTCCTTCAAACACATGGGTTACCCCTTGGGGTCCCAAACCCTTAGCCAATTTTGACACTTATAAAGAGAATAATTCTTCTTTTTTCCCACTGATGTGGTAGATTTGTCCCACACCATATTTCCATACCTCAAACACCTTACATCGTGGACCAATATCTCTTTGATTTCTCAATGAAATTTGACGATCCTTGGCCCTATGGTCATTTACTCACTTAGTAGATTATGCACGTATGAAGAGACAAAGCCTCCAACATACGGAACCCTAGTGTTTAAGTCATTAAATACGGATGGACGCACCTCCCTACCAAAGGCAAATTTCCAATAATCCCCTCTTAAAAGAAATTTTGGCGCACACACAAGGTGCCTACTTTCAGCGAAAGAATATTACATCAGGAGAGGTAGCTTCTGCTTTGAACCTTCCCTAGTTGAATACCACCGGACTTACTTACTGCGCAGTGAACATGATGTCTACACAATAACTCTCCTTATTCATTTTCTTCTTATTGTTTTGTCCGTTGTGGCTGTGGACACACTTGGATTCTTAAGTGAGTTCATTTGAGGCGTCCTGTCCTCGCACTTAAATAGGTGATTTCCTACAAGGTATCCTGCTATACCCCACTTCACAAGTGTTAGGAATCATTAAAAGTTTTTTCAATCTTAACCTCAACCGTTTGAGGATCGTTAAAGGTTTGGAAGCTTAACCTTTACCCACCATGCAGGTAACACTTTAATGTCTATCGCGGGAACAACTTTGGATTCATTTTTCCCTACAGAAATCATCATCTGAAGTGCTCTTGCTTCCACCGAAGCGCTCAACTAAACCTTTTACAGCTTAGTTTTCCCATTGAACTAAATTCTTAGGATCTCCAGTCAGTATGGTAGGGTTACCACCGCAAAGGTTCGTATTGTTTGGGTTTTAAGTCCATTCCCCTAGATAGGCAGAACACTTGGTCTCAGGGTAGTCCCTTAGTTAAAGGGTCCGCTATATCGTTTGATTAGTAATCAAGAAAGTGACACCTGTGATGATCAACTGCCATACGGTCTTATGTCTCCGATAGATCTTGACAGATATGTCCTGACGCCGTCATCCGTGTCCTTTCTGCAGCCGACCGGCTAGCCACAGTGTATAACTGCTGAAGGCACTGGTTTCTTCTAATAAGAGACGTCCTCTAAGGAGTCGTGAAGTTACTCAGCTTCTTTCATGCTTTGTATAAAGCGATAAACTCCGATTCCATCATGAATCGGCCGATGCAAGTTTGCTTAGAGGATTTTCCAAGACCCACCATACACATTTACTTGTGGCTTTGGTGTTCTTCACATCTGATGTCCAGTTTGCATCACTGTGTTCTCCCAGAACTGCTGGACATCCAGAATACCATAATCCGTAGATAAGCGAATATTTCAGATATCGTCATATCCGACTCAACGCCTTCTATTGATCATTTATTAAAATCATCAGTGAACTTTAGTTCAACTGATCTGCTTTGTAGGCCGATATCAGGTCAGTTGTAGTGTGTACAATACATTGAACTACATGTGACCTGCGTATATCACTCCTTGTATATGGGTGCACCATGATTCCAATCAGTTATATGATTCATATCCATTGGTGGCTTCAACGAGACTGTAAACTATCTCACAAATGAGTTTGGAGTTAGACCAGTCCATTAGATGTCTTAGAAATCCCAATTCCTAAGATGTCATCTGTGATACCCATATCTTTCATATCGAGACATTGTTTCAATATGACTTCCACTCTCAGACTGTTGGTTTTCCAACTGTTGGCTTTCTAACTTCAGAGTCAATGTTTCTGTGGTCAGATTCATTGTTTCTGTGGTCAGATTCATTGTTTCTGTGGTCAGATTCATTGTTTCTATTTTATATGAAACTTCCAGAACCAAAATGTAAACATTTCAGGGACCTAAATAAAAGTTCAGGAAGAAGCCCAACAGTCCAACAACCAACTCTGATTCTCCCCTTCCAACTCTCCAGTTAGGAAGGCTGTTTCAATATCCATGCCACGCAAGACTGCAATGGCCCTGGATGTTAAGCTATTCACAGGGAAGCACATGTACAAGTAGCCAAGGCCTTATACTCGTCAGTAGATCCATCTACTTTGTACTCACTTTCGGGCATCCTTTTTCACAACCCAAAAGTTCTTTTTTCAGAGGAAGATCAACCATTACACAAGTATGTTTCTATATGATGGAATCTATTTCTCTTTGTAGCTTCTTTCCAAAGCAGCGCTTTTGGAGATGACAACTCTTTGTTAATTTCCATGGTTCGTTCTGAACCATACAAGCTAGAAGGTCTGGAACAAGTCTTTGTCCCCTCTTTGCTCCGTCTCGGTTCAACATCTAGAATCCCTGAGTTCTGTAGATCTGGAATAATAAGTTCCAGATAGACAGCAACTTCCGAGTCCTATAGATACGGAATGTCTAGTTCCGGACAGTCAGGCACTTGCGGGTTCTTGTTAACCTCGAGCAATTACTTCTTTTCCCTTTTCAAGAAAAGTTATCTTCAAAGAATTCAGCATTTTTTGACACCAAGAGGCGATAAGCACTACTGTTATTTGCAGATCCAGTGAATATGCAATCTACAGTCTTAGGTCTGACTTGACCTGTTTTGGTATTCCAACTTCTATCAAGTCACCCCACATCACAACATTTGTATGTGAGATCATTTCCATGTTTCACACGGAGAGTTATCATCATCCTTATGTGTAGTTCTGTTGAGACTCGCATAAGCAATAAGGATCGCCTTGACCTACATATTTTGGGCGTTCGACTTTGCGCTTGGCTAACACCGTGTGAGTAATGAGCAGTCATTTGATGAATGATGCTTCTCATTCTCCCCCTTTTTTACTACGAATTCCTAAATCCATAGGCTTAGTTGATTTTCAACTTCTGCTTTGTAGCGCTTATCCGCTTCAACAACTTCATCTTTTCTTTTCAACAAACAAAGGATACAATACGTTGTACCATCATCAATGAAGGTCACAAAATACTTGTCTCCCCCCTCTATTTTGTATAAACTTCAAAACACACATGTAGGTGTTACTAAGTTCTAGAGGAGCGGTGCTTCTTTCGCTATTCCTTCGACGGAACTTGGAAAGGTGATTTTGCCTCTTCGCCTACCTCACATTTATTTTGAGGGTTTATGTCGACAGAAGGCAATAATCTCAACTTCGTTAGCTTTTGAATACTTTCTATTTAACGTGTCTTAATCTATGATGGCATAGATGCACAGATTACAAATATATCATTAATTTGGCTACAGACATACTGTACCATTCTTAGTTATTATAGACCTGTTGGACTAGTCTCAAATCCGCTTGACCAACATCGTCCCTTAAACCAAGTTTGGGATATGTATCACCTCATTTTAGAGATCCCATTCCCTGAAGTCTTTTTTAGGACAACCTCTCCAACCTCTTCTACTTTAGAGGTGACGTTGTTTCACGTGAACAACCTCTTGCCCGTGGTTAGGGCGTAATCGGATCATATGTGATCTGGATACTCTGGCCCACTCCAGTTGCTTTGGCAGACTGAGTGTCCAATTTCTTTTCTACCTTTCCTTTGGCCTTCAGATCATTTAAGACCTGAAAACTCTGGCCCACACCAGTTGCTTTGGCAGACTGAGTGTCCAATTTCTTTTCTATCTTTCCTTTGGCCTTCAGATCATTTAAGACCTGGAAAATCTGGCCCACCACACTAGGTGTACATTAATTTTTCTATGAAATGAATTCTGGTCCCACTCCAGTCGCCCGTAGGCTTTGTATGACTGAGTGTCCAATATCATCCTATAAAAGATCTTCTGCCAAATAGTGTGACAGGCTCAACGTCTTTCTCTTTTAGTCTTCTTCCCTTATGATTGGTGCCCAGACAATTCTTGGCGCTTACTTAAGAGTGGTAACATTTTTCGCACAGTCAGTGGATCTTTCTCCCTCGTATGTGCGAACATACTTTACACACTTTTAATAATTACACTTAAAAGAATGGATTTTTTTAAGTCGTTTACAAAATCCAATCTTTAAACGGGAAGGAAGATGAGATGAAACTTCTGGTTTTAAAGCGTAAGGAATATAAATTATTTCGTGAAAATATTTTCATATTACTCCTTACTTTAAGCCTTTTTTTTAATCAAACATCATTTAATCTTATTCTTGACAAGGAAGAAAAATTACTTATCCTAATTTCGGATTCTGGCCCACTTCAGTCACTTCATCGTACTGAGTGTCCATTTCCTCCTTAACATAATTATAATCCTTTGTCTGGGACAGATATAGGTCTTCTGCTATAAGATAGAACCACATCTTCAGCCTTCTCATCTTGTCCCAGTTGATATCTTCAGCCTCTCGTGGGCGCTTGTTCCCACCACTCTCAGGAGCGGTGACACCATGAACATGTTCACCTTCAACATCATAATCAAAACTTTCTTCTACCAGAAAACCACAGCCATATCCAGATTTGGTCACACAACTTTTGACCGACATCTTTCGAACACTAATACAATCTTGTCTTAAAACTATTGGATATGTAAAGAAGTACGGCAAGTAAATAAATATTACAAGTGTATCGAAAGGATAAACAAATAGGCAATTCAGAACTGTTGCAAGCTTGTTGAGTGTTGAATCTTGATAACCTGAAATCAAGAAACACTAAATCTGGTTTGTTACAACTTTGGCTGAGTTGAGAGATGGCTCTCTATCTTTAAGACAAGATTTCCCCGTATATATGCTTTTACGTTAACGGGCAATAGTCTCCCAAGATAAAACAGCAACTAATCAACACTACAAAGCAAATAGGTTGATTCTGACGAAGAAAACAAACACGAAATGACTTGCTGAAGAATGGAAAAGGAAGGAAGAGTTTTCTGTTTGTCCAGACGTTTCTGGACAGAATTTCAGTTGTTCTCTCTTCTATTTTTTCTCTATGTATATATCTTGTAGTCTTCACAATTGAATGAGGGAGTTAATCAGTCAAGTAATGGTTGTTTATGGAGGGAGTTAATCAGCCAAGTAATGGCTTGTTAATTAGCCAAGAATCTTTCTAGAAACTCCAGGGATCAAACTGTAAATATTAAATAATTTAGGGGTCTATCAGAAGAAGCCCAAGGCCTACGACCTGAGACCCGAGCCCGGAAAGGACTGGCGGGCGGCGGCGCGCGTGTGGGCTTATCCTTGAACCCAAGCACATCTAGGTCTTTCTTCCTTCAAACACATGGGTTACCTCTTCGGGTCCCAAACCGTTAGCCAATTTTGAGACTTATAAAGAGAACAATTCTTTCTTTTCCCACCGATGTGGTAGATTTGTCCCATACCATATTTTCATGCCTCAAACACCTTAATTCGTGGACCAATATCTCTTTCATTTCTCAATGAAATTTGATGATCCTTGGCCCTACGGTCATCTACTCACTTAGTAGATTATGGACGTATGAAGAGACAAAACCTCCAACATACGGAACCCTAGTTTTAAGTCATTAAATACGGGTGGACGCACCTCTCCACCAAAGGCAAATTTCCAACACAAACATTTCTCTTCACCATTGATCTCAATTTCTCAATATGGTATCAGAACATGGTTTTCATGGCGATCCGAAGCTGAGATCAACGCGATACGGAGAATAGATTCGAAGACGAAGATACAAAGCTCAATTTCTTCTTTTTGAGATTAAGTTTCATCGCAATCGTACATTTTTCTCAAAACCTTAGATTTTTGGAGCAGATATTGGTAGATCGAGTACAAATTCAGTGATTTCTGTTAATTCTTCACATGCAATGGAGGATTTGGACCAATACGAAGCGGTAATCACGGATAAATAGACTGAAATTCATCCAAGACATATGTTGTATCTTCATCCCGCTGATACTCCAGGTAGTGTCTTAATTACTCAATAATTAACTGGTATTGAGAATTATATCGTTTGGAGAAAACTCATGATTAATGCACTATTGGCAAAGAACAAAATTGGTTTATAACTGAAAAATGTCAAAAATCGCAATTTAAAGATGATTTAAAGTATGAATAGGAGCGATGTAATACCTCTGTTCTTTCGTGGATCATGATCACTATGTCAATAGAATTGGCAAGTGGTATGGTACATTCGACTAATGTTGCAGCTGTATAGAAGGATCTGAGAGAAAGATTTTTTTTAAAATGTGATCTTACTAGAATCTATCAAGTTCATCATGAATTTGTACAATAACATAGGAGAATTCATCCATATCTATGTTCTTTTCTAGGTTGAAACTTCTTGGGAAAATTACCCTGCCTTACCACCAGTGTCTCAGTGTTGTGATAAGTCAAAAATTTATGTTGAGCACATGGAGCAGCAGAGATTGATACAATTTTTGATAGAATTGAGTGAAACATACAGTTATGTGCGTATTCAGATCCTAATTACAGTCTCAACTCATTCACTAAATCAAGCTTATAATATACTATTATATAATGAGAGTCAAAGAGTTCAATCAAATTTGATATCTCAACACTCGCACACAATTGAGCAATTTAATTTGAATGATACCACATCCTTGGCAACATCACAATACAACAGGTTCAAGAAAAATAGTGAATTGTATTGCATTCATTGCCACAGAAAAGGACATATACAGGAAAAATGTTATAGACTGGTATGCTATCCACCAGGACACAAGTTCTACAAGCCAAAACCTGATAACATAAATGATAAACCTAAATTCTATGGAAATAAAGGACCAACTGCACACAATGCTAGTTATGGTAGTGGATTTGATAATATCAACTATGGCATTCAACCGACACAAGGCCATCATGCTAGAAATGGAGGTGAGAGATGCAATTATGGTCCTTCTCCACCTAAAGCACGTAATGTTGGATATGTATATGAGAGTACTAGCTATGGCACTCGTCCAAACAAGGCACACAATGTTGGTTATGGAGACGGAAATGAAAATAACACCTATGGAGTGCCTTCAGGAAGACACATGTATGGTTATGGAAATCAACAAGCTGCTCAAATACCTGGTCCTGGTCCTACTCAGTATCAATAAATACTGGAGATAATGGATAAAGAACCAAAATAGGCTGAAGTCAATGCTAACACGACAGCTATACTTCAACATACTTGTAATCATTCTTGCTCATGTACTTATTTTTCTATAGCTAGTACTTCTAAATCTTGGGTAGTTGACACTGGAGCTACTAATCATATGGCTTCTAGCTTGGACCTTATTAATAATCCTCAAGTTGTTACATCCTCCAACTCCAATAAAGTTCATCTACCAAATGTCACATACACTAATGTTTCTCATATTGGCTCTTCTACATTATCTGAATTCTTACAGTTGGATAATATACTTTATATCCCTAATTTTACCTACAACCTACTATCAATTCTCAAATTAACAAAGGATCTTCATTGTTGTGCTTCCTTTTATCCTGATTTGTTTGTATTACAATACATATGTACTAGCAAGATGAGGGGATTGGTAAAGAGAAGGAAGGTCTATACATTCTGGATCCTGTCATCTCATTGTCACACACCAGTGCATACAATCAAGCTTTTGCTTCTTTTGTTTCATCCCAAGTTCTTTCCACTGATCACACAAAAGATCATCACCAATCTTCTTCTTCATCTACATCTACATCTACTACAACCTGGCATCAATGACTTAGACATCTTCATTCACAGTTCTACAACAAATATGAATGAAGGACCTACGTGAATTGAGATACTTTTTGGAGATTGAGTTTGCAAGATCAACAAAAGGAATTCTAATGAACCAGAGAAACTATGCCATAGAATTGATATCAGAATATGGTTTAGGGGAGCAAGACCTGCATATACTCCTTTGGAACAAAATTAGAAACTTACAAGCGTTGAATTTGGAAAACTTGTTGGAACACAGAGTGATGAAGTATTGGGGGATAAGAGTGGATATCAAAGATTGATTGGTAGACTCTTGTATCTTGCAGTCACAAGACTAGACATTTCTTTTGCAGTGCAATGCTTAAGATGATTTATGCATGAACCTAAGGAATCACACTGGAAAAAAACACTACATGCGGTAAGATACATCAAAGGGAACCAGGTCTTGGGCTTCTAATGAGCAACAGAAACTCAGAAAATGTCACATCATTTTGTGATGCAGTTTGGGCATCATGCTCAACAATAAGAAGGTCAGTAACAAGCTATTGTGTGAAGCTGGGTGACTCATTGATATCATGGAAATAAATAAACAATCTATTATGTCTAGAAGTACATCAGAAGCAGAGTTGGTATGAGAACATGGATTGTTACAAGAGTTAGGAATGCACACTGATCAACCAATTGATCTTTTCTGTGATAATAAGGCAGCGCTCTAGATTGCATCAAACCCAATATATCATGAAAGTACAAAACATATCAAAATTGATTGTCATTTCATTAGAGTGAAGATTCAACAAGGCCTCATCAAAACATACCATGTTAGCACTAAAGAACAAATAACAGATATACTGACTAAAGGGCTAGGAACACAACACCATGATCATCTGGTTTGCAAGTTGAGAATGATTAATGTGTTCCACCATCCAACTTGAGAGGGAGTGTAGAAATATTATATGTTAGTTGTACATTGCTAGGGATGCTCTTGTACATAGTTAGTTGGAGAATTAGTTATAACTATATAGCTAAGTTAGTTAGTGAGTGATGATTATATAGCTAGAATTGTACAACGGTGTATTTAATTTTTCTTGGAATGAAAATATCTCTTACATTAACTGCTCTCTAATCTATTATCTCTCGAACAAACATTTCTCTTCACCATTAATCTGCATTTCTCAATACTTTCTAAAGAGGATAACCATATCCTAGTAAACTTCCAATAATGACCCAAGGGAAGTCACTTTAATTTAAATCACACAGCTTCCCTAAATTCGGGATAGGTTAGCCCACATGAGCGATTCAATTTTGATTCAGTCAAAATTTACCAATATTATCTCCCATTTCGATATGATGGATAGACCTTCTAGTATCATGTCCATAACACTTATCATTCGTACATACTGACATGTAATTCATGAGACCTACGAGCACATAAAGTTATAATGTTGCAGACCTATGTCAAAGTTGTAAAAGATCTCAACGAAAAGAATTCGCTACAATCGTAAGGATTATATTGCTCACAATACTCCACACGTTATCTGCTAATCCAGTAGTTATTTATCCATTGTCTCATCCTCAAAAGTGGTGAATTCGAGTTCACTATAATATTTTACCCACAATTGTATTTGATGTCATCATGGTAAATGTAATGGTCGACCTTTGAAGAAAACTCAAATTACTAATTTTAGTTATATTTCCTTTATACTCGAATCTATATGTTCCGGATCAGCCATTTTTCAAGATATTCACTGCACTATCGAACCACTCGTGGCTATTAGGGACATGCTAAAGTAGAAACATTGATTGGTACTCCAAGAGACATATTAGCGAATATTCTCCATATATTTTGTAATTATGATAGATGTATATTTAAGGTAACTTAGGATTCTAATTGTATTAGGAATCAACCTTTGTAACGTAAGTTAGGATTCGTACCATATTAGGAATTAACCTTTGTACAACTATATATATTATGAATAATGAAAGGAATCCCTAAGGAAAATTATTCTATCTGACATGGTATCAAGAGCCTAAAACCTAAACCCTACTCTTCTCCTCTATCTCTCTTTTCTCGGCCAAAACCAGAAAATATTTCTCGGCCAAACTAGAAATTTTTCGGCTAGAAATTTCCCTTCAACAATGTCTTCCCCCACAAATTCCGGTTCATCCACTGGCACACTTGACAACCCCTCTCAACGTTTAGTATCTTCTTTTCATCCGGCATTCGCCGTTAACAACATCAAGAATTTTATCCATATAATTCTTAACCAAGAAGACTGTCAATATTCCATGTGGATGAAACTATTCTACATTCATGCATGTGCATATAACGTGCTCGATCATATTGACGAATATGTTCCTCGTCCCACCGATGTTACAGACTCAATCTGGCGTCGCCTTGACGCAATCGTCAAACAATGGATCTACGGCACCATCTCCAAAGACCTGTTGTGCACTATCATGAAAACAGGTGCTACAGCACGTGAACTTTGGGTCCGGCTAGAAGAAATCTTCAGGACAATAAAAATACTCGAGTCGTATATTTGGAAGAGCAATTCAACAATACCCGTCTAGAGAATTTTAACATGTCCGAATATTATAAGCAACTGAAACTCATAACTGATCAACTATCCAATGTCGGGACTTCTGTTTCAGAAACTAAGATAGTGCTTCAACTTGTTGCTGGTTTACCGAAAGGTGAATATGACACACTCGCAACAATGATTCAACAAGCTGACCCTCTCCCAAGTTTCAACAAGGCACGTTCACAATTATTATTGGAAGAAACTCGATGTGCTAAACAAGAGGAGCATAATCAAAAGGCGCTAGCCGTTGACGGGATGGCAACACCGGCAACCAACACCACCCCGTTACAACCGCAACAGCAGCAGTAGCAGCAGTCCAGCGGCGGAGGTCGTGGCGGCAGAGATCGCAACAACAAAGGCAAGGGCCGCGGCAAGGGCCAACGCAACCAGTAGGCTAGACAGCAGCCAGGCCCAACTCCGCCAGCTTTTCCAATGGTGACAAGAAGAAACAGTGGCCCAACCAGCGAGACCGGGCCTCGCAAGCCCATACCCGACCAGAGGGGCCCGGCCCAGCAGCCTTGGTCGATCGACCTCTTGGGCCCTCGCCTCAGCCACTGTGCAGCCCAAAGAATGCCAGCAGAGAGCGAGCCCACCTGGTTGCGACCAGAACCGGTCCCGACTGATTTGGGCCAGGTCTACACCACCGTGAACCTTCAACAGCCTGACGATAATTGGTACATGGACACCGGAGCCACATCTCACCTCACCCGGTCATCAGGTAACCTATCTCAACTACGTCGGTTAAAGTGTCCTCAATTTATTACTGTCGGCAATAGTCATCGCATTCCAATTAAAATTTACGGTAACATACACACCAAACATCCACACCCGCTTTTCTCCCTAAACCACGTCCTATACACACCTAACATCATTAAAAACTTAATCTCTGTTAGAAAATTCACTAGCAATAATTATGTGTCTGTCGAATTTGACCCTTTTAGTTTTTCTGTGAAGGAACTCAATACGGGGAAAATTCTTACACGCTGCAATAGTGTGGGAGATCTCTACCCATTCACTCAATCTTCCGCTGTCAGACCGCAAACACCTCTATCCCTTGCGGCGATCTCTCCCTCAATTTGGCACAACAGACTCGGACACCCCGGAGACCCAGTTTTTACTTTTCTTTGCACTTCTAAGCGTATTCAATGTAATAATGGGAAAATTGCCCAACACTGTTTTTTTGTCCACTAGGCAAACATACCCGTCTTCCATTTATGTCATCAAACAGTGTTACTTTTTCTCCCTTTGATCTTGTTCATGCTGATTTGTGGACATTTCCGATTGTTAGCTCTTTGGGTCATAAATTCTATCTAGTATTCTTGAATGATTTTCACACTTTGTCTGGATTTACCCATTGAAATTCAAATCTAAAGTTCTTGCAAAATTCCTCGAGTTTAAAAAATTCATTAAAATACAATTTGAAAAATCTATCAAATCATTCCAATGTGATAATGGACGTGAATTTAATAACTCAGCATTTCACAATTTCTGTTCCAAACAAGGCATGTTTTTTCATTTTTCTTGTCCTTATACTTATTCCCAAAACAGAAAGGCCGAACGAATTATACGTATCATCAATAACATGGTTCACACACTTCTATTTCATGCATGTCTACTACCGCCTTTCTGGGTCTATGTTGTCAAAATGGTAGAATCCCTTCTTAATATTTTATCAACTAGCACACTCCAAAATAAGACCCCTACCAAAATCTTATACCGTAGGCTACCATCATATGATCACCTACGTATTTTTGGATGCTTATGCTACCCTAACATAGCCTCCACTACACCTCACAAACTTGCCCCTCGCACTCTGCCATATGTCTTCCTTGGTCTATCTCCTAATCATCGGGGCTACTTGTGCTATGACATTGCTACTCGTAAAATCATCGTCTCCCGTCACGTCACCTTTGACGAGATAACCTTTCTTTTTTCCAATCTCCAGAAATTTCAGACCACCGATTACTTCTTTCTCGATGAACCAAGTTTGTCCCCGTTTATCCAAAATCTATACCAACAGCAGCCCACTGTCCCGACAACATCATCCTCACCATTGCTGCCTCCAGCCAACTGCTCTCGGTCGACAACACCACTGCTGTCTTCAGCAGTGTTGTCTGGCCCCCCAGCAGCAATGTTGCCACCTAGTCCAGCTTCATGCTCTCGGTCAACTACCCAAACACCACCCATATCGCTTCCACCGATTCTCTCTCGCACCTTCAAAGAACACTGTTCTCTCGCCCAAAGAACTGGCCCCAGCCCATGTCGCTTCCCACCCAAGAACGGCCCCCAGCCCATGTCGCTTCCTACCAAAGAACTCGCCCCCGCAGCCTACACCGCCAGTCCCGACCTCCCACTGCTGCCCTCTTACCGCATAGAGACTCGTGAACAACACGGGATCTTCAAACCTAAGGTTCACTTCAATCTCTCCACACAAACCTTATCACCCATTCCATAGAATCCAAAACTAGCTAAACTGGACCGTAATTGGAATGCGGCCATGTGCGATGAGGTTAACTCTTTAACCAAGAAGAACACTTGGGATTTGGTACCTAGACCAGCTGGTGTGAATGTTATCCGGTGTATGTGGCTATTTCGTCACAAGTTCAGAGACAGTGGTGACTTAAAGAGGTATAAGGCAAGACTAGTTGCAAATGGCACTAATCAGTAGGAGGGTATTGATTGTGGTGAGACATTCAGTCCGGTTGTTAAACCAGCCATTATTCATACTGTTCTCAGTATTGCTATGGGCCTCCATTGGCCGATTCATCATCTAGATGTCAAGAATGCATTTCTTCATGCGGATTTGAAAGAAACTGTATACATGCATCAGCCCCCTGGCTTTGTTCATCCAGTAGTTCCGCAGTTTGTATGTCGTTTGAGGAAATTAATATATGGATTGAAACAGGCGCCCCGCGCTTGGTATGATCATTTTGCCAGGTATCTTCTGCAGATTGGATTTATATGTAGCAGGTGTGATAACACTCTCTTCACTTTTCATCGAGGTAGCAGTACTGCTTACTTGCTATTATATGTCGACGACATTGTTCTTACTACCTCCTCTGACGGTTTAAAAAATGAAATCATTGCTCTACTTAAAACTGAATTTACTATGACCGACTTGGGCAAGCTGAGTTATTTCTTGGGTATAACAGTGACCAGATCTGCAGCTAATATGTTCTTGTGTCAGCGTAAGTATGCAGAAGAGATAGTGTACATGGAAAAAATGGCAAATTATAAAATTATGCCAACTCCGGTGGACTCAAAATTCAAGCTTAGTGCCAATAACGGTGCGCCAATCTCTGATCCCACTCTATATCGGAGTCTAGCAGGTGCTCTTCAGTATATTACATTCACTAGGCCCGATATTGCATATGTCGTTCAGCAGGTGTGTCTATTCATGCACGACCCTCGAGAGTCCCATTTTGCCGACCTCAAACGTATTATCAGATACGTTATGGGCACACTAGACTTTGGATTACACCTATACCCCTCTGCCCCAACCAAGCTACTTGCCTACACGGATGTAGATTGGGCAGGATGACCCGACACACGTCGCTCCACCTCAGGCTACTGTGTATTTCTTGGGGATAATCTTATCTCATGATCTGCCAAGAGGCAGGCCACACTATCCCGTTCGAGTGCTAAAGTAGAATATCGCGGTGTTGCTAATATAGTTGCTGAGATCTGTTGGCTCCGAAATCTTCTTTTGGAGCTCCAATGTCCACTCCGCAAGGCGTCTATAGTCTATTATGACAACATATCTGCTATCTATATGTCTCATAATTCGGTCCAACATCAGCGGACTAAGCATATTGAGATGGATATCCACTTTGTGCGAGAGAAGGTTGTCCGTGGTCAGGTCAAAATATTACACGTGTCTTCCTCTTATCAGTATGCCGACATCTTCACAAAGGGACTACCGCGACAGCTCTTCACCGACTTTTGATCCAGCCTTAGCGTTCGGCCTCCTCCCGCTCCGTCTGAGGGGGAGTATTAGCGAATATTCTCCGTATGTTTTGTAATTATGATAGATGTATATTTAAGGTAACTTAGGATTCTAATTGTATTAGGAATCAACCTTTGCAAGGTAAGTTAGGATTCGTACCATATTAGGAATCAACATTTGTACAACTATATATATTGTGAATAATGAAAGGAATCCCTAAGGGAAATTATTCTATCTGACAAGACAGTCAAAAGTCAAAGGTATTTCAGTGAAAATTCAAAATATCTTCATGTTGGATGCTTTTCGAGGTCTCATATAATAAAGAACAAGGTATTAACTCTTCCATTACTCATGTTGGTTGCTTATCACATGTGGTGTGAAATATATGCTACAATGTTCTTACCTTAATCTGACGACTTTGTCTTATTCTTAAATATACAAGCACCGTATAAATCTTGAGCTAGACACCTCTAAATTTCTAACCTGATTTTTTCATTCAATCAATCCTCAAATTCAACATTTTGAAAAACTCGTATCTGACATACAAAATAAGCCATAATGATAGCAGAATCATAAGTGAGCTCTAGTCAAGACCGACCATCTTATCCAAAAATATGCATGGCTTTGCACTAGTCAGGATTTTAATAGGTTTCATCTCTACTCGTTCCTCGACGTCGAAGGCGATCACCCATGTGAAAGTGTCAGTGTCGCAATTTGTTGAACACACTTATATTTTCACAAGGATATCATCATATGCACAATCTCAATGATAACTCATTGATGAGTATACTACAATTATCAAAATATATTAGAATACATAAATATTGTCATGTCTTTCGTCAATCTAGAGCCACAACATATTTCCTAAATAGTGTCTCTGGATATTAATTTTGTAAGGGGGTTAGCTATCATTTTCGGTAAGAATGTATAATAATGTTATTTCTCCACTCTCCATGCATGATATCTTTCATGGGGTTATACGTGATGTAAATGAATTTGGTTTTGCTATAATACTTAGAGTCCTTTGTATATGCAATAGTAGCTTGACTAACTATCACAATAAAAAATCATGGAACCCTAAGAATTTATTGCAATATTCAATTGCTCAAAGAGTCTTTTTAGCCAAATTGCTTCTTATTTCGCGGATAAAGTTATAAACTCAACCTCCATAGTTGAAAGGCTGTTTTCTTTTTTCATTAAACAACACCACCATTTAGTAAAAAAGCATAGCCAAATCAAATATGAATTTCTATCATCCTGGTCACCAATCCAATCAGTATATGCATACTGTGCCCTCTCTAGAGTAAATCATTTTTACTATAAAATAGGGAGAAATCTGAAGTTTTCTTCATGTATCAAAACTTTCCTCTTCTCTGATATCCAATGATCTTTACCAGGATTTGATTGATATCTGCTAACCAGGACGTATGCCATAACAAATGTCTGACCAAAGTTTAGTGCCCATATATGAAATTAGTCGGGATGGTTATATGCATAGAAATAAAACATTGAAAATTTTCTCAAATATCAGTTTGGTGAGATGATATTGGGGCAATTGGAAACTGATCCTCCTATGGAAAAGGAAGATATTGTAGTATACACATGAATATAACATGGGACATGTTAAACAAAGGTAATATACCTGTGATATACACTGAATATACAGCAGTATATATCACAGGTATACAAAGCAGTGGACTGGGCAGTGGACTGGGCAGCAGCAGAACAGTGGGCCGCTTGGGCCTCGGCAGTGGGCCTTCGGCCAGCAGCCAAGAAAGCGAAAGGTAGGGTCTCTTAGGCCTCGCAGTTGGGCCTCTCGGCAGATCGCATGCACTGTGGACAACACAATATTGTATATATGGTATATATATTTGTAGTATATTGTAGTGTAAAGGTTACCTTAATTAGTGTTATACACTTACCATAATTATATAGTTAGAATTATGGTAGAATAAGGATTTAGAAGTAGAATAGGAATAGGATCTTCCTATTATGGAAATATGTAACTTGTATATATAGCCTTTCAATTAATGAAAATAATGAAGGGGATTATTTCTTTCATGGTATCAAGAGACTAGGTCTAACAAAAGTTTTCTTCTCTCAAACTTTTTGCCTCCTTTGGCCGAGACCCCCCCCCCCCTTCCCTTGGGTTTTCTCTCCAAAATCTCGTCTTCCGCTCTCAAAAACCTCTCTTAAATTTCTCCTCCTTTTTTGTTCTTAAAAATATGTCTAAGAACAATTTTCACCCTGCCCTCATGGTTTCCAATATCAAGCTACGTATCCCTATTGTTCTTGAGATGGAAAACGTTCAATATGCAACGTGGGCAGAGTTGTTTAAAATTCACGCTATATCTTATCAAGTTCTTCATCACATCATTCCTCCCGCTAGACCCCTTTATGCGGAGGATCCTGAGTTATGGATTACACTTGATGCTACCGTTCTTCGGTGGATATACGCCACTATTTCGCTGGATCTTCTACAGACGATTATGGAGCCGGATATCACGGCTATGGCTGCATGGAATATATTGCGTGACATATTCCAAGACAACCAACATTCACGTGTCGTCACACTCGAGCAGGAATTCTCTCTCGTTCGAATGGACGAATTTCCAAACGTTTCTGCATATTGCAAGAAACTAAAGGAGTTGGCGGATCAACTCCGTAATATTAGCGCCCCAGTAACAAATAATCGTCTAGTTCTACAGTTGGTTGCCGGTCTTTCGGAGGCCTATAATGGTGTTGGAACTCTCCTTCGCCAAAGCAACCCTCTTCCAAACTTTCATCAAGCCCGCTCCATGCTTACGTTGGAAGAAGCAGGTTTGGCTAAAAAGGCGGCTACCGGAGCAAGCCCAGTTGTCATGGTGGCGTCCTCCCCTAGTTCTTCAGGTTTTGTGAATAATTCGGGCCAAAACCATAATAATGGTGGCGGCAAGAATAATCGCAAAAATAATAACAAAAATCGTGGGGGAAAACGCGGCGGTACAGGTGGCGGTTCCGGTGGTCAACAAACAGGTGGAGGGTCCTAGCCAGGGTACAGTGGCCCACCACCGCCATGGGCCCAGCAGTGGGGCCAATAGCAGTGGAACCCGTATCATCCACAGCCAGCCAAGAAGCTTCGGCCGCTGGGTCGCCAACACCCAGCCCAATACCCAGAAGTTGGCGCCCATCGCCAGCCGCCCAAAGAATGGTAGCAACAGCAGCTACGGCCCAGGTGCACCACGGACAGGAGTTCTTGGGCCCCGACCACCGCAGGCCCATTATGCAGCAGGCCCCACTCAGACTGATATCGAGGCCGCGATGCACACATTGGGATTGACTCAACCGGACCCAAATTGGTACATAGACACCGGGGCCACTACTCACATGACTTCCGAATCAGGTACTCTCTCATCTTATTCCAATTTGAGCACCCCTCGGGGGATAATTGTTGGTAATGACAGTTCAATTCCAATTCTAGGGTATGGTCAGAAAATGTTGTCTCCCACCAATCCACCACTCCTCTTGAAAAATACTTTACATGCTCCTAAATTGATTAAAAATTTAGTGTCTGTCCGAAAGTTCACAAATGACAATTCTGTTTCTGTTGAATTTGATGCTTTCGGTTTCTCTGTGAAGGATTTCAGGACGGGGAGTCATCTCATGAGGTGTGATAGTAGGGGGGATCTGTATCCTATCATGCCCGGTTTCAGTCCATCGAGTCCAGCCTTGCCGTCAGCTTTTGCAGCCATCTCTCCTTCCATGTGGCATGCTCGTCTGGGTCATCCGGGATCTTCTATTTTATCAGCTTTAGATAAAAATAGCTTTATTTCTTGTAAGGGTACGAGTCGTACTCCAATTTGTCAGTCTTGTTCGTTAGGAAAAATTGTTAAGTTGCCATTTGTAGACTCCAATTCTCATACGTCTATGCCATTTGACATTATTCATAGCGACTTATGGACATCTCCTGTTCTTAGTTCAATGGGTCATCGATATTATGTTCTCTTTTTAGATGATTATTCTAGATTTTTGTGGACGTTTCCAATTGCGAATAAATCACAAGTGTTTTCCGTCTTCATCAAATTTAGAGCGTTCATTCGTACTCAATTCGAAAGAGAAATAAAAAATATTCAGTGTGATAATGGGAAAGAGTATGACAATAGGGAGTTTCGGGAGTTTTGTGCTACTAATGGGATAAATTTTCATTTTTCATGTCCTCATACATCTTCACAAAATGGGAAAGCCGAACGCAAAATTCATTCCATAAATAACATTGTCCGAACTCTCCTAATACATGCCTCCATACCTCCATATTTTTGGCATCATGCTCTACAAATGGCCGCATATCTTCTTAACATAATTCCGTCTAAAGGTCTGACATATTCTTCCCCCCTAAAAAATCTGTATAATAAGAACCCGTCTTATTTTCATCTTCGAATTTTTAGGTGCTTATGTTATCCGTTATTCCCATCCACCACAATTAACAAACTTCAGGCTCGGTCTACCCCGTGTGTGTTTTTGGGTTATCCGTCAAATCATCGTGGTTATAAGTGTTTTGATTTATCCTCCAAGAAAATCATAATCAATCGCCATGTCATTTTTGATGAAACTCAATTCCCATTTACGAAAGTTCATACTCCCGAACCTAAGTCATATAATTTTTTGGATGACCAAATATCCCCGTATATTATTCGGAATTTTTCGGACATCTCCTGTATCTAAAATCCTCCAATGGCCCATCGCTCACTGGACCCACAAGCATCGCCACGCCAAAGAAGCCGCCATCGAATCGTTTCCAAAGACTGGGCTACCCAGCCCAATTTTGGAACCGTCCGTGGTTTAGTCGAGCATTTACCGATTTGGGCCAAGAGCCCATCGTCACGCTACCCGCCCCGAGCCCAGAAATATCCCAAATTTCCCTTAATTCTTCCTCGAGTCATAGACCGGTCACTCGTAGTCAGCGGGGTATTTTTACACCTAAAAGACATTTTAATTTACATTCTGATGTCTCTAAATCCCCCTTGCCACGCAATCCTGTGTCCGCATTAAATGACCCTAATTGGAAGATTGATATGACTGATGAATTTAATGCTCTTATTGATAATAAGACGTGGGAGTTGGTGCCCCGTCCATATGGTATTAATGTTATCAGGTCTATGTGGATTTTTGCTCATAAGGAGAATTCAGATGGGTCCTTTGCTCGACATAAGGCGCGACTTGTTGGTGATGGTAAGACTCAGCAGGTTGGGATAGATTGTGGTGAGACATTTAGTTCGATGGTCAAACCGGCTACCATTCGCACTGTGCTAAGCTTGGCTCTTTCAAAGACTTGGCCAATTCATCAGTTGGATGTCAAGAATGCTTTCCTACATGGGGATCTCAAGGAAACAGTCTATATGCATCAGCCGTTGGGTTTCAGGGATCCAAACCGTCCTCATCATGTATGTTTGTTGAAGAAATCATTATATGGGCTTAAGCAGTCTCCACGGGCCTGGTATACACGATTTGCTGACTTTGTTTCGACTATTGGGTTCACTCACAGCAGGTCAGATAATTCCTTGTTCATCTACCGCCGTGGTTCGTCATTGGCCTATATTCTGTTGTATGTGGATGATATCATCTTGACTGCCTCCTCCGATGCTTTGCGCCAGTCTATCATGGCCATGCTCAGTTCTGAGTTTGCTATGAAAGACTTAGGGCCTTTGAGTTATTTTTTGGGGATTGCCGCTGCCGTCATTCAGTGGGTTGTTTCGCCTCAACAGTATCTTCACGAGATCATCGAGAGGGCTGGGATGTCATCCTGTAAGTCCACTTCCATGCCGGTTGATGCAAACCCAAAGCTAAGTGTCGCAGCAGGTGCACCATACGAGGACCCGACCCGCTATCGCAATCTTGTAGGGGCCCTCTAGTATCTTACCTTTACCAGACCGGATATCACGTATGCGGTTCAGCAGGTGTGTTTATTCATGCATGATCCCAGAGTTGAGCACATGAATGCAATCAAACGCATCATTCGGTATATTCAGGGGACACTGGACTATGGGTTGCAACTTGTATCCTTCATCTACATCCACACTTGTCTCTTACACAGATGCTGATTGGGGTGGTTGTCCCGACACCAGACGGTCGACGTCTGGCTACTGTATGTTCCTCGCAAACAACTTGGTCTCCTGGTCGGCAAAGCGTCAGGCAACTTTATCACGCTCAAGTGCAGAGGCAGAATATCGAGGGGTAGCAAATGTGGTTTCCGAGTCATGTTGGCTACGTAATTTGATTTTGGAGCTTCATTGTCCCATTCAGAAGGCAACCTTGGTATATTGCGATAACATTAGTCCCATCTACCTTTCAGGTAACCCAGTTCAACACCAACGCACTAAGCATATCGAAATGGACATTCATTTTATCCGTGAAAAGATTGCAAAGGGTCACGTTCGCGTATGTCATGTCCCGTCTCGGTATCAGATTGCAGACATCTTTACAAAGGGTCTCCCAGCGGTTCTCTTTGAAGATTTTAGGGACAGTCTCAGCATTCGAAGACCGCTGCTATGATCATGGTGTGTTAAACAAAGGTAATATACATGTGATATACACCAATATATAACAAGTATATATCACGGTATACAAAGCAAATGGATCGGCGATGGGCAAGATAGCGAGCGAGGCGCTTGGGCCTCGGCAGTGGGCCTTCGGCCAGCAGCAGCAAAGCGGAGGGTCTCTTGGGCCTCGGCAGTGGGCCTCTCGACCAGACTGCACAGAATTGTGGAGAACACAATATTGTATATATGGTATATATATTTGTAGTATATTGTAGTGTAAATGTTATCTTAATTAGTGTTATACACTTACCATAATTGTATAGTTAAAATTATGGTAGAATAAGGATTTAGAAGTAGAATAGGAACAGGATCTTCCTATTATGAAAATATGTAACTTGTATATATAGTCTTTCAATTAATGAAAATAATGAAGGGGATTATTTCTTTCAGGACAGATCTAGTACTATCGTTCGTTCAATGAACAGTAGTCTATTTTCCATCTTAGTTTTTTTTAGTTTGTACACCAATTAATATGGGGACAACAACGTTGCGTTTACCAACCACTGATTATCACTAGTCATGCATAAGTAACCTCAAAATTTTAGTTATTTAAAGACAATATGGACCCTTTTCAAGATTTAATAAGATGGAGAAAAAAAAGACTTCAAAAAGATTGATATCAGAAACTATGGACAAAATGCACTGGTCCATATAGTTTCTGTGTGGATGATACTGTTCAAGATTGTTATTGGTCTCTTTCTACTTTAGTGTATGTGTGTCATTTAAGTTTAATATTTAGGAAAGAGCAGCTTAGCTTGTTAAGTGGATTGCATTATTAGAGAAGACAAATTCACGAGGATCAGAATCACTAGTTTTAAACTCTTGTCTCCACAATGCATCTATATATATCTATTTTGTTCATCTCATTGGCTGCCTTTTTTTGGTCCCCTCTAGTGTTCCCACCACACAATATGAACCGACCAGCCTAATATCTCCAAACTTGCCCACTTTAATATATGGCTGGCCAGTGGGCCGGGATCGGGTCCGTCGGATCGGGACCGGCGGGATCAGGTCGGGGCCGGATCGGGACAAGCGGGATTCGACGTCGTTCCGTCCTGTTTCCGATCCAGTCAGAATCGGGATCGCGGCGGTTTTTTTTTTGTACTTAATTTAAAAAATAACATATATATATATATATATATATATATATATATATATATATATATATATATATATATATATATATATATATAAAATTCAATAATTAAACAAGATAGTGTAATAAAAACATCTCAAGACTGTTTTTGTGCCTCTTATATTATTCAATAGACATATGATTTTTTTTGTAATACAAATACAATTGTCAAAATTGCAACTTTGTGGTGTTGTTCAAAAGTTGCTAATTACATAGTAAAATTGCAATTAAAAAAATTACATTTTGAAAAAAAACATGATCTAGTTTCTTGATAATTTCCTGTGATTCTTCGGTTAGAATTGGTATTTGTTGGTCAAATTGCTCCACGTCGCTTCCACTACCTTTGGATAAGATTTCGTTGTAATTTTCGTCTTCTTCTTTGTTGATCTCCGGTTGACCGCACCTTCTCCGCTCCGTTCGTATCCAATCTCTGAATAATACTACAATCTCCAAGCTGTCTCCGGCTAATGAGTGACTGTGCTCTCCTATTTGATATCTGCCGGCAGAAAAAGCATTTTCAGACGCTGTTGATGACGCTTGAATGTTCAAAACATCTCGGGTCATCATTGAAAGTGTCGGAAAGATTTTCTCATTCCCCCTCCAGTATTTCAGCAAGTCTTCACGTCCTTCTTCATTGAGAACTGTTTGGTACGGTACAGAACCTTGCAAAACAAAAATATCAAACTCGCTAATTTGGGTAATAGCGGTACGGCCGCACATTCTATTTCCGAGGCTTTCAATACTAGCCGCAGAAAACAACATGTCTTTTGTGAGGTTGTGTTGAAGAAGAAGAAGATGGTATGAAAGCCGGTAGGTTGCTAGCACTTTGTTGTTGGTAAAACCTATATACTTTTTTGCATTCGTCTTCTATACTAGACAACACTTCTTCTTTAGTTTGTTCAATAGGTGGTGGGTCATTTGGATTTTTAGGACTTGGAGGTGGTAGTACTGCTATGCAATCGTAAATAGTTTCAATAAGTGATTTAGTACCGTTTATTTTAATAGTCGGATTTAATACAGCACCAATAATATAAATAGTGGGAATAGGAATAAAATATTTTTTATTTTGATATATATTTTTTTAATAGCTACCTTATAAGCTGGTTTGTCCATATATTCATTAAGCAGTAAAAATATTAGAGCTATATAAAACAACATAGTTGAAATAGTAGGATAATATATAGCAGAAAATTCTTTTGTTGCTTGAAAAAAATTCTCTAAAAATACAATAAGTTCAGAAATTTTCCCCAATCGCTATCTACAACCATATCAGCTGAATTTTGATTATGAGAGTTAAAAAATAAAGTTATAGATTTTCTATAGTCATAAGCAACAAGTAGTTGCTCGTATAAAGAATTTCATCTAGTGGGTACTTCTTCTGAAATTTTTCTATAAGGTAGTTGGCAATCGTGACAAGTTTTTTTGTATTCTTTTCTTCGTTGTATTCTATTATTTTTAAAAATAAAGTTTATAGAAAATTGTATTATACTAAGAATGTCTTCAAAAAATGATAGATCATCCTTTACAACTAAGTTATATATATGGCACACACATTTTATACGAAAATGATCTACAAAAGATGGAGTTAAACTATTTTTTAAAATTGTAATAGCGTAATTGTTAGAAGAAGCGTTATCTAATGTAATAGTCATAATTTTATTAGTTATTCCGTAATAATCGCACACTTGATAAATATTTTCTGCAATAAAAGTACCAGTGTGCCTATCATCTATATATCTATATGCTAAGATACGTTTTTGCATAGACCATTTATAATATATCCAATGACAGGTAACCATTAAATAATCATGGTCGTTAGTACTACGGCCTATATCAGAACTGATAGTCACTTTGCCATTAAAATGATATAATGAATAACGTAAATATTGTTGATATTGATGTGCAAATTTAAATACATCTCTCTTAACAGTTGATCTAGGAAAACTGTTAAAAGCATGATTATACATATCTCTAATGTAATGAATAAAACCGGGAGATGAATGAAATGAAAAAGACAAACCCTCCACAGCAACTAATTTTTCTATTGCTTCCCTATCTCTATGTTTATCGTATTTAGGGCCTACAATTCCCCCCGTCATAGGGTTAATTTGACCCTGTACTAGGTCCGGGACAATATGTGAACCTTATCCCGATGGAGCGGACATTTGCGCACCCGGTTTTGAAGCATCATATTGGGCATACCTAGCTGGATGAGCCATTGCTACGTGTCTCATTAAACCTCCCGTCCCACCGTGACCTTTTCTAGTTTTAAATTTTAAAACATCTTTACAAATTTTACATCTAGCTACTTGATTCTCTACGTCCCTATCAAAAAATGTTCATGCATCTGATTTTAATGGTCGTTTTGCTGGACCTCGTCTCATACTAGGGGGAATATGAGGCATTTCAGTTGAAGGTGCACTAGTGGATGTGTTGTCATCTACATTAGTGGGTGTATCTTCTGGATCATCATCTAAATTAAAGTCTTATTGAGTTTCAGAAAATAGCTCCTCGTCTAAATCTAATGGTATTGTAGGAAAATGTTCAGTATCAACAAAATCATCATGTGTAGGAATAGGATTCTGTCTAGAAATAGGATGACTAGAAGAAGTACCCTTGCCCTTGTTGCCCCTACTAGAAGAAGCATGACCCCTACCCGTAAGCATACTTTTAAATTCTTTCATTATAAATTTATAATTATACTAATAAATAATTAAAGTAAATGAAATTAAGTGCGCTAAATAAAATAAACAGACAATAATAATTTAATGAAGGAACGAATGTACCAAACGTCGACGTAACATCGACGTGTAATCGAGAGGTTGAAAATTGAAACTTTACTCGATGGAAGATCCTCAAGCTAGTTGCCAACAAGTGTAAAAAATATAATAACTTATGGGTTAAAAATAAATATTAAGGGGGTAGGGGGTTGGGGTAGGGGGGAGGCCAAAAATGGTTGTTGCACAACGACCAAAAATGACTGTTGCACAACGGCCAAAATGTAAAATGGTCGTTGGTGCAACGGTTATTTGTGCAAAGGGGGGTTTCGGGCGGGATCGGGGCGGGACCGGGACCGGACGGGTCGGGACGAGACCATGGCCAGTCCCGGTTCGAGTCCCGATACCGCATTTTTTTTGTTAAAAGTCAGGACCGGGGCGGGACCGGGGAGGTGTCGGGGCGGGACCGGGGCGGTGTCAAGACGAGACCATGTCTAGTCCTGGTTCGAGTCCCGATACCACAATTTTTTTGGGGTTCAAGGCGGGACCGGGGCGGGACCGAGCCGACCCGACCCACTAGCCAGCCATACTTTAATCTAAGGAAAATTAGGATAAATATTTTCACACTACTGTCTAGAATCGAGTAATTTTACTTTCCCTTAAACTTTTGGTTTAATCTTATATCCACCATTTGGTAAAAGTCTTAATTTTTCCCTTTTTTCCCTTTTTTCCCTTGACCTCTAAAGAAGTTTTAACCCGAAGGTAATTTTAAATCATAATCACACGTCGAGGTATAAATATTGACAGTTTTTTTTTTGAAGAATTTGGACACATGTGAAATCCAACCATTTCATGCTGAAACCCTATTAATGATAAGGACAAATACGAAATAATTTGCTGAAGACAAATGTCTGAATTCAAAATAAAATAAAATTAACAGAGGATAAAATTAAGTCATTTAGAATAATATGGGACAAATTTGAAGCAATTGGAAACATATTATACAAATGTATCTTTCTTCACTAAAACAACTCTCGCAAGTCTTGATACATCTTGGTGGTACCCTGATTTATTCAATACCTCAAGCTGTGAACTTCCTCTAATACCAGTTTCTCAACTCATCAACCTTAGGAACACATATCTTGACATTAAGTTGTAATACATCATCATCACAAGGTAGAAACTCATCATTCTGGACCCCACCCGTTCTCTATGCATGGATTGAATAATTGACTTTTTAAAAATGAAAATGGGTCAAATATAGATATTATTCACTAAAAATGAATATTTAGATAGATAATATGGATATCCATATTATAAATACCCATTTTTCTTCTTGTTATTTTTTATGAGTTTTTATTTTCTGGAAGACTAAGTCTACTTTAGTTTTGACTATTTCTGAAACCATTGATAATATGGATATTAATATTCTCCATTGATTAACCCACTTTTTATCCGTGTTAAATAAGGAATGGTTGAATATTTTATTTATTTTTATTTAACCCATTTTCAACCCGTTCATACCCGACCCGACCCGACTGGTTTCCACTCCTACACTATTATATCAAGTCTAACTCATGGTTAGCCGAAGTTTGTGCCTCCACAACCAAAAGTCGCATTTCAACTGCAATATGGTGTACATTGTTTTCCCAACAAATTAAGTTTCTTGTTGTGAACGAAAATACCCATATAGGTTCGATACTCTCTTCTGTTTTAAGAGGGAATTCCTGTTAGAAGCTATTCTGCCTTGCTTTCTTTTAACAAATCTATCACTTTTGTTATTAGTAATTTATGTTTGGAGCAATTTAATTGAATAGCGTATCATCACCTGAAAATGCTTAAAACAATTGTTAATTAGATGCAACTTACCGCAATGGTTAATAGAGTAATTTATTGTAACCGTATTCATTGACAACAAAGGCACAAATATATTTAGAAATAGTATTTGTTGGAGATTACATGCAGATTAGATGGTATAGTTGTATTCCAATGGAAAAGGAAAATATTGTACACATATGAATATATAATGGGACATATTCAGTCATATGAATTTGTATGAAATTAATTAGCGCGACCGAACTGTCGCCATCGACATCATATATAGGGCATTGAAATTGAGTACTAGTTGAGGAAAATGAAAATGTCAAGACTTGTATTAATGGTTACACAAATTGAGGTTCTTTTGTCACTATAACATAACAATGGATTTAAAAATAAGTTGCACAAATTTTAAAATAACAATCAATATATAATAATAGTAAGATTTATCAATGCATCTTATAGTAAATAATTCCAATAGCACTCAGTTCGAGGAAAACTCGATTATTGAAGACAATTCAATATTTTTTTACTCAATCTTATTTATAGAAATAACACTTGATAGAATCGGTATTCATCTAAGAGATGACACTTGTATGCCTTGCCGGGCTTCCCCTGTAAATATTCTCAGGTAAAAAAGCAGATCCAAAACTCTTCAAGCTAATTAAGGGTAGATTTCGATGAGAGACCTTAAACCCAAAGGAGTTATTTTGTATTCACTAAAACCAGCTTCATCAAAGAGTTTCTCCCATTCCTTCTTAGTTCACTCTTTGGCAGCATAAAAAACCATCATCAACAAGTCCATGAAATGTTGTGCTCGACCAAACTCGTTCCCTATTAGCTTATTCGGATCCTCCTCTTTCATCACTATGTCTATAATTATCAATTTTCCTTCTTTATCCCTACTCGGATTTGACTCTTTACATTTCTTCAGTATCTTCATACAATCTTCATCGCTCCAATTATGCAATAATCCACTGTTGATTCATGAACAAGTTGGTTAATAAAAAATTATTCAAGGGGAGATCTAGGGGAGGTCAATTTTCCTCCTTTATCCCTACTCGGATTTGACTCTTTACATTTTTTCAGTATCTTCACACAATCTTCATCGCTTCAATTATGCAATAATCCATTATTGATTCATGAACAAGTTGGTTAATGAAAAATTATTCAAAGGGAGGTCAATTTTTCTCCTTTATCCTTACTCGGATTTGACTCTTTACATTTCTTCAGCGTCTTCACACAATCTCCATCGCTCCAATTATGCAATAATCCACTGTTGATTCATGAACAAGTTGGTTAATGAAAAATTATTCAAGGGGAGATCTAGGGGAGGTCAATTTTCCTCCTTTATCCCTACTCGGATTTGACTCTTTACATTTCTTCAGTATCTTCATACAATCTTCATCGCTCCAATTATGCAATAATCCACTGTTGATTCATGAACAAGTTGGTTAATAAAAAATTATTCAAGGGGAGATCTAGGGGAGGTCAATTTTCCTCCTTTATCCCTACTCGGATTTGACTCTTTACATTTTTTCAGTATCTTCACACAATCTTCATCGCTCCAATTATGCAATAATCCATTGTTGATTCATGAACAAGTTGGTTAATGAAAAATTATTCAAAGGGAGGTCAATTTTCCTCCTTTATCCTTACTCGGATTTGACTCTTTACATTTCTTCAGTATCTTCACACAATCTCCATCACTCCAATTATGCAATAATCCACTGTTGATTCATGAACAAGTTGGTTAATGAAAAAATATTCAAGGGGAGATCTAGGGGAGGTCAATTTTCCTCCTTTATCCCTTACTCGGATTTGACTCTTTACATTTCTTCAGTATCTTCACACAATCTTTATCGCTCCAATTATGCAATAATCCAATGTTGATTCATGAACAAGTTGGTTAATGAAAAATTATTCAAGGGGAGATCTAGGGGAGGTCAATTTTCCTCCTTTATCCCTACTCGGATTTGACTCTTTACATTTTTTCAGTATCTTCACACAATCTTCATCGCTCCAATTATGCAATAATCCATTGTTGATTCATGAACAAGTTGGTTAATGAAAAATTATTCAAAGGGAGGTCAATTTTCCTCCTTTATCCTTACTCGGATTTGACTCTTTACATTTCTTCAGTATCTTCACACAATCTCCATCGCTCCAATTATGCAATAATCCACTGTTGATTCATGAACAAGTTGGTTAATGAAAAATTATTCAAGGGGAGATCTAGGGGAGGTCAATTTTCCTCCTTTATCCCTACTCGAATTTGACTCTTTACATTTCTTCAGTATCTTCACACAATCTTTATCGCTCCAATTATGCAATAATCCACTGTTGATTCATGAACAAGTTGGTTAATGAAAAATTATTCAAGGGGAGATCTAGGGGAGGTAAACAACTTAATGTTAAAAGTATGCATGACCATCTCATCTACACAAGTTATCTACACATATAAGTTGTTAGAGAAAGAACGATTTTATTTTATTTAAGTATGTCTTCAACAAGCCCCGTTTCATTTTTATGGGGGTCTCTATCTTCTTTGGTAACATGTTGAAGTATTTGAACATCTCACCCTAAACGCTTAAATTGTCATAGACAACACATTTTTATTGACTTACTCATATATATATATATATATATATATATATATATATATATATATATATATATATATATATATATATATATATATATCTTCAACACTTAATCAATAGACACATGAAATGATGGGTGAGAAAATAAAATAATGATGCAAGAAACATATGAAATATTTACTGTCACACCTCTCCATAACAATCATATTTTATAACGACATTTTACTATGACAATCATGTTTTCTGTAGAACCAATCTTTTATGTTATGACATGTTATATATTTTCTATAACACTATTGCGCTATAACACTAAAAGATATTGAGACAAACAATATTGTTATACATAATTTTGACTGTAGTTACAAAGGAAGCTAGCTAGTTAAACGTTAGTAGGTACCTTGAGTAAGATTGCATTAGCTTGAGGAATCTCATCAAACATACTTCCTCCCACAAACTCCAAATTCCCACTATTAACTTCCTCGAGGTCGCCTATAACATTAGGGTGATCAAGTAAAACACACGTCATGGTAGGAAAAGCTTTGGTTATCGCGATCGCCATAGTGCCTGCGCCACCTCCTACGTCCACCAATGATGTCAATCCTGAAAAAACATGCTTACACGCCGCAATAATAACATCACTCGTCAATCTTGAGTCACTAGCCATTGCATCATTGAAAATATCTCCTAATTGTCTTGATTTTTGTTTTTCCGTGTCACTAATATAATCCCAAAAAGATTTCCCATGAACAGTATGAAAAGTGGCAGGGAAATCATCTTGAAACCAACTAGTTAACTCGAACCATGATTTTTGAACAATTGGATCATGGTTGAAAAATAAGAGTGACCTAACATTCAAAGGCTCATTCTTCACAAGAAGGCGACTAGCTCGCTTAAGAGAAATGAAATATTTTTCGTCCTCTTTTCATTCCGTGAATGTGATAATATATACATGTTTATAAGATTAAGTTTAGACTACAATTATGTTAGAATATACTCAGAATATTTACAATCTAAATATAAAATATTACTTTGATTGGACATAATCAAAGATTATTTTCATAATCTATCATTCCCCGCAGTCTTAGCGGGAGACTCTCGTATGATGAGACTGTCCCTGAAATCATCAAAGAGTATCCGCGGAAGACCTTTTGTGAATATATTGATACTCTGATAGCGGGACGGGACATGGAGAACACGGACTAGTCCACATGCAACCTTTTCACGGACAAATAAAATATCAATCTCTATATGTTTAGTGCGTTGATGTTGTACGGGGTTCTCTGACAGATATATCGCACTCACATTATCACAATAAATGACAGTTGCCTTTTTGATTGGACAATGGAGTTCCAATAACATATTACGGAGCCAACACGATTCAAAGACAACATTCGCAACCCTTTTATATTCGGCTTTAGCACTAGACCGAGATAATGTGGGTTGGCACTTCGACGACCACGAGATCAAATTGTCTCCGAGAAATACACAATAACTAGAGGTGGATCATATGATATCCGGACATCCACTCCAATCAGCATCGGTATAAGACATCAAGCCAAAAATGGCTGACTTATGCAGATGTAAGCCAAAATCAAGAGTACCTTGGATATACCGCAGAATTCGCTTGAGAAAACCCATATGTTCCTCTTTCGAGTCATGCATACATAAACATACATGTTGAACAACATATGATATATAAGGTCTCGTAAATGTGAGATATTGCAATGCCCCTGCTAAACTGCGGTAATGTGTTAGATCGTCGTATGGAGACCTTGAAGAGTTACTCAACTTAGCCTTGGTATCCACCAACGTAGGTGACGACTTACAAGAAGACATGTCGGCTCTGTCAATTATCTCCTCAACATATTTTCTTTGACAAAGAAATAGACCACCTACGTGTTGAGTTACAACAATGCCCAAAAAATAGTTCAAATGACCCTAATCATTCATAGCAAATTCATATGCAATAAGGGATAATAGACTAGTGAAGAGAAGCAGATGATGTTGTGAGGATGATGTCATCACCATAGAGAAGAATGTATGCCATGTCATTCCCTTTCTGATAAATAAATAAAGACTGATTGGATTTGCTATGTGAGAAGCCCAATGTGAAAACAAACCTAGCAAAACTATTATACCATGTTCGGGAGGCATGTTTGAGACCATATAAAGATTTCTTCAACAAGCAAACATAATCAGTATGAATGGGATCTGGGAATCCCAAAGGTCGGTGCATGTAAACTATTTCTTGTAGGTGACCGTGTAGAAACACATTCTTTACGTTCAATTGATGAATGAACCATAATTTTGACATAGCTAAACTGAGAACTGTCCGGATAGTCACCGGTTTAACAATTGGGCTAAAGATTTTATCATAATCGACTCCAACCTGCTGAGACCTGCCATCACCAACAAAACGGGCTTTGTGCTTCTCAAATGAACCATCATATTTCTTTTATGACAAAAAATCCACATGGAATGAATTATGTTTACATTAGAAGGACGGGGAACCAACTCCCACATATTATTTTTAATTAGAGTATCAATTTCATCTAACATGGCGCCCTTCCAATTCGAGTTCGATAGGGCAGCTTTCAGGTTACGGGGAATCAGGGATAGTTGGACAGAGGATGTCAGATTAAAATGACGCTTAGGCCAAAAAATCTCATGCATGCCACGAGTTTCGATTGACCGGGTTGGGGTCTGACCCGAAATAGACTGTTGGGCTAGCGGGGCTGTCAGGTTGTTGTGGGCTGAGTTTGTGGCCTAGTGGTTATTGGGCCTAGTGTCGTCTGGAGAAAAGCTCAGCCCAGCTGAACCAGTTCCTAGAAGTTCTATGTTGGGCAGAGGGTAGTCTTGTGAAACCCACTGGACCGCGGGAGAGGGAGCATTGGACACCCTCTGTTGGGCTTGAATTAATGGGTCGTTTAACTTGACCGATGGAGAGGGAGAGAGAGCACATGGCTCCCTCATTTGGGCTGGACCAGTTCAGTTATTTAACTGGACCGAGGGAGAGAGAGCAATGGGCTCCCTTATTTGGGCTTGAGTATATGGGCTATTTAAATGATATTGCAATAGGGGATGTAGCCTAGTGTCCAGAAAATCATACGAGGGCGGGGAAGACATGTGTATGTTGGCAAATGAGAATTTGGACTCATCGAACATAACGTGATGAGAGATGCCAATTTTGTCACTAACATATTATAACACTTATAGCCCCGATGATTTTGTGGGTATCTAAAAATACACACGAAGTGGAACGGGCTTGAAGGTTATTTGTTGTTGTGGAAGGAAAGAGAGGATAATACAAACACTCAAAAATCCTCAAATGTGTGTAGGAAGGAATGATAAAGAATTTGTGTGGGTGAGAAGTTTGAAAGTAACTTGCTTAAGAGGTATGTGGACATTTGAAGAGCATGATGCCAAAATGATGGCGGTATGGACGAATGAGCAAGAAGTGTGCGAATTAAATTATTTATTGCTCATATTTTTCGTTCGACTTTTCCATTTTAAGGAGAAGTGTGCGGACAAGAGAGACGAAATACCATACCATTTTTGTGACAACTCCTTAAATTGGTCATTTATGAATTCCATCCCATTGTCACATTGGAAGCATTTAATAGACTTCTCAAATTGGGTTTGGATGAAAGCACTAAATTGCATGAAAATAGTGTGAACCTGCAATTTTTTCTCAATGGGAAATGTCCATAGAAAATTAGAGTAATCATCCAAAATAAGCATGTAATACTTATGACATGTTGAACTTAAAACCGGGGATGTCCATAAGTCACTATGCATGATATCAAATGGCATAATAATGTTTGAAGTAGATAAAGAGATGTAATTTAACATGTTTCCCAAAAGTGCAATACTGACAAACATAGGAACACAAAGATTGTTTACAATCAATAAACTTATTTTTTCTAAGGGAGTTTAACGCAGGTGCTCCCAGGTGTCCCAAACGATTATGCCATAAAGTTAGAGAAAGAGAATCAAAAGTTGATGAAGAAGCAGCTTGGTTGTTGGTGGTGGTGGTGATGAGATACAAATCTCCAGTGATAGAACATCTCATTAGTGGCATTCCCGTCCAAATGTCCTTCACAGGTAACCCAAACGGATCAAACTCAACAGAAATATTATTGTCAGTGGTGAAACGTCGCACATATACCAAGTTTTGAAGGTGGGTAAGAGGGGAGGTTTGATTTCCCAATACCACGAATTGGAATTTGTTGTCCATTGGCAACCACAATAATTTTAATACTGCTCATATTAAAATAAGATGAGAAAGTACCTTGAGATGTTGTCATGTGAGAGGTCACCCCCGTGTCCATGTACCATATGGCATCGGGAACATTAAGATTCATATTGTACATGGCTTGCTCAATGTCCATTGGATCATAAGTCGAAGAAGATGGTCCATGAGCTGTAAATGCTTGTTGTAGACGGTTGCCAAAAACCCCGGGCTGCCAAATGGGTGGTGGTGGCCTGGCCCACGATGCCGCTGGGCACTGGCAGGGAGGGGCAACCCATTGTTGCGGTGCCCAACCACGCGATGGGTACTGCCCCCACGACTAAGCTTGCGGATGCCACTGGCCGGGCTTGTTCTGCCCCTATTGCCGGTGGTTGCTGCCGTCGTCGGACTGATTCCCACCACCACAGCCTCATCCCCTTCCACCATTATTTTTTCCTTTGTTATTGTTGTGATTTTGTCCCCGTCTTAGTCTATTATTGTTGCGATTTGGACCACTACCCGAACCAAAATTTTTAGGGCCAAAATCATCGGTATACGTGTTGATTTAAATGAGGGTGGTGCCAGCATTGTTTGTCGGCATCACCGCCTATTTTAGTTTCCAGGTTTCTTCAAGACTCAATCTCGAACGAGCCTCATAAAATGGTGGCAACGAATTACTTTGTTGAATGAATGTAGCAACACCATCATATTGTTCATTCAAACCCACAATTAATTGGAGAACTAACATTTGATTCGTCACCGGTGCACCAACGTTGGATAGTTGATCGGCAAACATTTTTAACTCTTGACAATATGCGGAGACATTTCGAAAATCATCCATCTTGACATTGGTGAATTGATTTTCTAGATAAACCGCATGAGAAATCTTGTTATCTTGAAAAATATTTTGCAAACGCTCCCATGCTTGTTGAGCCGTCGAATCCGGTTCCAATATGGTGTGCAAAAGGTCATTTGATTTGGTGACATAAATCCATTGAAGGACTATAGCATCCAAGCGAGACCAAAGAGTCATGTCAATATCGGTGGACTTTTCCATGACACCCGATTGAGGCTTTGGAGGAAGAATATGGTCAATGACTTGGTATGCACGGCAATGAATTTTGAATAACTCCGCCCAAGATGAATATTGCCCTTTTTCCATCTCAAGAATCACCGGAATGAAGTTCTTGACGTTATTTACGGCAAGAGCGGAATGAAATTTGTTTTGGTCAGCCATTGTTGCTCGAGAGAAACAAGAAAAGAGGAGGAGGAGGTAGGGTTTCGATAAAGGTGGGTGGCGGCGGAACTAGGGTTCCGACAAGTTGGGTCGGCCGACTTTAGGGTTAGGTTTTAGGCTAGGGTTAATTTTTGGCTCTTGATACCATGAAGGAAATATTTTCCGTGATCTTTTCATTCCTTGAATGTAATAATATACACATGTTTACATGACTAAGTTTAGGCTACAATTATGGTAGAATATACTCAAAATATTTACAATCTAAATATAAAATATTTACTTTGATTATGGACATAATCAAAGATTATTTCCATAATCTATCAAGAAAAATAACAATAATTTTCATGTTGATTTAGGAAATTAACATGAACTAAATAGCGCATTAAAATTGGCAAAAATCGAGTTTAAATGGGTGAAGAAGGGGAAGTTGAGCCCGAATGTCAGAAACACATGGGCTTACCATGTTTGAAGAGAACATCGGGATGTCTAGTTCAACTGCACATTTTATTGCCAAAGAACTTACAAAGTTGAAAATATAGTTCCATATTTGGGCTTGTGCTTGGAGAAGCTCAGTACTACTAAAACTCTTAACTTTCTGACATTTTTTTAAAAACTTGTTCTTGCAAAGATAGTTGTCATCTAAAGCCATCAATGTAGTATTGTGTTTATAGACTTCACTTAACTCCATAGACTTGGCTATCTTGACATGACAAAGATGGTCATTCCCGTAAAAAAATAAACTTGAATACAACATGCGTCCGATTCAGTACCATTCATACAACAGTAGTAGTGTTGATCCGAATTCTTATTAATTTAGAATTTAAATAACTCTAGAAAACAAGAATTTCAAATCCTTGCTCCGCCTTGGGGACTAGTTAGTTTGCTACTCCTTCCGTCCCAATTTATATATCACTTTTCTCTTTCGAGAGTCAATTTGATTAATTCTTTAAGCTAAATTGGATTAGATCAACTCAATATTTCAAAACTTTAGATATTTAAAAACGATACGAGAAGTGTTATATGTTGTAATTTTTCTCATGTCAATATGATGAAAAACTATACTTTAAAATGTTAGTTAAATTTTATAAGATCTATATCTCAAAAAGCAAAAAATAATACCACATAAATTAGAACAAAGGAATTACAATTTAATAGGGGGACTAAGTATGATGCATTTATCATTATCAAAATTTAACTAGATTTAAGTGGATTGGAATTTGTGGAAAGGGACAAACTGAATCTCACTAGTTTTTATCTTTCTTGGTCCAAAATGCATCTGTTTTAATTTTATCAATATGAGGCAACCAGCCTAATATCATTTCAAGTTACCTAATTTAATTTACCTCTGCCCTACCCCAAGGCTTGAGCTGCTTGATTCATGGATTTAGTACGATAAAAGTCATTTTTTATTGGAAAAAAATATCCAAATTATTTTTCAGGAAAATAATAAGTTATTTTTTTATTTTTGGTTGAAAAGTGAAAGTTTTTTTAGGGATATATATATATATATATATATATATTAAAATCTACTTAATAATATAAAAATATTAGTAAATTGAAAGCTTTTTTAAAAAAAATTGAATTCTAAAAATTATGCCAAAGTTTTTTGAAGAATGACAAAATGGACTGTCTAGTTTTTAATCAAGCCAAAGGAGGAGTTTTTTGTAAAGGATTATGTTGAGACCAAATTGACAATGTGTGTGTACAGATGGTATACTTACTTTTTTTGTGATATCAATGGTAAAGGACGTTGTTATCAGCGGCTGATCTACAATTTTGACCAAGGAGATTTAAAATACAAAAAAGAAAAATCTATTTATATGTGTAATTCTTCTACAAACGAGTATCAATTGACTCCCTTGGACAATAGTAACTTCGCATCTGATTTTCATGATCCACCGAGAGTTAGCCCTTTATCTCTCTTATTTGTAGGAGGAAGACAAATTATAAAGAAGAATTTACGTGATATCACAAACAAAAAAATGTAAAGGAGGATTTACATACTAGCTAATTATCTATCATATACAGGTTAACTTATTAGCATTAGCTTCACAAATATTAGACTTGATCTATCTTCATGTAACACAGGGAGCATCGTTTATAATATTAGGAATGGTAAAATCAACACGTGAAAATATGATTCGATTAATCAGTTTGAGAGGAGTAATAACCTGCCTATTTATTTGTTAAACCCATTAAAATCCATCTAATTCAAGTCCATCTAAAAATTGAATTGATATATAGTCTAAATTGACCCATGAAAAATCTCATCAAAATATTTTTAAGAAGATATCTTTTACTTGATATTTTATATTAGCCCTAATAGAGAAAAAATTTATGAAGTACCTAAAAATTATAAAAGTAAAAAAAGAAATTAGAACTTAGTAAAAGTTGAGCAGGTTGGATTATTATCAACTATTTAACCCATTTTAGCCTAACCTATTTCAGTCCAAGTAACATTTAAATAAGTTAGCGACACATTCAATTATTAACTCCACTCATTTGATCCGCTCAAATTTAGCTTAACCCGTCCATTTTATACCCCTAGTTTATATCCAACTCCCTATATTTTTGGTACTTAATATATAGGTTGAATTCTATGCCTAATTCTCGCACCTACCGATTTGGTGGTTTTATTTTGAAAAAAAATGTCTCAGTATTAAGTGAAGCAAGTAATATTAAGTTTAATTTTAAGAAAAATAATTGTGAAGAAAAACTCTATCTATAAGTGAGAGAAGTCATTCTCACACACCCCTTTAATGAGAAATGTTTTACAATATTTTTGTTAATACCAAACCAAAAAAAAATTTAACTCTCATTAAAAACATTTTTCTAAAAACTAACTTCCATCGTACCAATAAATCTCTAAATCCTTGATACTGCAAGACTTAATTTCAAAGTTCTCCTTTCCATATGCTTAACTAGTCGCAATATTCTCATTCGCCGGATATAAGAGTTTTCTTATTCACCGGATATTTGATGGATAAAAGACGACTCTACCTTTCTCAATTTAAATACCAAGCGTTTATCCTTGGTAGAATTTGAACTCATCATGTACGCTTGACCCACAATTCATGCATTATGCTCTTACAATTGAACCAAAGCCCTGGTGTTGTCCTAACACAAGGAGTATTATTATTGCATGCTTCACTTGCAGAACTCACAAGGAAAATCATTTCAACATTCTATTGAAGTCTATTGAAAGTACAGTTCCCTTGGATACCAAAATCAACAAATAATAATGTTGGGAGATTTTTGCTCTATGGTACTTTATAAAGCAGTACGGGAAGTATATAACTATTACAAGTATTCGAAAGGATAAACAAAGATTCAATAATTCATCTAGAAATCTGAAAATTACAATATCACCACAAAACTGAAATTACAATTTTGTTGAAGACGGAAAAATGGAAACTGGTTTTGCTGAGTCGAGTGTGACACTCTGTCCTTAAGACAATATTGCCCCGTATGTATCCTTTATACGTCCTGGACAATTTGTCTCCCAAGATAAAACAGCAATGGAACACTTGAGCAAAGGAAACTCAAGAGCTACCGTGAAGAATATTGAGTAACGAAATGATGCCTTAGAAGGTGTAGGAAGAAACTGTTTTGCTTGTGTATTTTCATGTATCATATATGTGTGTTCTTTTTTGCTCAACAATGGTGTAAGGGGGTGTTTATATAGGTGATGGAGGGGCTGAAAACTGCCTCCATAATAGCCAAATAATGGCCATTATGGAGGTAGTAAAGTCACCAACATAAATAGTGAAAGACCAACGGATTTGGCCATTATAGGAGGAGTAATTCAGCCAAAATAAATGGCTGAATTGAGTGCTTGGCGTTTCTGCTTTGACTGTCCAAATTCTGACGTTCTGGAAACTTCAGGGACCAAACTGTACATCTGAAAGAGTTCTGGTCCGAACTGTACATCTGGAAATTCTGGGATCAAACTGTACTTCTAGCAAAGATAATATCAGAAGGCCCACAGCCCGTGAACCCGTGAACCCGTGAACCCGTGAACCCGTGAACCCGTGAACCCGTGAACCCGTGAACCCGTGAACCCATGAACCCGTGAACCCGTGAACCGGACCGGACTGGCGGGCGGCGGCGGCGCGCGTGTGGTATTTCCTTGAACCGAAGCACATCTAGGTCCTCCCTCCTTTAAACACATGGGATACCCCTTGGGGTCCCAAACCCCAAACCAATTTCGAGTCTTATATACACAACAATTCTTTCTTCCTCTACCGATGAGAGAGAATTGAACACAATACCACACTTTCCATGCTTCAAACACCTTACTTCGTGGACCAATATCTCTTTCATTTCTCAATGAAATTTGACGATTCTTGGCCCTACGGTTATCTACGTACTTAGTAGATCATGCATGTGTGAAGAACCGGATTCTCCAACATCCGTAACACTAATGTTTAAGCCGTTAAAATTGGTCGGTCGCAACTCCCGCCAAAGGCAAATTTCCAACAAATAATTAAAAAAATCTAATGGAAAGATGTAAAACCAAGCCCTTGATTGCAATAGATACTACAGGGGAACTTCCAGCAGAACACTGTTAAGCTAAACAGACCATTTGCTTTAGTATCTCTCAGAATAACCATATCCGTGCTACATAGTAGCTCAGTGATAATGAGAAACTTGACCAATTCTCAATGCAAGAAAGACTGGTAAACACCTCTTGGATGTTGCCGCAATCTGAAACTTCTGGGACTTCTGGGATCAAATTGTACTTCTGGCAAAGATAATATCAGAAGGCCTACAGCCCACAGCCCACAGCCCGTGAACCCGTGAACCCGGAACCCGGAACTCGGAACCGGACCGGACGGGCGGGCGGCGGCGGCGCGCGTGTGGTCTTTCCTTGAACCGAAGCACATCTAGGTCCTCCCTCCTTTAAACACATGGGATACCCCTTGGGGTCCCAAACCCCAAACCAAATTCGAGTCTTATATACACAACAATTCTTTCTTCCTCTACCGATGAGGGAGAATTGAACACAATACCACACTTTCCATGCTTCAAACACCTTACTTCGTGGACCAATATCTCTTTCATTTCTCAATGAAATTTGACGATTCTTGGCCCTACGGTTATCTACGTACTTAGTAGATCATGCATGTGTGAATAACCGGATTCTCCAACATCCGTAACACTAGTGTTTAAGCCGTTAAAGTTGGTTGGTCGCAACTCCCGCCAAAGGCAAATTTCCAACAATCCCCTCTTGAAAGAGATTTTGGCGCACTCACATGGTGTCTTTTTCATTTCCAAAGAATATTTCAATGACCGATGTTGCATAAGGAGAGGTAGCCTCAGCTTTGAACCTTCCATAGTTGAATACCATCGGACTTACTTACTGCGCGGTGAACGTGATGTCTTGAACCGTCAGTGTTTAGTGTAAGTCAAGACAATGATACCAACACAACAAATTCCCTTACTCTCTTCTTCGTAATGTTTTGTCCGTTTTGGCCATGGACAACGTCTTGGATTCTTAAGTGCGTTCATTTTGAGGCAGCTCGTCCTCGCACTTAAATAGGTGGTCTCCTACAAGGTATCCTGCTATACCCCACTTCACAAGTGTTAGGAACCATTAAAAGTTTTCCAAAAACCTAACCTCAACTGTTGAGGAGCATTACAGGTTTTGAAAACTTAACCTTTACCCACACTGCAGATAACACTTAAAGTCTATCGCCGGAACGGCTTTGGATTTGGTGTTTCTTTTCAGAAATCACTATCCGAAGTGCTCATGCTTCCACTGAAGCGATCAACTGAACCTTTACAGCTTAGTTTTCCCATTGAACCAAATTACTGGGATCTCCAGTTAGTAAGGTTGGGTTACCACTGTATTGGTCCGTATATTTTGGGTTTTAAGCCCATTCCCCTAGACAGGCAGAACACTAGATCTCCGGGTAGTCCCTTAGTTAGTAAATAAGGAAGTGACACCCGTGATGATCAACTGCCATACGGTCTTATGTCTTCTGACAAATCCTGACAGATATGTCCAGACGCCGTCATCCGTATCCTTCCTAAAGCCGATCGGCTAGCCACAGTGTATAAATGCTGAAGGCACGGGTTTCTCCCAATAAGGGACGTCCTCTAAGGAGTCGTGAAGTTACTCAACTTCTTTCATGCTTTGTATAAAGCGATAAACTCCGATTCCATCATGAATCGGCCGATGCAAGTTTGCTTAGAGGATTTTCCAAGAACCACCATACACATTTACTTGTGGCTTTGGTGTTCTTCAGATCTGATGTCCAGTTTGCATCGTTGTGTTCTCTCAGAACCGCTGGACATCCAGAATACTATAATCCGTAGATAAGCGAATAATTCAGATATCGTCATATCCGACTTAACGCCTTCTATTGATCATGTATTAAGATTATCAGTGAACCTTAGTTAAACTGATCTGATTGTAGGACGATACCAGGTCGGTTGTAGTGTGTACAATACATTGAACTACACGTGATCTGTGCGTATCGCTCCTTGTCTATGGGTGCACCATAATTCCAATCAGTTCTATGATTCATATCCATTGATGGCTTCAACGAGACTGTCAACTATCGACCAGTCCGTTAGATGTCTTTAGAAATCCAATTCCTAAGATGTCATCTGTGATATCCATATCTTTCATATCGAGACTTTGTTTCAATATGACTTTTACTTTCGTGATCGCTGATTCTCCAACCGTTGGCTTTCTAACTTCGTGAGTCAATATTTACGTGGTCGATTCATTGTTTCGCTTTATCCGAAACTTTCAGGACCAAAATGTAAACATTTCAGGATCAAGATGAAAGTTCGTGAAGAAGCCCAACAAATTCGTAAAACCAACTCTGATTCTCTTCTTCCAACTCTCCGATTGGGAAGGCTGTTTTAACATTCATGCCACACAAAACTGCAATGGCCCATGATGTTAAGCTACTCCCATGGGAGCACATGTACAAGTAGCCGAGGCTTTGAACTCGTCAGTAGATCCATCTACTTTGTACTCACTTTTGAGTATCCTTTTTCACAACCCAAAGGTTCTTTTCCCGGAGGAAGATCAACCATTACGCAAGTATGGTTCTATATGATGGAATATATTTCTCTCTTTAGCTTCTTTCCAAAGCAGCGCTTTTGGAGATAACAATTATTTGTTAATTGTCCATGGTTCATTCTTAACCATACAAGCTAGAAGGACTGGAACAAGTCTTTGTCCCCTCTTTGCTCCGTCTTGGTTCAACATCTAGAATCCCTAAGTTCTGCAGATCTGGAATATTAAGTTTCGGATAGCCAGCAACTTTCGAGTCCTGTAGATACGGAGCGTCTAGTTCCGGACAGTCAGGCCCTCATGTTCTTGTTAACCTTGAGCAATTACTCTTTTTCCTTTTCAAGAAAAGTTATCTTATAAGAATTCAAGATTCTTTGACGCCAAGAGGCGATAAGTACTACTGTTATTTACAGATCCGGTGGATATGCAATCTGATCTTAGGTCGAACTTGACCTGTTTCGGTAGTCCAACTTCTACCAAGCCACCCCACATCACAACTTTTGTATGTGAGATCCTTTTCATGTCTCACACGGAGAGTTATCCTTATCCTTATGCGGAGTTCTGTTGAGGATCGCATTAGCGGTAAGGATCGCCTTGCCCCACATAATTTAGGCGTACGGGTTTGCGCTTGGCTAACACCGTTAGACTGAGGTGAGTAATGAACAGTCGTTTAATGAACGCTGCTTCACATTCTCCCCCTCTATCGCTATGAATTTCGCAATCCATAGGCTTAGTTGATTTTGAACTTCTGCTTTGTAGCGCTTATCCGCTTCAACAACTTCATCTTTGCTTTTTAACAACCATCATCAATAAAGATCACAACGTACTTGTCTCCCCTCTCTATTTTGTATAAACTTCAAATCACCCAAGTAGGTGTGACTAAGTTCTAGAGGAGCGGTGCTTCTTTCGCTATTCCCTTGACGGAATTTGGAAAGGTGATTTTGCCTCTTCGCCTACCTCACATTCATTTTGAGGGTTTATGTCGAAAGGAGGCAACAATCTCAACATCGTTAGCTTTTGAATGACTTACTATTTAACGTGTCTTAATCTATGATGGCATAGATGCACGGATTACAAATATATCATTCATTTGGCTATAGACATATTGTACCATTCTTAGTTATTACAGACCTGTTGGACTAGTCTCAAACCAACTTGACCAACAACGTCCCTTAAACCAAGTTAGGAACATGTATCACCTCTTGATAGAGTGATCCATTCCTTGAAGTCCTATTGAGGACAACCTCTCCAGCCCCTTTGTTTTAGAGGTGGCGTTGCTTCACATGAACAACCTTTTGCCCGTGGTTAGGGCGCAACCGGATCATATGTGATCTGGATACTCTGGCCCACTTCAGTTGCTTTGGCAGACTGAGTGTCCAATTTCTTTACTGCCTTTCTTTAGGCCTTCAGATCATTAAGACCTGGAAACTCTGGCCCACCACACTAGGTGTCCATTACTTTTCCTATGAAATGAATTACGCCCCACTCAGTCCCCCGGAGGCTTTGTATGACTGAGTGTCCAATATCATCATATCAAAGGAATTTTGGCCCACTCCAGTCGCCCGGAGGCTTTGTATGACTGAGTGTCCAATATCATCCTATGAAGGATCTTCTGCCAAATAGTATGACCGGTTCTACGTCTTTAACTTTTAGACTCCTTCCGTTAAGATTGGTGCCCAGATAATTCTTGGCGCTTACTTAAGAGTGGTAACAGTTTATACGATTAGTGGATCTTTCTCCATCGTATGTGCGAACATACTTTACATACTTTAACAATTACACTTAAAAGAACGGATCTTTTTAAGTCGTTTACAATCCAATCTTTAAACGGGAAATAAGATAAGATTAAACTTCTGATTTTAAAGCGTAAGGAATATAAATTTCATATTCCTCCTTACTTTAATCCATTTTTAATCAGACATCATTTAATCTTTATTCTTGACAAGTAAGAAAAACCACTTATCCCAATTTCGGATTCTGGCTCACTTCAGTCACTTCATCAAACTGAGTGTCCAGTTCCTTCTTACCATTATTCGGATCTTTTGTCTGGGATAGATACAAGCCTTCTGCTGCAAGATAGAAGTACATCTGCAGTCTTCTCCTCTTGTCCCAGTTGACATCCTCAGGCTCTCGAGAACGCTTGTTCCCACTAGTCTTGGTAGCGGTGACACCATGAACATGTTCATCATCATCACTCTCTTCTACCAGAAAACCATTACCATATCCAAATTTGGTCACACAACTTTTGACCGACATCTTTCGAACACTAATAGTATTACAATACAATATTGTCTTAAGTTGTTGGGAGATTTTTGCTCTATGTTACTTTATAAAGCAGTACGGGAAGTATATAACTATTACAAGTATTCGAAAGGATAAACAAAGATTCAATAATTCATCTAGAAATCTGAAAATTACAATATCACCACAAAACTGAAATTACAATTTTGTTGAAGACGGAAAAATGGAAACTGGTTTTGCTGAGTCGAGTGTGACACTCTGTCCTTAAGACAATATTGCCCCGTATGTATCCTTTATACATCCTGGACAATTTGTCTCCCAAGATAAAACAACAATGGAACACTTGAGCAAAGGAAACTCAAGAGCTACCGTGAAGAATATTGAGTAACGAAATGATGCCTTAGAAGGTGTAGGAAGAAACTGTTTTGCTTGTGTATTTTCGTGTATCATATATGTGTGTTCTTTTTTGCTCAACAATGGTGTAAGGGGTGTTTATATAGGTGATGGAGGGGCTGAAAACTGCCTCCATAATAGTCAAATAATGGCCATTATGGAGGTAGTAAAGTCACCAACATAAATGGTGAAAGACCAACGGATTTGGCCATTATAGGAGGAGTAATTCAGCCAAAATAAATGGCTGAATTGAGTGCTTGGCGCTTTGCTGATCGCCCAAATTCGACGCTCGAAACTTCAGGACCAAATTGTACATCTGAAAGAGTTCTGGTCCGAACTGTACATCTGGAAATTCTGGGATCAAACTGTACTTCTGGCAAAGATAATATCAGAAGGCCCACAGCCCGTGAACCCGTGAACCCTTGAACCCGTGAACCCGTGAACCGGACTGGCGGGCGGCGGCGGCGCGCGTGTGGTCTTTCCTTGAACCGAAGCACATCTAGGTCCTCCCTCCTTTAAACACATGGGATACCCCTTGGGGTCCCAAACCCCAAACCAATTTCGAGTCTTATATACACAACAATTCTTTCTTCCTCTACCGATGAGGGAGAATTGAACACAATACCACACTTTCCATGCTTCAAACACCTTACTTCGTGGATCAATATCTCTTTCATTTCTCAATGAAATTTGACGATTCTTGGCCCTACGGTTATATACGTACTTAGTAGATCATGCATGTGTGAAGAACCGGATTCTCCAACATCCGTAACACTAGTGTTTAAGCCGTTAAAGTTGGTCGGTCGCAACTCCCGCCAAAGGCAAATTTCCAACAAATAATAAAAAAAATCTAATGGAAAGATGTAAAACCAAGCCCTTGATTGCAATAGATACTACAGGGGAACTTCCAGCAGAACACTGTTAAGCTAAACAGACCATTTGCTTTAGTATCTCTCAGAATAACCATATCCGTGCTACACAGTAGCTCAGTGATAATGAGAAACTTGACCAATTCTCAATGCAAGAAAGACTGGTAAACACCTCTTGGATGTTGCCGCAATCTGAAAATCACTTACTTTCCAATTTTATCAAGTCATGTATGGAATACAAAGTCTAACATTCTACATTGTGCGCTTCTCAGATTACACATTTCTCAATTATAAGACCAGCAACGCAAACTTAAGCAACTACTCGTGCACTATTACAATGAATTTATGAACTCAAAAACCAGATACCAACCAATGCGGGGAGATTATCTTCTTACAGGAGGCACAATACCTCGACCAGGTTCTGCTCCACGACCTACAGCCTGTGCCTGCAAACAAGATGTTCATAATCAGGCATGTCTTTTCGCTAGTAAGAAGTACAATTATTGGCAAGTAAAAATACAAGACATATTAGTCTTGACATCAAATACAACGAAAAGGAAAGGATAGAAGCGGTACTGACTTTAGCTCGCATGGCCATGGCACGTCCACGTCCAACACCAAGTGATGTACCTTTGCCCTTCAAAAAATAAAATCAAACATAAGCAAAGCACTTCATTAAAACAGATAAATAAATATAGGTACAAATAAAAAGTACCTTGATTCTGGCTTCTAGCCGCTTGAACATGGGAGCATTCTTAAGCATATCAGGAATTATCATGAACCTGGTGGAGATTAAATTTCAGATATGATCTAACCACAAGCAACACACAATCATGGAAAGGAGGACCACATACCTGACTTTGCTGCCTCCAATAAAAACATGTTCAAGTTGTGACACCCTTCCATCCCGCATTAACCCACTTTAGCAATTAGTGTTACCAATATAGAAAAAACAAGGTGGGAATTCATGAAACATTTATTTATCCATGAGTAACAGGAACAGCAACCAAATATTGTAGCTATGAAGGTGGAATATTCATTAACACCAAGCACCGAGCAGCAGATGCTGAACAAAACCTCCGATTATATTGTTTTACCAAACCTCCTGAACAAGCCAGGCATCATCATTAACATATGCCTAGCAAAGTCGGTGTCAGTATTCCCAAAAATTGCATACTGAAGCAAAAGTTCAGTGAGATTTGCATGTTTGTCTTTTTTTTTAAACTGGTAATTTGCATGTTTTAGTCATTTGAACACAATAATTTCTATCTTGATGCATTTTTCTTTCACGACCAATGACAAATTATCAAGGACATGCACTGTAGTGCAGGACCAACTTGGTTTAATGTCCTCGTTCTTATATATCTCCTAATATACAGGGAAAAAGCATCACATAAAAACTTTGAGCTGGAGAAGCGTCTACGGGTAAAGCACCGTATCCATATAATTGCTTGCCACCTATGCTCCGCCCTCCATTCCAAGTTTAGAAACCTAGGTAATAGTATCCCGATCAAAGAGCTGACGAAGGGGATGAGTGGAAGAGGGAGTCTACTGGACGCGGTTCACCTAGCGGAGACTCTTGGAACAGCTGGAGTAAGAAGTCCCCAAGTGAGCATCTTATGGGGATCCGTCAAGCACATACAACAAGGATCAAGGGAGATCTCGTTGTTGCATAACTCAGGTCGGAGTAAGGTGCCATCGGGCGTTCAACAGGTAGTCTCGCGATCGGGCACTCATGCCCCGACATTGTCATTGTATACTCCCGCGGGTTGGAAGGCAGCGGGGGAAGGAGGAGGTCACTGGGCGAGATCTATCAGCAGCGAATTCCCCATACAAATAGAGGCACCTATCAAAAAGATACTTCGATGGGAAGTGGAGAATCCAAAAAGAGGAACTTGAGAAAAGACACCAAACAAAAAAGACAGCAGAAACATACAAGCTCAAAGAAACCACAAACTCCAAAATCTCTTCTTTGTACTTCTACCACCAGCACTAGACATCAATTCTAGTATTATATCATAAAGCCCACTAAATACACAAAAGCTTCTGAAATAATTTTCCTATCAAAGGAAAAGGGAACAAATGGAAACTTCCTTCCAAACAAATACTACTAAACTTTTCTCTATCTTTTTCTTGAGCTTCTGAAATAAATTACAAAATTTACAACTCACCAAATGTTTTTTATAAGGTACGGTAACTTCACTAAATAAAAAGTACCATGAAGGTACCAAAATTACAAAACTTCATCTAAAACTATATCCCAGAAACTCACACATCTGTATATACTGGGATATGTCATCAATCAAGCTACTCCTACACCAAAATTATAAACTTTATAAACATCTATTTTTAACAAATGAAATGTGAATTTTTTTATCTTAAAAACATCTCCTATTTCTTTCTAGCCATAAAAGTTCCACATGATGCATAAATATATGGTCATCCAAATCTTCTTAAGTCCTCCAAAATTCAAGTAATTGTTTGATTATTTCAGGCATTACCACTGTACTCCACATATAATGGGAAAAAGATCTCAGACTTGTCTTGTTTGCCTGGAGTGTAATAACAAATGATTTGTGGAATCTTGCTCTTCTTCACAAAAGTAACATATATTACAAAGCAAAGCCTTCCTTCTGCAATCTATTTTGAGTTAGGCGTGCATCCATGGCTGCAGTCCAACCAAAACAACGTACCTTTTGGGGGCTCTAGTAGAGAATCCTATTTATTAGCATCAACAGTAATAGGATCTAATAAATTCAATAATTGATTGATATCATCCATCTCCCACTCATTGAAATCCTCCTGAAGTGCAGCTGCCACCCAGAGTTTGTATAACGCTCTGCCACTGTACACTGCTTGTTCAGAGAAATGCTATATAAAATGGGAAACTTATGCATCAATCTTTCGTCTTCTAGCTATAAATCAGACCAAAATTAAATTTTACACCCATTCCCCACCTTCAGTTTAGTAAGAACTTGAAACTCAAATCACAATCTTTTCTTTGTCTCCAGACACCACTTATAGATGGTCTTAGAATCCTGCCTGGTGTCCAGAAGTCTTCTTTGCCATATTCTGAGATGATGAGCTCCTTCCAAGTCACATCTCTATTTTCACTGAATCTCCATTAACCATTTAAATAACAAGCTCTATTATGTAACTTTAAATTCCAATCCCCAGACGTACCACCATTTTTATCCCTTATGACAATTTGACACTTAACCAAGTGCATTTTCTTTCTCAGAACTTCCTTCTCATAGGAATTGATTTCAGTAGGTTAAAACCAGAGAAAGTTACAGCTTTCTTTTTCAGTATATGAAACTAGGACGACTAACAAGTGTGCTAAAGTTGCATTTGACACAAAAGCAGGCTTTGATAATGAGCAAGGATAAAATCCCACTTGTTGAGTATATCCTAACACCACTTGTAAGAAAAAATCAGCTTTCACTTTTGCTGCATTGTTGAAGCTTACTCAACCATTGAGAGACCCCTAGTTTGAAGTAAGGTTGTCCAGTGGGCCAGGTTGGCCCGACTCCGGCCCGGCCCGATACCCGCCCCGACCCCCTTTAAAAAAAAAGTGGTAGCGGGGTTCGAACTCGGGACTGGACTAGGGCTCGTCCCGCCCCTCCCAATCCCGCCCCAACACGCCACCCGTCCCGCCCTGACCCGCGCCCCGACCCCCCTACCCCCTTAATATTTATTTTTAACCCCTAAGTTAGTATATTTACACTTTGACTTTATTTCTCAACTATAAACACATCATTTTTCTCTTCATTTTTTCTCACAAATCCTTCTGCCATCTCTCTAATATCTCTCTCTACAAGTCTACATTGCACACTAAATATTATATTTTATTTGCTAATTTCTATCAAAGTTCAAAAATTGGGAATGAAGTTGGCAGCTAGCTTGAGGATCATCGAGCAAAGTTTCAATTTTCAACCCCGATTACGCGTCGACGTTACGTTGACGTTTGATACCTTCATTTCTTCTTTAAATTATTATTGTTACTTAATTTTAATTATTGTACTTAATTTCATTATCTTTAATTATTTATTTGCATAATTATAATGGAACGAAGTGGACGTTTTTTTGGTAGAGGTACTAGGGGTAAAAGGGGTAAGGGTACATCTTCTAGTAATCCTAATTACGATAATTTCACTCATATAGATGAGATTGATTTTTTTTAATGTTAATATTAATATACCATTAGATTATGAGATATATTCTGCATCTGAACCAGACTTTAATTTAAAAAATGAATTAGAAGATAATTTAGATAACACACCCACTAGTGCACTCCCACCTCAGGCTCAGACTAAGTCTCAGGCTGAAACTGAAACTTGAATGACTCCTATTCCCCCTAGTATGAGTCGAGGCCAAAAACAACGAAAATTAAAATCACATGCATTGAATTTTTTTGATAGGAACATTCCTAATCAACTAGTTATATGTAAAATTTGCCGCAAAGTTTATAAATTTAAAACTTGAAAAGGTAAAGGTGGGACGGGAGGTTTAATGAGACATGTAAAAAAAACTCTCACAAAGCAAGGTATAACCAATATTTGACTGAAAAATTGGGTGTGCAAATGCCTTCTGAGTCGGGACAAGGTTTACATAGTGTCCCCGACCAAGTACAGGGATGAATTAACCATATGACGGGGGGAGTTATAGGTCCTAAATATAATAAACACAGAGATAGGAAAAAATTTAGCAAAATTAGTTGTTGTGGATGGTTTGCCTTTTTCATTTCGTTCCTCTCCTAGTTTTATTCATTATATTCGAGAAACATTTAATCCTGCTTTTAACGGTTTTTCTAAATCAACTGTTAGAAGAGATGTTTTTAAATTTACAAATAAATATCAACAGTATTTACGTTATGCATTATATCATTTTAATAGAAAAGTGGCTATCACTTCTGATATAAGCCGTAGTACTAACTATAATATTTATTTAACTATTACATGTCATTTGATAGATTAGAATTGGTCTATGCAAAAACGTATATTAGCATATAAATATATTGATGATATACACACTAGAGCTTTTATTTTAAGAAATATTCATGAAATTTGTGAATATTATGGAATTACTGATAAAATTATGACTATTACATTAGATAATGCTTTTCCTTATGATAATGCTGTAAACATTTTAAAAACTCGATTTACTCCATCTTTTCCCGATTTTTTTCATAATAGATGTGCATGTCATCCTTGATAACTTAGTTGTAAAGGATGACCTAAAACTTTTTAAAAACATCCTTGATAAAGTATAATTTGCTATAAACTTTATTTTTAAAGGTAATAAAATACAAAGACGCAAAGAGTATAAAAAAACTTGTCATGATTGTGGATTACCTTATAGAAAAATTTCAAAAGAAGTTGCGACTAGGTGGAATTATTTGTATGAACAATTACTTGTTGATCACGAATATAAAAGACCTATAACTTTATTATTTAACGTCCATAATCAAAATCTAACGGATATGCTTGTAGATGATGATTGGGATAAAATTTTGGAACTTATTGTATTTTTAGAGAAATGTTTTCTAGCTACTAAGGAATTTTCTCGAATTCATTATCCTACTATTTCATCTATGTTATTTTATATAGCTCTAATATTTTTGTTACTTAATGAATATATGCAAAAACCAACTTACAAGCCAGCCTCTGCTCTATAGCCAGAGTAGAGTAAGGGGGAAAGACTCCATACCTTATCTCAGGTTACCCCTTAGTGCTATTAAAAAATGTTTATAAAAAAAAAATTAAAAAAATTCTATCCCACTTTTTATTTTATTGGTGTTGTATTAAATCCTATTATTAAAGTAGACAGTTGTAAAGCATTTGTGTATGAAAGCTTAGAAATACTTCCAACAGACTCAACTGAAGAACCAACTAACGAACCAACTAAAGAAGAAGTTATGTCTAGCGCGCGCGCGCGCACACACACACACACACACACACACACACACACACACACACACATATATATATATATATATATATATATATATATATATATAAGAAGTTATATCTAACATACACACTGAATGCAAATATATATATATATATATATATATATATATATATATATAACCGACTTATGTACCATTTTCTTCTACTTCACGGCAACCTAATAAAAGACATGATGTTTCTGCTTCTAGTATTCAAGGCCTTAGAAATAGAATGTATAGTGGTTCAAGTTCTTCACAAATTAGCGAGTTTGATGTTTATGTTTTGCAGGATGTTGTACCGTACGAATCAATTGTCAATGGAGATGGACGTGAAGACTTGCTAAAATACTGGAGGGAGAATGAGAAGACATTTCCGACACTGTCAAAGATAGCCCGAAATGTGTTGAATATTCAAGCGTCATCAACAACTTCTGAAAGCGTTTTTTCTGCTGGAAGGTTTCAAATAGGAGAGCACAGACACTCATTGACGGGAGACAACTCGGAAATTGCAGTTTTACTCAGAGATTGAATTAGAGCGGAGCGTAAAAGGTGCGGTCAACCAGAGGTCAACGAAGAAGACGACTACGACTACAACTACAACGAAATCTTATCCGAGGGAGCAGAAAGCGACGTCGAACAATTTGACCAACAACTTTCAATTCCAACAAAAGATCTTCAAGAGATTGTGAGGAAATTAGAAAGAGTATGGTTGACTATGTAACTTTTTTAATGGAAATTTTACCGTGTGATTTGCAACTTTTGAACTACGAAACAAAGTTGTAATTTTGAAATTGTATTACAAAAAAAATCATATTTCTACTAAATAATATAAGAGGCACAAAAACAGTCTTGGGATATTTTTATTCACTATCTTATTCAATTATTTAAGTGTTTAAATTAAGTGTCTAGAAAAAATTAAAATAGCCCCAAATCCCCCTACCCTACCCTACCCTGCCCGACCTGACCCGTCTCGTCCCCTCAAAACCGGTCCCTCTTCCGGCGGGATGTGGGACGGGACGGGACCTCTTCTCGTCCCCCTATCCCGGCCCACTTGGCCCGCCAAGTCCCGATCATGTCCCCCAAAATCTCGTCTCATCCCTCCCCGACCCGGCCCACTGGTCACCCCTAGTTTGAAGTTGGAAGATCAAAGCAATTTAAAGGATTGGACATTAACTTCCTCAAGGATAAGAAGCTCCAAACAATGGACACATGTATGTGGCCTAATGATCAATGAAGTGGGAGGAGAACCATGAGGTCTTAGGTTCGAATCTCAACAGAGGCAAGAAAAACTAGGCGGTTTCTTCCAATCTATCTACCTAAGCCTTGATGGGCAGAGTCACCCGGTATATGTGCTGGTGGGAGATAGCAGATACCCGATGGAATAGTCGAGGTGTGCACAAGCTAACCTGGACACCACCATCGTCCCAAAAAAAAAAAAAAAAAAAGAGGAGCTCCGAAGATGGAAAACATACCAATACGATTAATCAATATGATACCACAACTGTCTACTGAAATACTCAGAATCCAGAAACATCCTCTTAGAAAATCACATTAATATATTAATTAGACACAACAATTGTCTACTAAGAACCTCAAATGAAGAAACAACATCATAGAAAATTAGAAGTTAAGCTACTTATATGACTTTACAGAACTTCCTATTTCACGCTGCCATAAGTTCATATCTCTCACTTCCACTGCTTCTAAGTGGAAATTTTGAATCATAATTCATAGACAGAGCAAAAGATCCCAAGCCTCAATTTCCAAGCTTTCAGTGATAAGAGATTAACAATTAAGTGAAAAGTAAGACTATCTGCATTAGTCTCTATATCTTTTTATTTAATTCGATAAGAAAACTTCTAAAGTGATCAAAATTCAGAAAATACAAATGTCATTTCGTTCCATAAATCTACCACTAATTTTGGCACTAAATTTCTACAAAATTTAGTTACAAGCTTTAGTATATGTCCCAATATGGTTGAATAAGACCAAGTAGAATTCAATAGAATACACCAAGCCTCCAAAACGAAAAGTCCCATTTCATGAAACGATTGATTCAGTGGGATCTCATTGTTACTTTATTTTCTTTTTCTCATTTTAACTATGCTTATTAGCTAATAATTCTATTTTATTCTTTACACTGTGTTATTTTATAGTAATTCTTACTCCATAACCTACTTTTCTTTATAACATTGTAAGTTTATTCTTCATATTGTTGATATGTGACATTACGTAACCACAAAAAATAATACAATCTACCTAAATACATTACAATATAATATAATATGATAAGTTATGAACCGATGACTAACAACCATTCGGAAAAAACTGTTAGGGCTTAGGATTTAGGGTCTAAGGAACACAGACAAAGCAACAAGATAATATGTAAACAATACAATCTACCAAATATTGTATACATCAAAACAAAGCAGTACAATACAATACAATATAATATGATGCATAACAATCATCCAAACAAGACGTCAAAATTTGGGATTTTGGGTTTAAGGAACACATGCATAGCAAATCAATAAACGAACTTTATCTAATAATTCTATTTTATTCTTTTACACTTTTCTTTATAATAATTCTTACTCCATACACTACTTTTCTTTATAACATTCTAAGTTTATCCTTCATATTGCTGATATGTCAATGATACAATTAAATGTTGTATTCATCAAAACAATATAGTACAATATAATACTATCCTTCCTTTCAATTTGTTTGTCTCACTTTCCTTTTTTGTCAGTTTAAAAAAGAATATCTCTCACCCTTAACTTTTAACTAACTTTTCACGTGGCATGTTTAAGATCACAAAACATTAAAAGACATTTTGATACATTTTACATATTTTTGCCAAGTCAAAACCAAATAAACAAATTGAAACGGAGGGAGTATTCATCAAAACAATACAATACACTATGAAACGATGCGTAACAACTATCCAAACAAGATGTCAGGGTTTAAGGAACACTACACAAAGCAATGATATAAACTAAAAAGAAAAAGCGTACTTTGGTAGTGTAAGTGATGGTTTCGAGCTGGCAATTCCACCATACTTCCTCTGTAAACCTCACCGAACTTCATCTCTACGGTCACAATATGCTCTGTTGCTTCACTGGAATCCCTAAGCTACAACTCATCCTTAAGAATCTTCTAGAACCTTCTCTTCTTCCTAAAACCTAATGGTTGTTTCTAAGGGTGTCAAAATTAACCCAAACTCAAATGACCCGTCCAATCCGTCCAAGGTTTTATGAGTTTGGACAAGAGTGATTTTGATGATGGGTTGATTTGGGCTAGCTCAAGTTGACCCATCATAAATCAACAACCCAAATAAACTCATGATGATATCCAAACTTGAACCATGAAAATGTTCAATCTTAACGATTAGAGCTTCACTCTATATTAAGATTTTTGTTTATAAATAATTATTTAAAAAATTATTTATTATTTCGAAACAATAAACACCAACGCCCCCCAACCACCCACCACAGTATCTATCCACCCTACCCCTCCCCTACACTAACCCCACTCAAGCACTGAACCACCCTCACATCTCTGCCCCCTAACTTGCCTACTCCACCCCACCCTACCTCCCTACCACCCCTACCCACCTTTACCCCACCTACCTTATATACCCCCCCCTCCCGCCTCTAACCCCGCCTCTACCCTATTCTCAAATTTCTATTTTATATTTTTATTTTTATAAATAATTTAATAAAAAATATGATTTTTTTTCTTACCTCCCCAGCCCTACCCACACCTACCCCCACCCCATTGCCCTACCCCATCCTCAAATTTCTATTTCATATTTTTTTTTACTTTTATAAAAACTATGAAATTTTTCTTACCTCCCTACCGTCCTAACCCCCACCTACCCCCTCCACCCCACCCCATCCTCAAAATTATAGTTCATATTTTTGTTACTTTTATAAAAAAATTATTAACAATATGAAATTTTTTTCTTACCTCCACCCCATGCCCTACCCATCCTCAAATTTATATTTCATATTCTTTTTACTTTTATAAAAAATATAAAAAAAAAATCTTACCTCCTACCCCTCCACCCCATGTCCTACCCCATCCTCAAATTTCTATTTCATATGTTTTTACTTTTATAAACAATTATTAAAAATATGAAATTTTTCTTACCCCCAACACCCCTGCCCTCCCACACCACCCCCGAAGTTTCTATTTTATATATTTATTTTACTTATATATAAAATTTTATTAAAAAATGAGAAATTTTTCGTACCCATCACCCACCCCACCCCCAAATTTTTTATTTTATATATTTATTTTACTTTTATAAAAAATAAAAATAAAATCTTAAAAATATTATTCTTATTTTAAAAATAAAGATATGAAAAAATCAAATATCATACAAAATAAAATAACATCATAGAGGGTAAGTTTGAAATTTGTAAAAGTAATGAGTCAAGTTGGGCAAGTTGGGTTATGACCCATCATTTAGCCCATCTTGACCGGCCCATCTTAACCCATGTAAGCTTTGGGCGGGTTGGACATTGGTTCATCTATTGATTCAGCCCATCTTAGCCCGTTCAACTTCAGTCCAAACGACTCATCTGTCACCCCTAGTTGTTTCCGCCTTGTAGCACCTCTGACAAAAAGTTCCAGAAATCAAGTAAATATGACTTCTAATTTTGCTGAGCAGGTTGTATAATTAATTAGGGTCGTGCATAATTTGGTTTCTTAATTTCGCTATTTGAAATAAATTTTATTTTTCTTCATCAACGAGTGATGTTTTAATTATAATTTGATAAAATTTATTGATTATATTATTTTAGAGAGGTAAATTGTATTGTATGATAGTAATATATTTTAAGAAATTGTGATTCTTTTGTTATTTAAAAGTTAAAAATGTTAAAGTTCATTTGCATCTCATAATAGCTTTTATATCATTGCATTATCAATATTTGTAAAATTATGTCAGAAGTTTTATTTTCTATAAGTTTCTTTAATCATATTTTAATTTATTTTTTTTGATAAATAAATATTTTACTTATTACCAAATGGAGAATTACATATCAAAGACTCATGATAGAAATAAAAGAAAAAACAGACTGAGGCACTGGACAGGAACAGATTTTCTTCCTACTGCTCTTAGTCTAGACATATGATAGCCATCATATACGAACAGAGGTACCAATCAAGAGTATTTAGGCCTCATTAGTTTTCATTAAGATTAAGACGTCTGAATCTGAATGCACAGTTGAATTATTAAGATGTTGTCTCTAGATCTGAATATTAAATTATTAAAACTGTTTGTTTTTCATCATTTAAATGTGTATACTGTATTTATATAAACATAATATATACAATTTAAATTTAAAATAACTAAATATTAGAAAATAAATATAAATATAATAAAATAAAATTGTTATTTGATAAAAAAAATGAAATATTTATGTTCGTTAGTGATAGTGGAGATGCTTTGTAGGGTTTGTGGTGGTGTTAATAATTGTGATGGTTGATGTGGTTCGTGTTGTAGTGACTTGCACGATGGTAGTGGTTGTTAGTGATGGTGGAGTTGGTTAATGTTAGTAATTGACGGTGTTGGTGGTGGTGACTAAAGAATGTGTGGTGGTTGATGATGGTGTTGGTGGTAGTTGGCGGTAGGTCTAGTTATGATGGTAGAGATAGTTGGTAGTAAAAATTAGCACAATGGTGGTGGAGTGGGGTGGGGTGTGTAGGGAGAGGGTAGTGGGGTGGGGATGTAGAGTGGGTAGTGGTGGGGATTCTGAGGGTGAGGTTGGGCGATGATAGTTGATAATGATGGCGATTGTAATGGGAGATGTGGTTAGTGGTGGTGGAGTAGGTGGTGAAAGGTGGGGTGAGGGTTGGGAGGGTGGGTATGGTGGTGGTTGTGATAGCAGATGTGGTGGGGTGAGGGGTGGAAAGGAGGTGGAGGTGGATAAGTGGGGGGTGGGGGTGATTGAAGGGGTGAGGTAGGGTTGGGAAGGTGGTGTGGGGGTGGAGTTGGTGGTTGTAGATAGAGTGGTGGTAATTATTCATACAAAACTATCTCTTAATGATATTAATACTTTGTTCAACATCTTAATAATTAAGACATATTCAGACCAAATAAGTGTTTAGATCTTAATGTAAACAAAGGCCCTAAATGGCCTAAGATATGAACCACTCAGATTCAGATCTCTATTAAGTGCAAACAAATGCGACGTTAGTCGACTAGCCAGTTTTGGCTTCATGCTAGCTCTAACATAGAACTCTTGGACAATATGCTTCACCAGGTTATCTCATGAATTCCTTCTTCTCTTGAACATCACTTGGTTTCTCTCCAGCCAAATATGGTATGCTGCTGTTGCCAGTACTGTTCTAAACATAGTTGCTTCACTGCTCTTTTCATTGTATCTAGTGACATACTATTGGAGTTCATCCACTCATTGCTGAGGCTGCCTATTAATGCCTAGCCAGTGCCACAATTTAGTCCACATACTAGAGGATGTTTCACACTAAAAAATAGATGATTGATGCTCTCTAGCACTTTCTCACACAAGGGACACATTGGATTCATTTACATACCCCATTTAGCCAACCTATCTCTAGTGTATAACCTCTCATGTGCAAGCAGTTGCATGATAAACATCCATTTCGAAGCACCTGGGGTGTTACATATGATCTGAAAGAAATAATCCCTTGATTATTTTCATTAATTGAAAGACTATATATACAATTTACGTATTTCCATAATAGGAGAATCATATTCCTATTCTACTCCTAAAACCTTATTCTACTTGGATACTAACTATACAATTATGGTAATATAAATATTATGGTAAGTGTACAATACTAATTACATCACAAAACCTTACCTAAACTATCTACTACATACACGGTAATACAAGGAACCCCAGAGCCAAATATACAGCCAAAAGATACATAATATACACATGTATATTATGTATATCTAACATACCCCGCAGTCTGAGCGGGCTGTCTTTGAACGCTGAGACTGTCCCTAAAATCTTCAAAAAGGATCGAGGGAAGACCCTTCGTAAAGATGTCGGCAATTTGATACCTTGACGAGACATGGCAGACACGTACCTGACCACGAGCAACCTTTTTGCGGACAAAGTGAATGTCCATCTCGATATGTTTAGTGCGATGGTGCTGAACCGGATTACCAGAAAGGTAGATGGAACTAACATTATCGCAATAAACCAAGGTTGCCTTCTGAATAGGATAATGAAGCTCCAACAGCAAATTACTTATCCAACATGATTTCGAGACCACATTAGCTACCCCTCGATATTCAGCCTCGGCACTGGATCGGGATAATGTCAACTGACGTTTTGCAGACTATGAGACCAAGTTATTACCAAAAAACATACAATATCCAGACATAGACCGTCTGGTGTCCGGAGAGCCACCCCACTCCGCATCTGTATACGAGACAAGTGTGGACGTCGAGGAAGGATATAAATGCAAACCATAGTCACGCATACCTTGAATATACCGAATGATGCATTTGAGTGCATTCATGTGCTCAACTCTGGGATCATGCATAAACAAACACATCTGCTGGATAACATACGTAATATCTGGTCTCGTGAATGTAAGATACTGAAGGGTCCCTTCAAGATTGCGATAGCGGGTCAGATCCTTGTATGGTACGCCGGTCGCGGCACTAAGCTTGGGCTTAGTATCAACTGGAGTGGAACTGGACTTACAAGATGACATCACAGCCCTCTCAATGATCTCCGCTGCATACTTCCTTTGAAATAAGAATAACCCACCTGCATGACGAGTGACAGCAACCCCAAAAAATAACACAAGGGCCCCAAGTCTTTCATAGCAAACTCAGAGTTGAGCATTGTCATGATAGACTGGCGTAAGGCATCGAAAGAGGCAGTCAGAATAATATCATCCACATATAACATAATATAGGCCAAGGACGAACCACGACGATAGAGAATAAGAAATTATCCGACCTGTTGTGAGTGAACCCAATAGTCGAAACATAGTCGGCAAACCGCGTATACCAGGCCCGTGGAGACTGCTTAAGCCCATATAAGGACTTCTTCAATAAACAGACATAATGAGGATATTTGGGATCCCTAAATCCCAAAGGCTGATGCATATAGACTGTTTCATTGAGATCACCATGGAGGAAAACATTCTTTACATCTAACTGATGAATATGGCATGCCTTCGAAAGAGCTAAGCTAAGCACAGTGCGAATGGTAGTCGGCTTGACCACCGGACTAAACGTCTTACCACAATCCACACCAACCTGATGAGTCTTACCATCACCCACAAGTCGCGCCTTATGTAGGGCAAATGAACCATCTAAATTTTCCTTATGAGCAAACATCCACATAGACCTAATAATATTAATATCAGATGGACGGGGCACCAACTCCCACGTCTTATTATCAATAAGAGCATTAGATTCATCGGTCATAACAATTTTCCAATTCGGGTCATTTAATGCAGACACAGGATTATGAGGTAAGGGTGATTTAAGAACATTAGAATATAAATTAAAATGTCTCTTTGGTTTAAAAATCTCCCGTTGACTACGAGTGACTGGTCTATGACTCAGGGCAGAGGCGGGGCTCGAGACGGACAGAATGAGTAGTCTTGGGTATATGGGTGACATTTGTTGGTGGAGGGGTTTCGTACGAGGTGCCGATGTGTTGAGGATCAATCCTCGTGGGGTGATTCGGGAAATGCTCCTAGACCGGAGGATAGAGGCGGAAAGACGGTAAAGGCCTTCTTTCTTCAGTCTGCTTCTCTCGAGCAATTTGGGCTTTTTCTATCCTGGAGGTCTTCTCCTGGATATCTTTTAACATTTTTACCATATCCTCGGTACTAGTTACTTTTCGTCAGACTGGAGACCTAGAGTTTTTGACACTTCATTCAACATCTGAGTTACCAGCCATTTCTTTGAGGTTTGGTTTGAATAGGGATGTTGTTGTTGCCCTTAATCTGGTGTAGTAAGCCAGCGTCAAAACACGAGCTAACCTCTTCTGTTAAGAGAAAAATCACTCAAAGGCAAATGACGTTAGTACGTTAGCCGGATACATTAAATGCAACTTATCACATAGTTGATAAGTAAACACATAAATTCACATATTCATATGCGAACGCTCAATTGGTTCTCCATTTTGGATATTTTAGGGTTTAGAAGGGTATTTTGGTAATTTGGGGGTCGATTAACTTGTTTCATACTAGAACCCCAACAATTGGTCCGCCAGCTGGATCCACCTGTATTATAAAAGGGGAAAGAGGAGGGGGAGAAAAAATTTATTTATATTAAGGACCAAATCTTAAATAGACTGCCTACGTATCCCACCAGGGGAAGTCAGGCATGTTCATAGTTTGTTTACATAAAATAAACCACCCCCACCGGTTCCTACCTAAAATCCCATGATCAGGCCCAATAAGGGCTTCCTGCGTATCCCACCTAGGGTACATCAGGTCCAACACAATTCTTTTTACAAATAAAAGTGGGAGGGGATTACATTTGATTTGATTCGGGGTACCTAAGATCTACCCAAAAAGATAGATTTTCTTTTGAAGCCATAGACGGTTGTCACTTTTACAACCACACGTTCGACGTTCAACCTATGCCAACTCATGACGGAAAAGGAGCACTACCCAAATCTCCCTCTTACCGATGAGGTGCTCTAACTCAAACTTGAATGTATCGCATTCCTCGATATTGTGACCTAGTGCCCAAGAATGGTATGGACAACCTCTTCTTTCTCTAGCTCGGGAAGATGAAGGCTTGATATGGTTGATTTTATCTACGGCGGTTAGCATGTTGAAGATCTCAGTGTAGGAGTCCTCAAACATGGTGAAGTCGTGCCTCCACAAGTATGTTTCGTCATCAATGTCTCCCATATCAATGATTGGGTCATGTGCCAACAGGGAATAGGGCCCCCAGATGAGGCGGATGGTCCTATTGTCAATTAGATGCACAATATTTCTCCTGATAGTAAGCAGATTTCTTGTGCACATATGCTGGAGTGCATGGTGGTAATCTCACGTCAGTGAGGTGTGCAATCCCTATGGCTCTCATGGTCTCGTAGACCTCAAAATTTAGCACGCACACTACATTGATCGATAAAGACAGTTGTAGGTCTTGAGAGCAATGACCTACATAGTATGTATCTTGCTTGGTAGAAAGTCATCGCTCTCAGGAGCGGCAGCAGATGCGGCGGTAGTAGCCTCCCTGATTGGTTGAACTTCATACTCAACCCTCACTGTTCTGGATGGCCCCAAATTTCCAAACAAGGGCACATAGTCATCCAACATCTCTCTCATTTCCCTGGAGAGGTTTAGAAAATGGTCCACTTTTCTCAGCTTTGCCCGGACCAAGGCGATCTTCTCGTCCACTTCAGCCATCCTTCTTCTGAGCGAAGCTTCACTCTCTTCTGTGTTGCTCACGCTGGTAGCGTTCACATTGGCATTCCAGCTTTATCAGGAATTCATCTTAGCAAGTCAAATCTTTCTGGGAGAGGTAAACAATTTAGTTAAGTAGGTTTTCATTTTGGAAAAGTGGGCTTTTGGCGATATTCTTGTGTTTTTATTTTAGGGTAATATCTGGAACATTGAATCAACCACATTCGATATAAATGCGTGAAAGAAACAGATAAACAGATATTTGCACATAAAGTATATAATTGCAATTTATTAAACGCGCTCTTAGGCCTTGTGAACCAAGACCATTTCTAGTGTTTGAACATGAATTATGTCAATTTATAGATCAACCCATTGCCCTCATAATCATTTTCATTAATAATAATCATAATTTCCCCAAAGGGTTACATCAATAAAGCATAAAGAATAAAGAAAATCATAAGGGTTGTCCTCTAGCGGTTGATGTTGATCCTCTGTCTGTCCGGGCCCTCTTTGCCTACTTGAGTGTGTTCTGAATTTGCTGACGTGTCTGCACCATCAAAGCATCAGCTACATACCCTTCTCTATGAAGGTTATCGGACGGGTGTCCTTTATAACCTCTTGGATGTGATTCTTCCAGTTTTCCAGATAATTGTATGCGGACCCCAAATCTGTCTCTAATCGGGTTATAGTCTGCTATCAGCTTCCATCTTCTCCCGATACCTAGCATCTCTATCATCAGCTTGCATCTGAATCTTTCTGACCTTGATCTCTGCCTTAGACTCTCTGTCGCAAACCTGTTGGTATCGATTGATCCCTGGCATAACAACCCCTAGTATATCTGCTCTCAGTCAATCCTCATATTCTTCGTCATGCTCTTTAGAGACTTCTAATACTTGGTATATGAGAAGACTATTCCATTCCCGGATGTACTCTGCATCATTGGGGATCTTAGCCTCCTCACAGTAAATCACATAGTCTCTCATACTCCCAACCTGAGGCACCACTTGTTCTTTATCAAGCTATCTAAGGACCCTAGCCGGTGCATAAGGACAGACTGCTCATATACCCATGAGTGGCAAGAATGGATATTTCCTACCTCGGATTACAACCCATGTAGCGCTAAAGTCGGTGAACCTCCATTGTATATCTTTCTCTCTAAGACCCTTAAAGAAAAGGGACCACTCTCTTTTGGTTCGACGGGGGAAATCATGGTTCACCAAATTATCCTTTCGGCTATTAGTGGGTAAGACTGGGGGACCTACGGTATTCCGGAGGTGTTTGAGAATCCACCACTGTAGTAATAGGTTGCACTCCTAAAAGAACCTAAGTTGGTTTTTGTAGCTACCCAAGGCTCGGTACATATCAACGAGGATGATTGGGACTATGTCAAAGTATTTGGATACTCTGCCATTTTTTGCTATGCCGCAAAAGATAGCGTGGGCGACTGAAATGAATCGGGTATTTATAACGAGGTTGAGATTTTGAGGGAATGCCATGGTACCTAGCAAACCAATGGCGAAGGCTAAGGGTCAGGTGGCATCCCAATCTTTGAAGCTATGGAACTCTAGGGAGTTGTTTACGAACCCCCCTTTACTCCCTAATCGTTGGTACAAATCCCTGAAGGCTATTATTTCCCCGGATACCTAGGAGGCTTAGGCTAATGATAGCTTTTTAAATTTTTCGACTGGGATGGATTTGTTTGGGACTAGGAGGTTGCGATCGGGTTTTTGTCTTCTTCTTAGACAGGTACCATTACTGTCTATGGCATCCCGAATTTCTTCCAAGGTCGGGGTTAGCTCTATAATCCCGAACCTAAACACCATCTTGTCATTATTTCAGTATTTAGTTTAGACCTCGATAAACTCTTTACAACCCTTCATAGTATGAGGGAGGGTAGGTATCCTAGACAACAACTAATCTCTCTACGGTGTTTGTCATCTAAATTATACCACCACATCGACAACAACTCTGGTGCTCCAAAAACTATATCAAACTGGAGGTTGGTAGACATCTACACAGACCACACATAGTTAGGCCCCACCCCTCCGTCAATGGTTTAACCCATATGGCACAAATCATGTTCGCACATAGCACATAGTTGGATGAACGTAATCCTCGGGTCGCCGACCACGCGGACAGGTAAGGTAGTCTTCCTAATAGGTCCAAGTAGGTCTGAGATACCTGAACCTGTTTAAGTCAGCATGTGCTAGTTCAGTACGGATTTGGCTTAGCTCTATCCTAGTTGTACTAGAGTGGGATTTTTCAAATAACTGGGTACCCGATCGGACAACTGGGGTTGAACCGTTATTGATCGTTGGACGACAATGAACCAACTAAATCTTCAACAAGTTCCAATGAAGTATTTTAGTTTTTTACTGGAGGACGATTGCGAATCCGCATAATCATATTTACGCATTGATGCAAGTGTGTGTGAGCCATTTAGCGAAAGATGAATACATAAAATGACAGTTATGTTTGCGATAAATTAAATAGATAGTTTATAAAAGCAATTCATACATACATGATGATTTTAAAACCAAAGCATGCACACAGGGTCTCAGCCATGTTATACACTACTAAGTACGTTATCACTTAGGCAGATAGGATAAGCATATACTAGTTTAATGCACATATGGAGCAGACAGAGATGACCAAATGTTCACTTAGGGATAACAATGAGGGTAGGCAGCTTGATCATGGCTAGGATGGACATATAAGAATCAACATAAAGCAAGGACACACATGATCAGAGCAATATTTTATCAAGATAATGCATCTGGTCACACAACACACTTTCTCAAGTAGGCATTGCAAGTCACATAGAAATCAGAGTTCATCGTTTCATAGTTTAAGGCACACATACATAGTTAAGACTAAATATGAAGTTTTAGGCATAAGTAGGCAGATTCTCATGGCATAAATACTTGGGTTGATTAATATTAAGGTGGTCCTTTTGACTTAAATTAAGTTCATATTTAACAAAACTGAGCATAAGTGTCACTACAAGATATTTGATGTCAAAATATGTAAAGAAAAATACATATCCAGACCTTAACCAACTCAAACCATAGTCTTAAATGTGAAATCAGACATTAGGCTATCCCTTTATGTCATGACCTTCATCAAGCAGACATCAAAATAGCACATACAACACCTAGAGCTAGATATCAGCCCACATAACATGTCTAAGGTATAAATAGTCACTTAAATAGGCAAACACCATATGTTACTTAGAAAATCAACATCATAGACCTTCTAAATAGGTGTTAATCTTTACATACATTATCTTTATAACAAATATAGACCATCCAGAGGCTAAACTATCTAATTAAGTAGCTCAAATGAGAAATATTATTCATATCATGCTATTTTTTAGGTTTAGCATACTCAATGCATCAATCTAAGTATAACATAAAGCAATAATTATACATGGAACACTTGAGTCAATCAAAACAGGTAGATCTACATCTTATTCCAACAAGATTTCAGCTACTATAGGTTAATACACAACAATCCACATTAACAGTCATTTTTAAACCTAAACATCAAGCATATTTAGCAAAACTCTAATCATACAATATTAAACTAATTAGAGCTAATCTAGCTTTCTAACTACCTAATCTAAAATGCTTAAACCAACTAAAACAGTCTAATCAAGCATGAAAAATTAAGTTAAACACTAAACTAAGCACATAATTAAACTAATTGAAACTAAGATAGACATCCAAATATTAAATCGTGCTGAAATTAAAAGAGAATGGGAGGAAATCATACATACCTCCTTGTAGTGCATCCTTGGTCGAGAATTCGGAGTGGGTTGCCTTCTCCAATTCTCATGAACTCAAGCCACACACAAGAAAAAAAGAAGGATTTAAATTTTTGACTTTCCTAAAGTTATCGAGGTCTAGGGTTTTGGCCAAAGGCTTTGAAACCCTAAGTATCGAAGATCTTATGACTACTGCTCGAGAATATGATCAAAATAGAGCAAGGTTCGAACTCCTTTAATTGTGAAGGTTGGGTTCCCTTTTATAAGACCCCAGAACATCAAATCCTCCATTCCCAAAATGATGTGGGAGATAATATTTCAAAGTTTGAAAATGGTCAAAAGCAGATCGTGAAAGCAAAGGGTAATCAGGTCAAATCCTCAAAAATCATCCACGCCAGAGGTAATGGACAAAGAGCATTAATTTCTTCATCCAGCACTTTTAGTAAAATGACGAGAGAGATGAGGAGGGTTACCTGTGCGTGGTTGAGAAATGGTGGGTGGGTAAGAGCAAATAATGCTCTTACTCGAAAAGTTGAGAAAATGGCATGTGTCTGTGCCTTTTTCTTTTTCGGCAAGTCACAATAGAGAAGAGAGAGTGAGGCGTTAAATGGCAGCTAGGGTTTTTCCCTAATAGGATAAGTGAAAAGAATGAAGGTCTTTGCCCTATTTCTTTAATAAGGAGAGGGGTTTTAGGCCGGGTTTAGTCCGAAATGGACTGGACTCGACGAATAAACAAGGGATGAGGCCCAAGTCATTTAAATGGAGGGGTTGGGATACTTCTGCGAATTTTACGCAAATCTGGCCACATGGATAATTAACAAATAACCACTTCAATCACAATTATAACCACAATCGGTCAATTAAAACCAATTAAGACTGAAACTAAAATTAAAGTATAAAATCTTTAAAATTAAAAAAATTAAAGGGTAAAATGAGATGTTATTTGACGCTATATTCAATTAATCAAAATTCCTTAATTTCATGGGATAAAATATTTATCAATTTAATATAATTAATTTAGATAATTTGTTAAATAATTGTCCTCTTTAAATCATAGAAAGTGATAGATATTTCTTAAAAATATGTAAAAAATATGCTAATGATATACAATAATATATTCGATAATATTTTGCGAAATAACACGGAAAAATATCACCAGAATAATTTTGTAAAATCATTTTCGCTCCATAAAAAGGCTTATTTTACTCCATTCATAACTCAGGAACTCCGAATAATTATATAAGGTATTGAAGGGTAAAAATTAGGTGTCAACAGAACTGATGCGGTTGGATAAAAAAATGGATCGGGAATAGTTGGAGCAGCAGAGGGGTTGGACCTCGGGATAGAGGAACCCTTCGGTAGACCTGCCAGTTCGGGAAATAAAAAAATGATGAAAAAGTGCACAAGGCTACTATTTAAGTTAAGGAAGGGGGGTTAGTCAAGCACCAACCGTGGTTACGGACAACCCATCATTTATCGGAGGGTTCCTTCCATCTCCGCTTCTTATGCGAATGATTGTTGATTATTTTCTTGACCTAATTATGAAGATTGTCCACATTGGCCGGAATCCATTGATAGGACTGAAAGAAAAAGGGAGATTAAAAGACAAGTTATCTTTAAAAAAAAGGGTTTTGAGTACTTACATTGTATGTTCCATTCCTCCGGGAAAGACATGAACCTAGTCGGGATAATTTTCGTAGTCGGGACCCCAACGAAACATTCCAACCAGCCTCGGTCTCGATTTTTATCGATGCTCAAGAGGATGGAAATTTTTTCTCATTTGGATAGTTGTACGACCTCATCGCGAAAAAATCAAGACGAATATAAGCATATCAAATGATCCAATGTAAAGGTTCTTTAACCAGATTGGCCAAGAACCGGAGACAAGTAATGATCTTCCATACAGACGAACTAATTTGTGCAAGACACAGATTATAAGTCTTGCACATTGTAAGGATCACGTCGTTGATTGGAGGGATGAGTTTGAAAATGAAGGGGTAGGTGTAAGCATTGGAGTATCCGGACCTGAATGTGGTGATGTCTTCGTCCTGGCCAGGAACAATGATCCCGGAGAGATCATTCCAACTGCAATTATCTCAAACTCTCTTGAGATTGGACTCATTGATAGAGGACGAACAATTTTTAGCCTCTTCCCCCAGGTCGAATTTGTTGGAGGCTATTTGAATGGAGAATTCAGTGTCAAAGGTGAAAGTTAATGGAAGCATATCAAAGGCTCTGGGTTCAATGGTGGCCTGAGCTTCAGAAGGGTCACCGACGTCGGTGTTTTCATCAGAAACCGGCGGTGGAGAGGTTGCCAAAGAAGATTGTCAGGAAGACGATCGGGTAGATTTCGTCATGGTTTTGAAGGTATGAAGGTTTGAAGATATGAAGGCTTGAAGATTTAAAGGTTTGAAGATTTGAAAATTGAGGATTTGAAGAAATTCTAGAAAATTGAAGGATGATTAGTCGAATGATGGAAAGAAATTTACCAAAAGGTAAAATATAAGAAGTGAAAAAGGAGGGGATTTTATAGGGGCGAAGTCATTATTGCAAAACGTTTCGGTTCGTGAACCAAAATGACGGTTCAATCAGGGAGAGACATGTGTCCGGAGTGGCAGAATGATAAGACGTGAGTTAGATCACGTGGAAGGTTAAATGATTCGTTTTCCCACTAATTTTGAAGTAATTTGAAAGAAAGCTTACAAGAGAAGACACTGGAGGGATCATTTCCACTTACCATCACTACGGTAAACATTTATCCAAAAAGTGTGGGGACTATCTGTGTACGGTAAAAACTGACATGACATGTGGCATGGTCTTAGCAAAGGGTCGAAGGGAACGTCACATCTTGATAAGGTTGAAGGTTACCTCGGAGCGAGATCGGGCGCCAATATAAGTTCGGGTGTCCGAGAAGGACCATGTAGTGTCCTAACCAGGTGACACTGACAGAAGATCGAAGAGACTCAGTACGTAACCATTCCGGGCATGACGCCGACGATTACTCTTTTCTCATTAAATGAGCGTTATTCTCATTTAAGTGCATTAAATTTGAGATTATTTCTTTAACGTCAATATCTTGTATTGTTAACTATAAAAGGAGCCCAACATTTATGTTGGAAGGGCATTTGATTCTCATTACATACACTTGCACGATTTCATTGTGAACTTAAGATTCTCAAGCTCTCAGTATTGGCATGGGTTCAAAGCAATTCAGCTAAGGACCGGACCAATCTAAGTGACAAGTCTCAATCAAGATTCTATCAATTCAAGTTATTTCTATTGCTTATTATTTATATTTTCTTATTTATTTCTAATCATTTCTTACGTTTGCTTACGAATCAATTCACGCATCCTTAAAATCACTTACAAATTCAAATGTATCTTTTTTTGGATAAACACTTGTCTTAAACTTATTTGAATTTGTGTCGGAAAGTCCCAAATTAAAGATAAATCGCTCCCTAACAAAGACGATTTTATATCCAGCATGATTCAAATTAGAGACCTCTCATTAAGGATAAATCACTCCACCATAACCTTTATTGGTGATTCTCACGCATTTACCATCAAGGTAAATCACTTCGTCAACCACGGTTAATTATTCAAGGGTGGGGTTCTCCTTGGAATTAATAACAATAATGATAGGCTACAATATTATTGCTATATGTTTTGCACCATGAGAAAAAAATAGTGTTTTGCTTTCCTGTCTCTAGCTAAGAAATAATATACAATGCATGCAGACAAAGAGATGCAGGCCTATACAAATTAATGTCATGTCATGGCAGCTGATCTTGCTATTATAGGACAAAAAACATTATTAACCTAGATCATGCTACTTTAGTAAAGGAATTTTGTGCTGTTTATGTATGGAGAATCATTTCATGTTGCTGGCCTTGTCCGTTTTGAGCATAATATCGTGATATTGTCAACAATATTCCCAAATTATGTAAAGATTGCTTGTAAATAGATCTTGATCACCGGCAGATGTAGGGACTGAAGTGTTAATTTCATGTCACTAGGAAGAAATAAATGACGTTTTGTCTTTGATATATAAAGTTGTGTGATTTTTCTATTATACAAATACTCCTAAAAAACAGTGACGGTTGTGATACTAAAGTAAAACAGACTGGCTTTTTTTATTAAAAAAGAATAAGTTAGCTACTTTAATGATATAAAATAAAAATTGGGTGACCATTTGTGAACTACACCAAAGTTTAAATGACCGAAAAATACTTATAAGAAGCTCAATATTTGCATCAAACCTGAATAATTTAACTTTAAAAGAAGGGATTAGTTGCACAAGTAAACCATTCAGTGAAACTGTTTAAATTTTGACCCTATTTGAATAGGTTTTGCAAACACATTTGCCGTCAGAAGTCAAAACTTGCCGCAAGTCCTGACGGACAACCAACTTTATGATGGATGGACGAAGACTTGTCTTTCCACAAGTCACGACCAATTGTCAGGACTTTCATATAAATTAAGTCAAACTTTAGAACTAATCGTTCACAAATTCTGTCGAATCGCAAGAAATGGTGGATGGGGGAAGACTTGCCTTGCCATGACTCCTGATGGATCCTCAAAAATCCAGTACAAATAATGTCACAACTTTTATACAAATTATTCGCAAGTTCCGACGGATCGACATGACATTGCACAAAAAATTTATCAAAATATTTTTGCTTCAAAAGTGTTCCAAATTTGATATTCAATCTTCTAATATCAATCCAACAATTTTAATGTTAGATTCAATTCAAATCTTAAAAGCCAATAAACATACTTTATCTTCTTCAATAAGCTCAACAAAACTCAATAATATAATGCTTCAAGTTTCGGCACCAAACGGTATGGTTTAGTGGTCAATGAATTTCATTGAGAACCATGAGATTTCAGGCCCAGTTTGCCTCGTTGAGGTTAAAATACTAGGTAAGTTTTTTTTTTTCATTTGTCCAAATCTTGATAAATAAAATTATTCGGTACTTGTGCTAGTGGGAAGTCACAGATACCTCGTGAAATTAATCGAAAGCAATTTTACCTGAACACCACAATTATAAAAAGAATATTCTTCAAGTCTCTTCAACCAAACCAATCCAAACTAACCACAAATTAGCAACGGTTTCAATTTTCTACAGTAAGATGGAAAAGAAGAAGGGATGAGGAGAAGTTCTAATGTATGATCTATATTAGCAAAAATTTAAAGAATTGGAACAAAAGTTAAACATTAGTCTTGTAAAAGAAGCATTTAAAGCGTTTAATATTTGTTTTTTTTGTTTCTCACCCGGTGTTTGGTATCCGTATTGGAGCCCGATTATATTCGAATTTACGCCGGATAGAACCCATTAAGCGCTCTCTACCAAGGATTTTTCTTTACTCAGAGCTCGAAACCGAGACATCTGATTAAGGGAGAAACAACTTCATCCATTGCACAACATCAATGGTTAAAGTGTTTTATATTAATAATAGTTTGTTAAGAGTGTTAGTTTACAATAACAATGATACGTGACACACAATAATTACTTAATTGAATAGATCTTGAAAGATTTTTCTCATTTTCTTTACCAACGTCCATACATAAAATAAAAAAAATACTGTACATAATATCTACTGACTTGAGGGACAAAAAATATGTAAAACATTTGATATATACATAGACAGAGAGAGCGGGGGTGTGGGGGGGGGGGGGGAGCACCAAAGTATGAATAAATATTTCAATTGTGTGGTTTTCCAATTAAATGGACAAGACAAAATGCTTCTAAGCATGCTGCACATGTATCACAAAACTAAGACAAAAAATATTTGGAATTCATCCATTGGTGTCACCATCAGAATCATCTTGCACATAAGTCTCTCTCACTGTCTTCAAAAAAGAGTTATTTTTCTCTGTCCTCATCGCCACAACCTTTGACCCTTACCTTTAATGCATTTTTTTTATATCCAGCTTGCTCGCTTACGCCAGATTATTCCTGGAGATAGTAGTACCGGTCCCTCAATACTACTATTAGTAAATCACGAGATGTACCTGAATAACCAAGGTTTGAGAACAGAGCAACTGATATCACCTACAAGGTCATATCTCACAAGAGAGCAAAGTGCTCCCACTAAGATTCGAACCCACGCTGCAGGCCTTCAGCTGAATTTTAAGTTCACATCATTTGACGTCCAGCTATGCCTGGAAACACATTTAATGCATTCTTGATAATGTAAAATAATCTTGCAATTTAATTGGCTATAGTATATTAGTATTCCACTTTCTAGATTATCATGTCAGACTTGTTACGAACATGTTATTGCCGATCAAATTAACACTAAACCCATATAATTTTTACCTCAGAAAGAAAATACAACTTTCACATTTTTTTTCCTTTTCTGCCAAGGTGTCTCCCTATGTATACCATTTAACTTAATTGGCTACATTTACAGTTTCCCATATAAATAACTTTAATACTTTCTGTTTAACCCTTTGCCTATCCATATCATTGACTCCTAACAATTGTTCCAAAAGGATTTCTTGAATTGTTTAACCACCTATTTGAAAAGCTTAAAAGAATACATTTAACTTTTTCAGCTCAAGAGGGCATTTTGTAATAGCAAACCAAAATAAATAAAATGGCTACAACTAAAAAAAAATTGAGAATGTTTTCTTTCTGTTCTTTTCCTTAAACAAAAAAAGCAGTGGAAACTAAAGTTCTAGTGCTAGCTACTATTGCACTGCAATGCAACTCCCCCAAAGGGCAAAGAATTAGAATGAGACCTTGGGTCTTTATGAGTCAACATTGCCGGTCTTGGTCATTCAAGCGATTGTAATTTGGCCAGAATTGGGGCCAACCCGGCAACCTTCAAGCATGAACACAATGTCGGTCATGTTGGGTCGATCAAGTGGGTCCGGTGCTGTGCAAAGCAAGCCTACTTTTACTCCTAATAAGAACTCTTCCCATTCTGATGATTCAGGGTCCAGTTCAAGCAATCCTGGCTCTAACAACTCTGAAATTTGTCCCCTCTGCAATTGCCTCTTTACCCATTTCACTATGTCTTCATCCTGCGTGAACATTAATGGTTTTTTCCCTGTTAGCAGTTCCAGCAATACGATGCCAAAGCTATAAACATCTGATTGTCTCGTGGCTTCTCCTGTTAATGCTGTTTCTGGCCCTACATAGCCTATAGTCCCAACTACTGATGTTGAAGTGGAAGGCTCGGCTGGTGTGGCTACTGTAAGCTTGTCTAGGCCAAAGTCTGAAAGATGGGCTTCAAAGTCTGCATCAAACAGAACGTTTTGTGGTTTAACGTCGCCATGAATGATAGAGGCTGCGTGGAGGAAAGCAAGACCACGGGCAATACCAAGTGCAACGAGGTGTCGCATTGGCCAATTAAGGACATGACCACCATCTTGGTGAGATGCTTCTTGAAGCAAAGTTGCAAGGTTCCCGTTTGGCATGTAATCGTAAGCAAGTAATCTAAGGTCTGGAGGTCCAGCATAGTACCCGCGGAGAACAGTTAAGTTTCTGTGCTTCACTCTGCCAAGCGATTCAGCCTCTTTCCTGAACTTGTTCTCATCTAGTGATCCATCTGGTAGTCTACAGATCGAAAGCAGCATTCCATCACTGTAACAGGCCTTGAATAGCAATCCGTGACGTGTTCTGCTTAGCACATTTTCCTCATCGAATTCCCTTGTTGCTTCGATTGTTTCTGCGACTGTAATTTTGTTACTGAACATAACGAGTTTTGGTCCACCATTACTGCCACGAGAACCACTGGTCCTTGAACTAACCCTAGCAGGGCTATGTTTTTTTTTCTCTCCGGCTGCTTTTTCTTTGAGCTTCCTACGCCACCTCAGCAGGGCGTATGTGTAAAAGCAGCAGCATGATGCAAGGAGAAGACCTCCACTTGCAGCCACTGCAATTAACATAATCAGTCTATTATTCTTACCATTACCAGGCCTCTCACATTTTCTATTCAATGGCTTCCCACATAAACCCTGGTTACCACTGTAATCCGATGGATCATTAAAACGAGAGCCGAGCATCATCGGTATAGAACCTTCCAACTTATTGTTCGATACGTTGAAGTTCACCAAGTTCGGGAGAACTGTAAGATTTTCCGGGATTTCTCCATTCAAGTTGTTTCCAGAGAGATCAAGGGTAATTAGGCTTGAACAATTGGAAATACCTTCCGGAATTTCACCTGTCAGGTTATTTCTACCCAAATCCAGGACACTCAAGTGGGAGAGACGTACAAGATCAGAAGGAATTTGGCCACTCAATGAATTTGACCGCAGATTTAAAATCTCCAAATCGGAGGAATTACCCAAATCTGGAGGAATTGAACCAGATATGTGATTGTTGGCCAACGAAAGGACAACTAACGAGGTCAAGAAGCCAAACGTAGATGGTATATGACCTGAAAATGAATTGGAAGATAGATTCAAGTACTGCAAACCCATTAAGCTGCTAAAACCTTCAGGTACATTTCCAGAAAACTTGTTTTCTTGCAAAGCAATCACTTGTAAATTAGGCAAACCACCGAGAACTGACGGCAATTCCCCTGACAACTTCTGTCCACTCAAATCAAGAGCTACTAGCTTATACAAAGTTCCAATGCTAGACGGAATAGTCCCCGAGAAGCCATTTTTACTCAGATTCAGAACCGATAACTGCTGAAGATTCCCAATGCTAGACCAAATACTACCCGAAAACTTGTTTCCACTGAGATTCAATGTGCTTAAATTGCTCAAAAACATTAACACATCGGGCAAGCTTCCAGTAAGACGGTTTCCTTCCAAATTCAGATTTTCAAGACTAGTGATATTTCCAAACTTAGAAGGGATTGAACCCGAAAACTGATTCCTTCCCATTGACAAAATCTTCAAGCTTTTAAGATCACTTAAAAAAAACGGTATTTCCCCTATTAGTCGGTTCCCGTCAAGATCAAGAACATTCAAACTAATACATTTCATGATCCCAACCGGTATAGCTCCTTCAAACGAATTATTTGCCATTCTCAGTTGCTCCAATTTAACCAAATTCCCAAGGGATCCCGGGATTGTACCCGAAAACAAATTCCCTGACAAGTCCAGGGATGTTAATGCGGAATTGTTTGTTAAGAAAAGAGGGAAATTCCCATGTATTTGATTGTGTTGAAGATCCAAAACTTGCAATGAACTAAAACATTTAGACGATTGTGGCGGGAGAATCTCCATGAAGGAATTGAAACCTAATTGAACAATCTGAAGAGACGGAGGATATACAGAACCATTGCAGAACATTGAAGATGCTAAGTATCCAGAAAGCTTATTATGTGATAAATTTATCACCTGAAGGAAGGAAAATAATTTATTCAGAATTCTCCACTACATTCTCTACTCCGCTCTAATACAAGAAAATAAGTGGCCGTTTGGCCATAAATATATATATATTTTTTCCCGGAGTTGAATTCCGCAAATCATGTTTGGACATAAAATTCCAGAATTTTCCAAAATTTGAAAAATACCAAAAAGTTGTTTGCACTTTTTTTCACTCCAAATCACTTACAAAAATTCAAAAACAGCTTCAATTCGTATTCATGGCCAAACATAAATTTTGAAATACCATTTTTCACTTTGAAAACAAAACTATTTTTTTAAAATACTCACAATTTTCATGGCTAAACGGGCCCTTAAAAGCACCCTTATTTCTAAAGGAAACATTACAGCCAATTACCATTAACCATCTCGTTTACTTTTTTTGTTCAAAAAGAGTGTCCATTTATAAATCAAGAAAGAATTAACCTTACTTTTTCAGATTTGCCCCCTTATTAAGTGTTAGGTGACCAAATCCAGAGTTATTTTAGTCAAATTACCTATTTTTGCCTATAAATTAGTATTTTCTTATGGGGTATGCAAATTACTAAGTGGACACTCTTTTTGATCCGGAGGGAGTAATTGGGGATTAATTACGAGTTTGTAGTACATAGTGGTCAAGTTGTGGGATAAAATGAAATCTAAATGCTTTGTGGCTTGGGATCCGAATTTATTTGTGTTATCAGCTTTTAAGTGTTGATATGCAGCTTAATTTGCTTAATAGTGTTTGGATTTGTGCACGTGCATTTCATTTAATGGTTACTTGTTAATCTTACTACATGTATGTATATAAATAAGTAACTACTTATGCTCATTGTGCCTGTGGATTGTTAAGGCTAAAATGATCATGGACACAATGTCTAGCCTAGGTGATTTCTTCTTATCTGTTCTAGCCTTGGTGGATAGAGTTACCTGGTATATGTTGCTGGTGAGAGGTGACAGGTATGTCGTGGAATTAGTCGAGATGTCTGGTTATCAGAAAAATAAAAAAGATCATGGACACAACTAAATAGCAAAAAGAGGCGAAGTTTTCGTTTCTTGATGAACCTATGCTGGAATCATTTGACATTTAGCAATTGTGTGTAATTATATATATGGGTAATAGATGGTGATACTTCCAGCTATTATGATGTGATTTCTCATGTCTGATATAAATAATAGTAAAAGTTTTGCTTTGTTTCAGACAGCAGAGGGGACAAATTTTAAGATACTTTTTGTAGGTAGTGTATAGTTTATACTAAATATACATATAATATATGTACCTATACCTACAATATACATACCTATATAGTTGAAGTGTATAGGTCATCTAGTTTACAAAATATGTACACAGTATATAGGTAGTGTATAATTTATACTAAATATTCATATAATATACGTACTTATACATATAATATACATACCCATACACTACCTATACAACTGAAGTGTATAGGCCGTGTATACTTCGGCCATGTTTGGTAAATTAGATGGCCGAAGCCCAAGGGTACATTTACGTAAGTATCTCATTTATAAAAGTGCAAAATCTAGTTACCTGAATCCTCGGAAGAGCGGCAATTCCCACCGGTATAACACCTGTAATAGCATTCCCTTCTGCACTCAAATGTACCAATGACGAACAATTGGAAATTGCAGAAGGCAATGTTCCTTCTATGTTGTTGTAATCAAGCACAAGATACTGAAGTTGCTGAAGAAAACCAAAACTCGCTGGAATTTCGCCCGAGAAGCGATTGTATGAGAGGTTGAATAGAACAAGTTGAGATAAATCCGATATCTTCTTCGGTAAGCTACCGGAGAACAAGTTTGATGAGATATCAAAATACCTGAGATTCAACGGCAGTTCGCCGGGGATTTATAGGTTAAAAGTAATAATCAAGTTGTCAAATTTTTATAGATGTTTACTAAACTTCTTAATACTCCTTGTCATATTTCACTTCTTGAGAGTCAAACTACGTTTGACTTTGACAAACACTTTACGATGTATTTTTTCAATCATATTAATATGAGAAGAATTGCAACTTATAGTATAGTATTTTTCGTATAGTTTCTGAAAATCTAAACTTTAATTTTTAAAATATTAAATTAATCTTATTCAATTTAGCTCCGAAGATTAATCAAATTGACTCTCGAGAAGCGAAAGTGACAAGCAAAAGTGTAAAAGTGAATGGAGGAAGTATCTAATTTCTCTGTCATATTTGTTGCTTTTCGAGAGTCAAAATGATTAATGATTAAAGATAAATGGATTTAGATCAACTCAATATTTTAAAATGAAATAGATTCGATATCTTCTTCGGTACGCTGCCGGAGAAGATATCAAAATACCTGAGATTCAACGGCAGCTCACCGGGGATTTATAAGTTAAATATGTAATAATTGAGTTGTGAAATATTCATATATGTCTAGTAAATCTTTTACTTATATATATTTTTTCTGAAGCTAAATTGATTTAGATCAACTCAATATTTTAAAGTGAGATAGGTCCGATATCTTCTTCGGTACCCTGCCGGAGAACAAGTTCAACGAGATACTCCCTCTCCCTCTGTCCCAAAAATTATACTTGTATATCAAATATTGTACTAAATATATAGATTATAAATACTTTTTGTACATATATATTAACGTCATGTGGAATAAATTTGGGTTATGGGTCGGATCGGGTCTTATTGCCATGTGGACTGAGAAAAAAAGAAGAGAAAGTCATGTGAAATAGATTAAATGACATGTCATGTTCCGTTGCCAAAAAATTTGAGTGGCTTTTGATATGATATAAGGTAAATTGAGTGAACTTGTTAAAAAAAACATATATTCGGAGATCATTAATCATAGTTGGTTGAACTTCTGTGTTACCCCTTTGAATCTTATGATTATAAATTTGTCATATACTATTATAATTTTAAATTGTCAACTTTACTAAATACAAGGAGAGATACTTTTGGGACAAATAAAAAGTGGATTAAGAAACTTAAATTAGGACGGAGTACTAAAATACCTGAGATTCACCGGCAACTCGTCGGGGATTTCTCCGTACATCTGATTTCCGGCGACATTAAAAGTTTGAAGCTCCGTCAAGTTCGAGATTTCCATCGGAATCTCCCCGGAAAACGAGTTGTACTGCAAAAAAACCGTATCCAAAAGCGTACATTTGGATATCGAAATTGGTATAGTAGCATTGAAGAAATTGGACCGAAGACTAAGCTTACGCAACATGCGCAAGTTAGCAATCTGGTTAGTGAGGGGTCCACTAAGTTGTAAATGTGGTAAGCGAAGTTCACTTACTTTGTGATTTAAACAAACAACTCCACGCCAATCACATGGAGCTGATGGAGAAGAAGAGTCCCAATTTATTAGTGCTCCGAGTGGGTCGTGGATATTGAGTTTGAAGGATTGTAGTGCTTGGATTTCTTGGTTTTGTTGAGCTAAGGAGAGTAATGAGTGGGTGAGGAGGAGGAGGAAGAGGAAGAGGAACAAGGGAAGTAGAGAAGATGGAGTAGCCATGGAGATAAAGGGTATCATTATTGTGGGTTATTATTCGAGAAACATGAACAAATGGTGGTGCCCATTTTTGCACAGAGTTCACTGTGAAGTTCAGGTACAGCTTCTTTGGATGGCTGTTCCTTATTTATGGTATTGTCACTTCAAATCCTTTCTTTTTGAATTTATTGTCATTTATGAGTTATAAATCTCGTAAAAATAATAAAATGTAAAATTAAATTTTTATTAAATAAAAAAATATAAAAATAATTAAAAAGAAAAGTGTCATTCTTTTTTAAATAGGGCGATGCAATTTTATTTTGATTATTACCTAAAATTTATTATTTTATAATTAAATTAACTGTTGTGTAATAATGGAAAATCTTATTTGACACGATTAATTTGGTGTGGTCTCATCATTATTTTTTTTTTTATCTTTATTTATTAATTAATAATTTTATTTGCATCGTGAGTAACTTGGTCATTTTGCTAGTACATTAAATTTGTTCTTCAATGGAATCTTCTGTTGTGCATACTCTATTGGAGCCTTGAATGAATTGCTTGGTTCTGTCTCCTCTATTTCTTACTTAAGGACCTCTCTCTTACCATGAAGCAATCCTTGGAGTAACGGTATAGATATCTCCATGTGATTTATAAGTTACGGATTCGAGTGGTAGAAATAGTTAATTAAAAAAATATTTCTTTTATTGTATCAGAAGTCTAGAGTTAAAATACCTTCTCTCCAACACTTCTGTTACCCCTTTCTTTTCTCGATTTCCGTGACATACTCTCGGATTCCGTGATTTTTTTTTCTCCTCTATTCCCAAATTTTCTTCCAAATCCCAATTCACCTATTGTTCTTTCGTTATGTCTACGTCAAAGAACATGTTTCATCCTGCCCTTACAGTTTCCAACATCAAGAACCACATCACTATTGTTTTTGAAATGGAAAACATCCAATACGCGACGTGGGCAGAATTATTTAAAGTTCACGCACGCTCGCATCAAGTCTTCCATCACATAATCCCCTTGGTACTTGGAGAAGGTGCCTACCCCCGAGGATAATCTAACATGGACAACCCTTAATGTTATCGTTCTCTAGTGGATTTATTTCACTATCTCTACAGACATCTTACAGATGATTATTGAACCCGACGCTACGGCGATAGACACTTGGAATAGGGTGCGTGATATATTCCAAGATAACAAGATTTTTTGTGATGTCACTCTTGAGCAGGATTTTTTCCATGTTAACATGGAAGATTTTCCTAACATCTTGGCCTATTGTAAAAGGCTGAAAGAATTGGCAGACCAACTCCGCAACGTTGGTGCGCCCGTTACCAATGATCGTCTTTTTCGTCAAATGGTTGCAGAACTTCTAAGGCCTATAATGGCTTTGGAACACTACTTCATCAGAGTAATCCTTTACCACCATTTTATCAGGCCCGTTCCATGCTCATGTTGGAAGAGGCCGATTTGGCTAAAAAGGCGGCTATCAGAGTAAATTCTGTCGTGATGATGACCACGTCCGACGACCCTCACTCAATCTCTGAAAATTCAAGCCAAAACCGTAACAACGGTGGCGGCAAAAAGGGTCAAAACATAAAAATAATGGCAAAAACCGCGGTGGCAATCGCGGTGGTATGACGGAGGTAGGGGAGGATAGAACAGTGGCGGTGAAGAATGGGCCACAGCCAATCACCGTAGGCCCTCAGCGGTGAAATGGGGCCAGTAGCCATTGGCCCAACATCCCCTATTTTCCACCTTATCCAAATTCGGGAAACTGGGCTCAGTTCCAGCAAAATTCCAGGCCCAGTTTCTCGGTCTAACACAATGGTGGCAGATACAATTCTGGGTCGGGGTAGCAAGCAGGCTTGCGTGGGCCTCGGCCTACCCAAGCCTTCTATGATACGGACCCAAATCAGATCCTGACACCTACAGATATTGAGGCCCCCATGCATACACTTGGATTAAATTCTTCGAACGCAAATTAGTACATGGACACCGGCGCCACTTCTCACATGACATCCAACCAAGGTACTCTCTCGTCTGATTTTAATTTGAGCAAAAATCGTGGCATTATTATTGGTAATGGCAACTCAATTCCAATTCGCGGTTATGAACATACCACTTTGTCTCCCCCACATTCACCTCTAGTTTTGAAAAATATTCTTCATACCCCTAACTTAATTAAAAATTTGGTGCATGTCCGAAAGTTCACTACTGATAATTGAATTTCTATTTATTTTGATCTTTTTGGATTTTCTGTGAAGGATTTCAAGACGGGGATACCTCTAATTAGATGTAATATTAGGGGAGAGCTTTATCCTATCACAACCACCACTACTTCCACGAGTCAAGCCATGCCGTCTACTTTTGCTGCTCTTGCTCGTTCCTTGTGGCATGCACGTTTGGGTCATCTGAGGTCGTCTATTATTTCTTCTTTGTATAAAAATAATTTTATTTCTTGTAAGGGTACGCGAAGTACTCCACTTTGTCCTTCTTGTCGATTAGGAAAACATGTTAAATTATTGTTTGTAGCCTCTACCTCTCGTACTTTTATGCCTTTTGATGTTATCCATAGTGATTTATTGACATCTCCCGTTTTAAGTTATTTGGGCCATCATTATTATGTCTTATTTTTGGATGATTATTGTAACTTTTTGTGGACCTTTCCTTTATCCAAGAAGTCTCAAGTTTTTTCCACCTTCTTAAAACTTAGAGCATTCATCTGTACCAAATTCGAACGAGAAATTAAAAATATTCAATGTGATAATGACATGGAATATGATAATGGGTCATTTCGAGAGTTTTGTGATATTAATAGCATAGAATTTCTCTTTTATGGTCCTCATACGTCCTCACAAAATGGAAAAGCAAAAGAAAAATTTGTACTATTAATAATATTGTCTGAACCCTGTTAGCCCATGCTTCCTTGCCCCCTTTCTTTTGGTATCATGCATTACAAATGACTACATATCTCCTTAACATCCTCCCTAACAAAAACCTAGCATATCATTCCCCACTTAAACTTCTTTACAATAAAGATCTTTCGTATTCTCATCTTACGGTGTTTGGGTGTTTATGCTATCATCTTTTTCCATCCACTACAATTAACAAACTTCAAGCTTGTTCTACCACTTGTGTGTTTTTGGGTTATCTATCTAATCATCGTGGTTACAAGTGTTTTGATTTATCCTCTAACAAAATCATAATTACTCGCCATGTTTTTTTTATGAAACTCAATTTCTGTTTGCTAAAGTGTGTAATTTCGTGCCTAATTTGTATAATTTTTTGGATGACGGGGTCTCACCATATATTATTATCCATTTATCCTAATTGTCCCGTGACCAAAATCCACCAGCAGGCCCACTGCCTGCTGGCCCACATATTTTTGTCCCCATTGGTCCAGTTCGCCAATGCATAAACAACCTGTACATGGGGCCTATTTAATGGCCCAGTACCGATTTTGGTACTGTTTTTGAGCCATAGACCACTTTTTTTCTACGTCGGTACCAATTTCAGGTCCAACTTTTGGGCCAGCAAGCCCAATGCATGTTGGCCAGTCCGTCACTAACCCATCTAGTGCCCAAAATCCATCTGATTCTATCTCTAGTCAATGGCTCGTTACTCATAGCCAAAGGGGTATCTTTAAACCAAAACAATATTTTAATCTCAATTCTAATATCCTTAAATTCCCACTACCACATAACCATATGTCTGCCGTATAAGACTCGAATGGGAAATTGGCTATGAATGACGAATATAATGCTCTTATTGAAAATAAGAAGTGAGAGTTAGTGCACCGTCCGTCTGGTATTAATATTATTCGGCCTATGTGGATTTTTACTCATAAAGAAAACTGTGACAGTTCTTTTGAGATGCATAAGGCTCGTCTTGTAGGTGATAGTAAAACTCAACAGGTTGGCGTGGATTATGGTGAGACGTTTAGTTCGGTGGTCAAACCAGCTATAATTCGCATTGTTCTCATTTTGGCTCTCTCAAAAGCATGACTTATTCATCAGTTGTCTGTGAAGAATGCTTTTTATACAGTGATCTTAAGGAGATAGTATACATGCATCTTGGGTTTTAGAGACTCCAATTATCCTCAGCATGTCTGTTTGCTGAAGAAGTCCTTGTATGGGCTTAAACAGGCTCCACGAGCTTGGTATAAAAGGTTTGCAGATTATGTTTCTACTATTGGATTTTCTCACAGCAGGTCTGATTATTCTCTGTTCATATATCGTCGTGGTACTTTTCTAGCATACATTTTATTGTATATGGATGATATTATATTGATTGCTTCAGATAATCTGCGCAAGTCTATCATGTCACTTCTTAGTTCAGAGTTCGCTATGAAAGACTTGGGGCCCTTGAGTTATTTCTTGGGTATAGTTGTCACTCGTCATGCAGGTGCTCTATTTTTATCACAAAAGAAGTATGCGACTGAGATCATTGAGAGAGCTGGTATGTCATCTTGTAAGTCTACTTCCACTCCGGTTAATACCAAATCGAAGCTGAATGCTACATCTGGCACACCATTCGAGGATCCCACCCACTACCGTAGTCTTGCATGGGCGCTTCATTAACTGACTTTCACACGGCCTGATATTACTTATGCAGTTCAGCATGTGAGTTTATTTATGCATGACTCATGGATTGAGAACATGCAGGCGCTCAAATGCATTATACGATACATACATGTCACACTTGATTATGAATTGCATTTATATCCATCTTCCGTCTCTACTCTCGTGGCATATACTAGGGATGACAATTAGGTGGGGAGGGTAACTCCTCCCCCACACCCGTACCCGCCAAAATATTTTATACCCGTCACCTACCCGCCATGGGTGGCGGATACATTTTCAACATCCATATTCGCCTAGGCGGGTATATTCCTAAATCCACACCCGCTCCACCACCCAAGTGGATATCCGCCACCCGCCAATACCCGTCTGTCTCAGGGAGGGTTTTGCCTCAAAATTCATTATTATTGGGCTTGTGGCTGCTAAATTTATGTGTGCTAATTTATTTGGGCTTTAGATAAATATAAAGTTGTACAAATAAAATTATAGTTGGAGGATATAAGACGGACGGGTGGATTAAGGGTGGGCGGTTGGATGTTGGGCTGGGCAGGTGGGTATAACTGCAAATCCACCACCTACCCATACCCGCCTACTACCCGCCAACGTTATACCCATACCCGCCACAACTGGAGCTGGTGCGGTGCAGAATCCACAAAATTGTACCCACCTGTCATCCATATCATATGTTGATGCTGATTGGGGTGGTTGTCCTGATACCAGACGCTCGACATCTGGTTATTGTATGTTTCTTGGTGATAACTTGGTTTCGTGGTCTGCAAAACGCCAGACTACATTATGGCGATCCAGTGCGGAGGCCGAGTATCGAGGAGTAGCCAATGTGGTATCTGAATCATGTTGGCTGCGTAATCTTCTATTAGAACTCCACTTTCCTATTTGAAAGCTACCTTGGTCTACTATGATAATGTTAGTGCAATCTATCTTTCTGAAAATCCGGTCCAACGTCGGCGCACTAAACATATCGAGATGGATATTCATTTTGTTCGCAAGAAGGTAGATCGTGGACAAGTACGCGTCTTGCATGTCCCTTCCAAGTACCAAATTGCAGACATCTTTACTAAGGGTCTTCCCTCAGTTTTATTTGAAGATTTTAGGGACAATCTCAGCGTACGACAACCACCCGCTATGACTGCTGGGGTGTGACAAATAAACTGTGTATACACAAATTGTATACACGGAATCTGAAACAAATAAGTTACCGAAATTGTAATAAAAGTTGTACACAAATTTACCATAGTTGTAGAATTCTTGTACAAATATAATTAGGATTTTAGAAGTATGGTAGGAATATGATTTTCCATATTTGAAGATTGTAAATTGTATATATACCTCTTTATTAATGAAAACAATCAAGGAATTATTTCTTTCAATAGTCGTTAATGCTTGCATTAAGGTAGGTTCCGGTCCTTCTACGGGCCCTACTAACGTGGAATGTTTTGTACATTGGACTGTCCTTTTTTCTTTAAGGTTTGTGCTTTAATTGAGTCGATAGTCTATCGAAAACAGTCTCTCTACCTGTCAAGATAGGGGTAAGGTATGCGTAAACTCTACTTTATCCTGAACACTCTTGTGGGTGAGTATGTTATTGTTGTTGTTATTTTTTTAATTTATATTTTTTTATAATAATTCTAACCCGTATCTTATTTTTTAATAATATTATATATTTATTTTTTAAATTACTGATGTTTGACATTATATAATGAAGAAGAGTGATATGATCCGTTCTAATATTATATTTATCAAAATAATACTATAATATACTAATATAATATCATACAATTAATATATTATAAAATAATATTTATAAACCGTCCAAACAAGCTGTTATGGAGGAACGTTTATCAAAGGAAGAATTGTGATGCGGAATTTAATGTCATAAAACCTATGGACGTTTATCAAAGGAGATTTTTAATTTGTATATTTGTATATTTTCACGGCCAAACCGTCCAAACTATTTGCATTAGTGTGGTTGGCAAATTTTAACCTGTTATGTGCTGAAATTATTGGTGTCATGCTGGGATCTTATCCTATATCCTTAAAGTGAAAAATAATTTATTTATTTAAAGAATCAGAAGAATATAAGAAAAAAATAAAATAAAGAGGAGGCTCTAGGCTACGGTTTTGGATTAGCTCCAGTAAAGAATGGTTCAGTTATTTTAACACACTTATGAATTGAAGCCACGTGTTCTTTTAAAAATTAAAAGTGCATTAAAATTCCTGAACCATCATACATTGTAAAAGAGGTGTTTATGTGTTTATATTTCTATTTTGGTTCCATGAGCCCTAAAATTTCATGTGTCCACTTATAATTCAAATAGAAGATAATGATCAAACATTGTGAAAAAGAACATATAATTATAATAATATATGTAATGGATTATAAAATCGATCTTCCCCTAAATATGGGGATGAAAACAAAAGAATAAAGAATCTTGATTAGAGATGGCAGTGAATCCTGGACCCGATCCAGATTCGGTGGATCCAAATCCGTTTTATAGTATATGGATTTTCAAAATTTGGATCCGATGGATCCGGATCGGACTCGGATCCGTCAGAAACGGATCCGATCTGGATATGGATCTTGTATTTGAGATCCGTATCTGATCCAGATCCGACCCGTGGATTAATTTTTTATTAAATATATTAATAACCTAGAATGTAATTTTATAAGTATTTTTTTAAAATTGCTAAGCACATCCTTGTAAGTTTAATTATGAAAATAAGTTTAATTTATCCTCGCGTTAACTCAAAAATCAAAAAATAAAGAGGTAACTTCGATAATAAAATCAATGTTATATTAGTGAATGACTAACATCTCCATAGACAAGTAGTTAAAATTATATTCACTTCATTTGTGAAGATTTCAAGCACATGTAAGTTCTACATTGTGGAAATACTAGTCAGCATTTTTCACAACTATTGTCGTCAACATTTTCAATTAATAGCTCACAATCAAAACGAGAAAATGAACAAAATATCTCATATGAACATTTCAAAATTGAAACATAGTAAATTGTTAGTCAAGTAAAAATTGTTTGTCAGTTCAAAAAAAAAATTTTAGCAAGGTTACATTCTTAGCAAGACAAATTTTTTTACATGTGGATCCAGATCCGATCCGTGGACCCGATGGATCCGAATTTGAATTTGATTTTTATGGACCCGATGGATCTGGATTCGGATCTGGATTTAGTAGGATCGGGTCCAGATCCGATCCGTAGTAATGTGGTACACTATAATTTTTCTTCGTCCTTTTTGATAGCTACTTTCATGATTCTTTTATATGTAGAGCTACTATGCCCAATCAAACTTTCGGTCCTTCTTGTATCTTTAGTTGGCCATTTTGTCTCCAAACTAAGTTTCAACATATAAAATAAATGTTAATTTTATTATATTATATATTAAATATATCTTTTAAATCTTGTAATCTAAGTATGTAATGTCATTTCAATAATAAAATTAAGGATAAACTAAAATTATTAAAATTAATTTTTTATTAAATATTAAAAAGTGACCTTTTTTAAAAAAGAGATTGAAAAGATGGGCAAACTAATTTATTCACGTTTCATTTTTTCTCTCTTTCCCTTTTAACATCTTTCAACCTTTTCCACCAAATTTGCCTGACCAAGTGTTGCTCGTGGTACTTTAGGTTTACTACTTGGGATGACCAAATAAAGGTGCACAAAAGGACAAAAAAGTTGACAAAAATCTCTACTCTCGGATTCTGTTTTCATCTTTCAATAGTAGTGCAAATATAAAAATTTAAAAAGTAAATGTTTGGCCGTAAAATTAAATATTTTTTATTTTATTTAAAATTTAGAGTTAGAGTTGAAAATGGAGTTGCGTTTAGTTATAATTTTTCTGAAGAATATTTAGTTGTTTGAATATATTAAAAGTGAAAAGGGTGAGGGGAAAAAAAAAGTGAAAACAACGTTTTAAGTGTTTTCAAAATTTCAAATCATGATCAAACATTAATTTTCAAATAAAGTAAAAAAAAACTTTCGGAAAAAGTAAACAATTCTCGTGGCGAAACGTGTCCGTAGTATGGTATATTATTTGTTCTACATGTGACCCCATTTCTTTTAGTCTTTTAAAGTAGAATCTTTCTTTTTTAAATTTAAAATAATGTAATATAATTTTCTTTTATTTTATGCATAATGAGAGAAACTTTTATATCATAGAAATATTATGTCATATTTAAGACCACAAATTTAAAAAATCTTAGGATTCCTTTTTCCATACAAAATTCTCATCCTTTCTCAAAAAAATAAAAATCAAAATAGCATTTGGTTATATAATGTACTGATTTTTTGAAAAGAATTCTGAAGATGATTTTCAAGCTTGAAAAAGTGGTTTTAACAAGTTTTCCTAAGTGATTTTATTTTTCACTCATAGATTTTAATTTTTTTTAGTTAAATGCATGTCAAACATAACTCAATTTTCAAATACTCTTTTTCAACATTTTTCAAATATAATATTTTTATGTCCAAATACTTACTTATAGTCATACAAATATTAAAACATATTTAAAAATTAAAATCACAAATATACCTAATCAAATTAGTTTTAGAAATTCTCTATTTAGTGGACTTAAATATTTAATATAATTGTACATAGATATTATATCAATTAAAGACGCCCGTTTTTCTGATATAATAAAGTGTTATTTTTGTGGGCTATATATATAAATCTTATGTTATAAGGTATGAATTTTATAGGCATAGAAACCTAGTTAACTCTTCCGTTATAATTTATGAGTTCATAATTGAAGAGTTACACCTCTTCTAAAAGGCTACCTTTGAAGAGTTATGTCTCTTCGGAAGATGTGTCTCACTATTATATATATTGGTTGTGGTCCCTAAGTCTGTTATCAGATTCTTTTCCTCTCTGCCCTCATTAAGAGAGATGTCATAAAGAAAGTAACAAGACTTAGAAGATCATGACTTCCTTCTATTGATTGTTACTATAGATGAAAGGTAAGTGTCCTTACTATTCTTCTAGTTTATTTATCGATGTCTAATGATTTACTTGTCATCTTGTATGGACGGTATAAAATTCTCCAACAAGTGGTATCAGAGCACGATCTAGTTATATCATTCAACGTGATATAACGAAAAGTATTGCAATTTAATTTATGGTTGAATTTAAATCTGAAATTGCTATATATTGTTTTCCATTTTCAAAGAAGTTTTGAAACGATCTGTTAATGTAACATTCAGCTGGGTTTTTCTCTGATAGTTCTGTTACGTTTCTTCCATTCTTCATTGCAAATCCTTTTAGTTATTCATTCATCAAATAAGTGCCAGTCTCATATACTTTTTGTACTTTATGAAAGTGCAAAACAATGTGGAGAAGCAGTCGGTGGGTTAATTGTTACTGAATTGTTTGTAGGGTGTAGTAGGGAAGTGCATACCTCTTGTTTACTAATTTTGTATTGAAGATCATTTTTTTTTGTTTATTGGAGATTTATGAAAAGGCAAAGAGAACTTTTACATTCTGATCCAAAACAATGGGCAAGCCTTGCTAGCTATGCCATTTATGAGATCAATTCTCTTTTCTGCCCCAACGGTAAGAATAACAACTCCCCCACCCCCTACCCATTTCCTTGATGGTGACCCAGCGTTGGGCGTCACTCTGTCCTCCGATAGACGACCAGGCACTAGCCGCTGCTGCTCCGACCATGTACGCTTTTTCATCTCCTCTTTCTCTATCGCCAAAGACTTCGTTCCGGCCATATCTCTCCGGTGAACAATACGTTTTTCAACCAGATATCTTCGCTTCTCTCCTCTCATCTCCTCTATTTTTTACTTTTCGCTTCCTTTCTCCCCAACCAGAAACCTCATCTCTAGTAGGTTTCCGGTCAGGTTGCGTAGGTACTCAACTTTTCCGGTGGCGAACAGAGATTTTCGGCGGCGAACAGGTGCTATCCACATGGAGTTTGTACCTCCACTGGCCTGTATTCATTCTTTGTTTGTTATCCTTGTAGTTAAACTTTGCCTCCTCTGCTTTATTGAATCTTGACTTCACATTCTTGCCTTATTCTTATTGCGTTTAGATATATCATTCTTATCGTAGTAGTCCGACTTGCCTCTAGATTCCTGCTAACTTGTGCTTTAGTATTAAGTCATGCTTGTTGTAGTATAAACCTTTGATTAGCTTATATTTGACTAGTATTTTTATTTTTTTGCTCTAGTGGCTTTGGTGAATGATGGTAGACTAGGATCATGTTCTCGGTTGGGAATGAGGGCGAGAGTTAGAGGGGTAAGGGAGATGATAGGCTGAGAATAGGGTCTTGAAACATTGGGACTTTAACTAGAAAGTCCATAGAACTAGTTAAGATTCTTAAAAGATGAGGATTAATATAGCCTGTGTCCAGGAGACCAAATGGGTAGGACATAAGGCTAAGGATGTGGACAGATATAAGTTATGGTTCTCGGATAGGTCGAGGTATAGGAACGGGGTAGGCATATTGGTAGACAGTGAGCTAAGAGATCAAGTGGTAGAGGTTAGGATGGTCAATGACAAGATGATAACTATTAAGTTGGTAGTTGGAGGGTTCAGTATGAATATTATTAGTGCTTACGCATCGCAGGTGGGCTTGGGCGAGGAGGAGAAGAGGCACTTTTGGGAGGATTTGTATGAGGTGGTGGGAGGTATACCACCCACTGAGAAATTATTTGTAGGAGGGGATTTCAATGGACATATCATGTCACTTTCGGGGATTATGACGACGTGCATGAGGTTTTGGCCTCGGGGACAGGAACGGGGAGGCATCTCACTTTTGGAGTTCGCTAAAGTTTTTGGGATGGTGATAGCCAATTCGAGGTTCGTGAAGAAGGAAGAGAACTTGGTGACTTTCCGTAGTTCGGTGGCTAAGACTCAGATAGACTTTTTGCTCCTTAGAAAGGTTGACAACAGTCTTTTTAAAGACTGCAATGTTATTCCGAGTGAGTATCTTACAACCCGACATAAGCTTTTGGTGATGGATTTGGAGATCAAGATGGAGAAGAAGAGGAGGGTTGTAGATGACAGGCTAAGAATCAAATTGGAGAGTTTGACCATTGCTAGTGCAAAGGAGATGGGGGAGAGGTTGATGGCTAGGGGGCTTGGAGGAGTAGTGGGGATGCGATAAGTATGTGAGACATGACGACCAGTTGCATTAAAGAGGTAGCTAGAGAAGTGTTAGGGGTCTCACGGGGTAGCCATAGTGGGCATCGAGGGGACTGATGGTGGAATGGTAATGTTCAAGAGAAGGTGAAAGCAAAGAAAGTGGTGTATGCAAAATTGGTAGAAAGCAAGGATGAGGTGGAGAAATGGACGAATAGAGAATTATATAAGATGGCGAGGAATGAGGCAAAGCTAGCGGTTACGATGGCGAAAACGGCGGCTTTTGAATGCATGTATATGGAATTAGAGGAAAAAAGCGGGGCTAAGAAGTTGTACATGCTATCCAAGGCGAGTGAGAGAAGGACCCATGACTTGGATCACGTGAGGTGCATCAAGGACGAGGACGGTAAAGTACTGGTGGATGATGCGCGTATTAGACCGAGGTGACAGTCTTACTTCCATAAACTCTTGAACGAAGAAGGAGATAAAGACATTGTGCTCTGGATCAACCCGGAAGGTACCGAGATTTTGGATATTGTAGAAGTATTAAGGTTGAGGAGGTTAAGGATGTTGTTCACAGGATGCGCAGGAGATAAGCGACCGGACCTGATGATATCCAGTTTAATTTTGGAAGAGCGCAGACATGATAGGTTTGGAGTGACTGACTGAGTTGTTTAATGTCATTTTAAGACGATAAGAATTCCCGATGAATAGAGGTGGAGTAAAATGAATCCTTTGTATAAGAATAAATGTGACATCCAGAGTTGGAACAACTCTAGGGGTATCAAGCTGCTAAGCCACACTATGAAAGTTTGGAAAATGATCGTGGAGATGAGGGTGAGAAGATGCGTGTCTATTTCTGAAAACCAGTTTGGATTCATGCCGGGGCATTTGACTACATAAGTCATTCATCTTATTAGGAGGTTGGTGGAATAGTATAGGGAGAGGAAGAGAGACTTACATATGGTTTTCATCGACCTTGAGAAGGCATACGACAAAGTCCCTATGGAGGTTATATGGAGTTGTTTGGAGGTTAGAGGTGTACATGTGGCGTATACTAGGGGGACTAAGGATATGTATGATGGAGCAAAGACCAGGGTAGAGACAGTAGGAGGAGATGCAAACACTTTCCAATGATCAATGACTGTACCAGGGATCAACTCTTAGCCCATTCTTATTTGCCTTGGTGATGGATGAACGTGGAAAATTCAAGGGGAGGTGTCATGGTGTATGTTATTCGCAGATGACATAGTCCTGATTGATGAGACTCGCAGTGGAGTGAACGCTAAGCTGGAGGTTTGAGACAGACTCTGGAGTCTAAAGGGTTCAGGTTGAGTAGGACCAAGACAGAATACTTGGAGTACAAATTCAGTAACGGGAGCGACCATAAGACATGCATGGAGGTGAGGCTTGGTAATCAGGTCATTCCAAATAAAGGAAGCTTCAAGTATCTCGGGTCTATTATCCAAGAGAATTGAGAGATTGATGACAATGTCATATATCGTATTGGTGCAGGGTGGATGAAATGGAGGCTCGCTTCTAAAGTCTTGTGCGATAAAAAGGTGCCACAAAAACTTAAAGGCAAGTTCTATAGGGTGGTGGTTAGACCGACTATGTTGTATGGGGCGGAGTGTTGGCCAGTCAAGACTTCGCACATCTAAAAGATGAAAGTTGCGGAAATAAGGATGATGAGATGGATGTATGGGCATACAAGGAGGGATATGATTAGAAATGATGATATCCGGGACAGAATGGAAGTGGCCTCGGTGGAGGATAAGATGTGGGAAACACGGTTGAGATGGTTTGGGCATGTGCAGAGGAGAGACGTAAATGCCCCGATGCGGAGGTGTGAGAGGTTGGCTATGGACAAGTTCAGGAGGGGTAGAGGTAGGCCGAAGAAATATTGGGGAGATGTGATTAGAAGGGATATGGCACAAGTGCAACTTACTGAGGACATGACCTTAGATAGGGGGTTGTGGAGGACACATATTAGGGTAGAAGGGTAGTAGATAGTTGAGCGTAGTCTTACGCTTACATACTGGTAGTTATGGTGTTATTATTGTAGCCCTGCTTAGCCTATCATACTAGTTGGTACAATATTATTTTATAGTCTCATGTCCTTTAATTTATGTTGTTGTATGTTCTTTCGTGTACATTGTTTATCTTATTTACCTACGCTTGTTACTGCTTCCTTTTTTTCAGAATGCTTTATCATGGCTTATTCGCTTTTGTTACTCTCATTTTCATACTACTTTAAATTTCTTGTTCGGGTCTGACCGTTTCTCTTGCCTTGCTTGTGCATATGTTTTTTCTTGAGCCGAGGGTCTTTCAGAAATAACATCTCTACTTACCAAGGTAGATGTAAGGTCTATGTACACTCTACTCTCCCAGACCCCACGTTGTGGGACTTCACTGGGTATGTTGTAGTTGTTGTAATAAATTTAATTAAAATTTTGAATTTACAGTGGTTACAACTTCAAGAGTAATATTTATTAGATATTATTCAAATAATATCCCAGAATCAATATTATTTGATTTAAACTAATTAATTCAAGAGATAAAATAATATTCAAGAATCTATGTTTATAAAAGAGTAGTTTGGAACGTTAAGCCAAATCGTACGTTAACTAAAAAAATAGCCCTTGACAATTTTAAGATAAAATTTAACGGTCTATTTAATAAGATTTGATTTAGACTAAAATATAAGCATTTAGATCAGAAGATAAATTATCTTCATTTGGTTTGAAAAATAAACGCATTTTAAAAAATAAAAAGACGAAAAACAAAGACAAAAAGCGAAAATGACAAAAAATGACAAAAAAGAATAAACTAAATAAAACTAACCTAGCACGTCCAAATTAAAAGTTTCTTTCTCCCTTTTTTATCTGTTGGAATTAATAATATATTTGGAAACTTTATTATTTTTTGTTTTTAGATTTGACAGGCAAATATTTTGTATGAAGTGACTGTAAATAGAGATGTTTTTAACCTTAGCAAATGTTTTTAACCTTCGTGAATTCCGCCACCCGAATCCTTTCCTGCGCAGTAGACCGTTTCTAACAAGAAGTCAAAAATGAAAAAAGCGAAGGAAAGAAAAAGAGACAGAGTCCAAATGTAGTTCCATGAAAAATCCTTTGCGGGATTGGATTTTTTTGATAGTGGAAATGCCATAAAGCGCAACCCAAGATCCATGATACGAAACCAAAATAAAAATAACGAAGAAAAAGACATCCGGATGTATTTCGAACTCCAACTTGAAGACTAAACAATTATACAATAGAAAAGACCATCTAAAGAGCCTTATCTCTATCATTATAGCAAAAATAGTGAAAAAAAGGATCGCGGAAAATGAAAGGAAAAAAGGAACTTTTTTTGAGAACATAGTAGAGGAATTCAAATTAGGATAAATCTTTCTCTTTATTAGCATAAGTCTCGTTGAATCAGTCTTTTTCGCCACATAGGAGCTTTGAGAATTGAACCCAAGACAGTCCCTTGCCCCTTTCTCATACTTCGTACTTTTTGCTTTTGTTCACATACATTTTTTTTGTGGGGCGGTGACTGAAACATTTCCTTTATGTTGATAGAAACAACAAGAGAAAGGCCAGTCACTGAACACCAAGCCAATCTCGATGAAAGTCAAAACAGCCTTCTCTGACATCATAATACAAAATTCCAAAAAGGGGGAACTTTTCTCAACAAAATTTTATTTTCACGAGCTTCTGTAAGCCTTATCGTTTCCTCGAAAAACACTCACATTAATGTGTGAAGCATATAGCCTAACTAGCATGATAGCACCAAAAGGGCGAAGACTTTGTTAATGGATAGTTTAGCATTGCCGGTTATTCCAGGAAGAGCGTTTGTGGCTAAAAGACTTGCAGCCGATTCATCTATTCTATTAGTTCTTCTCTTTTAGAACATTCAATTTAAGCCCTAATACTGATTCTATTGCCTTTACTCCTACTGTCCTACCACCAAGACCGTTAAGACCAACATCAGCGAATTCAATAGCATCGGCGATAGAGAGAATTCCTATTGAGTTAGCTTTCCTGGGGAATAGGATATTCTAGAAAGGCTATACCAAAGAGAATACAACATTCTCGAAAAGGTCTAAGGACGAAGAAGAGCTCCAAGCAAGAGATATTATTTACTAAAAGCAGCTACCGGGTGAGAATAAACAACTACCATTTAAGTTGACAACTACACAGATTCACCACTACTTATGACTTCTTAATAAGAAAAGAATGAAAAAATGAGGTTTCCAGCTTCTGGTCTTTGACATAAAGAAATAAGTAATAACGAAAGGAAAATGTGTCAATTATCTCCTAGCTAGTGGAACATGAAATACATGGATGGTTTACTCATGTAAACCAATAAAAAAATGAGAAAAGAAATAGAAAAAGCAAAAATCAAAGTCGAGTCTTATGTCAGATTTTCTCAAAATCCTTGAGAAACTTATTTATGGAATTTCTGAAAGAGTTTTCATAAGGCTATACTTCAATTAAAGATCGAGTCAAAGGAGAATTCCGCTTTACAAAAAAAATCAAAAATCTTTCTTAAGAACCTAGGCGACTTGCTTTAAAGCGGCGCCTTCATTTTTTTAATATGAAAAGAGACCAACAAACTTTTAGATGAAAGAAAGGAGACCTTTCCTTGTAGGAATAACTTTCTAAACGATTCAAAATAATATGAGACCACCAAGGCCTCCCAAAAGATTTTGACAGAAGAAGATTCCAACAAACAAATCTTTGTATAAGCCGGTTATCATCTACATAACCGCAAACTTGCTTTTTTTCAAGGAGAGTGAAGTGAAGTCCCTCCTCTAAAGGAAAGAAGGACGAGCAGAACGACTTCGGTATCGATAAGCATTCCCCCGTCGGGCTCAGTTTGGGCTTTCCAGTCTCGTTCCCTTTAATTGTACGAGATAAGAAAAATGAGATATTAAGCGGGAAGGCAATGACGGTGAGAGAAAGTCAAGTAGTCAGAAGCATGAAGCATAAGAAAGAGCAGTAAGAGCAAGAGCAGTCCGCAAATCAGCTAGTTGAAATATGGCAAGGAGAGTATAATTTGAATGAATGTTGAATGGGAACTGCGATAGGAACTGTTACTAGCGGATCGTTGCCTAGAACCGAAGCTGACCTTTAGCTAGTTGACCATGTGCCAGAAGTCTATACTGGCATTTCAATAGGTCAAGCAAGTCTGCTGGCAAGCCTGTAGGCTATTGGCTACTTCTTATATCCCTGTTCGGGAAAGCTATTGATTCCATTACCGAACCAAATAAGATTATTCCCTTAGTTCTACCTACCACCCTTTCTGTTTAAGGGGTAGCATCTATTGAGAGTGGATTTCAGGTGTTTAGATAATTCAAGCATAATTAGTAGTTGAACCAGTATAATGACAGAGCTAGCAAAAGGGCAGGCCCAGAGTCGGATTAGGCCAAATAAACAGAATGGCAAGCTTCATTACCATTCGAAAAATCCCATTAGTTCGGAACTCAATCCTAAACCTCGGAGTGGCAAGTAGCAGAAAGAAAAAGTCTAACTTAGGCCTAAGGCTTGAGAAGGGTCATCGTTCCCGGATGTCCCATGTTTGTTGTATTTTTGCAAGGGGAGCCCAACCCCGCTAACGCCATATTTTAGGGTTACAACAAGCTGGCCTTTGAGAGACTAAGTTGAGAATAGCGCTCGCTATCTTTCCAGCCATAGGCATATCTGCTTACTTATCTAGGATCAATGGTTTTTTACTAATATAATATCATATGGGATACTTCCTTGAAGAAAGATGTACTCCCATCAGCTTTCAAGTAGATAAAGAAATGTTGGCTAGTGACATCAATTATCAATTATTGGCATTTGTGAAAGCTCCTCATCAATATGTTTGATCCCTTTCCAAGCCTTCCTTTTCGTCAATGATTATGGGTCACTCCTGCCCTTTACCCAAAGAGTACAAGAATAGCAATCCAACTATTGGTGTGCTGCTGCCCTCAACCGACCTGATCGTCCCAATTCGATTGTCCTCACTAAGAACAGATCCACAATCTCTTATCTAATGAATATGAAATTTCTATATAATATTCCTTTGCCTAGCTGCCCATTGCTAGAACTTCCAACGCTTTGGTTGTTGGTGTGGTAAGGCAAGAAACTCCTCTTTACGAAGAAGAGTGTCTGCCCGAGCGATCTTAAAGTAAAAATCTCTAGGTTAGCTATAGGTTAAGTTCTCCCAGAGCCGGAGACACAGGCTGCTACTCCTTCAGAAAGCGGGAATCCACAAGGAAGGATAGGACACAGAATAAAGACCTAAAGTAGTCCATCGGATGAGACCGAGAACCGAAATATGTCTATCAAAGAGCGAGAGTGACTGACTAGACGGATGTCAACCATCTCTAAAGGTTGCAAAGCCTTTAGAGTACCCCTGAACGGAAGAAAGGAAATATATTTCGAAATCTTTCCTAGCTACTGGGAAATGGGAGAGGAGAACATAAGTAACCATCAAACTATAGAACCTCACCTCAAACAAAGGCCCTCACAAGAGCCTGAAGTAGAGAAACCTACAAATAAAAGAATACCTGTCAAAACCTTCATCTCGGTAAACCTTTGGAATAAAGATCGTTGAGCCGCCGACAACTCCCAGGGTTCACTAAAACAAGGGATACTCCACGAAAGATTATTGAGTGACCTGTCGAGCTGATCCAACACCAAGTGGGTCGCACCTCTAAGGACTCAATATGAAAGAGAAAGGTGTTCATTTAAGCCCTAAAGTCGTCCGCTTTCTCACCGGTCGCAGAAAGTCTTTTAAGAAAAAGGCTTCCCTAAAGTTTTGTGGCATCCGGATCGGGATACCCCGGCACGACGAAGACTGGCCCCTTTGTTTCAGGGTACCACCATTGGCACGCAGTATGGAAAGGACACGCGATGATTATCCCAAAAACCTTTGCTTGCTTAGAGGCATCTGGAGGCTCACACAGCACAACCAGCGAGCAGAGCAAAGCCCAACCATTACAGTCAGGAGACGCGTGGGCGTGACATCCTAGAAGCGGACGTGTAAAGCATATCGCTTTTCGCATATCACTTATCCCGGTCACCCCTTCCATCTAGAGAAGGTAAGTTCAAAGCCTAATTATTTCCTTTTCTACTTATTCACATCCTCACTCAAATAACACAAAAGCCTTCGAACTTACAACCACTACCCCAAACATCTTTCTGTGACACCCTGCCCGACATTGTCACGAGTATGCCCCATTTTTTGTATGTTTTTCAATCGCCTTTGTGTATTGTGAATCCGTTCGACATATATGCCTTCACTCGGGCCTAAAAATAGCAGAGAAATGTTGAAGTGATGTCCAAGCCCGTGGTCGCAATGCCGCCTCCATGCAATCCCTCGGTCACCGAGTCGACCTCGTCCGCTCGGAAGGACACAACCTTGGCCAGCCTTTCGAGTTCTACCCCCGCTACCAAAAATATCACAACCCATATACAGCTCGAGGGTACCTCCGCTCCCCAACTGAGCAAAATGGAGAAAATTCATTTGAGGCTCGAGCGATGAGAGAAAGGAGAGAGAAGAAAATGGAAGGTTCTGCTGAGACTCAAGTCCCCCTACCGGAGCTCCCCGAACCTGAAGTGAAAGGAGATGAGCTTCAAGTGACTTTTTTCTTTGCTCTTCGATAGCCCTAACAAGTCACTTGAAGCTCTGCCCTTTGCTTTGCCCCGTGCTATCTTCCTCCAGTTGCCCCCGCCCAATGGCTGATAGGCCAAAAAAGGTTGCAGTCAATTGGCCTTCCCGTTATCATCAAACAAAAGACTACCATACATGCTGCCGACAAGCTACCTTCGCCTACCTCATCTATAGGCATTTTTATCCGTCTACGCACGAGATCAGATCGACTACTCTACTACCATTATTCCGAAGGTTTTTTATTCAAAAGAACGGAGAATGAATAACTTATTCATAATCTTATAGGTCCCACACCACTTCATTCAATTGCTATGTCATAAAGAAATGGAAGGAAATCTTTTTTTTGATCAATCTCCTGAACGTGCCTTTCTTTCTTTGCCAAGAAGGGTGGCCCAATCACTAATAGATCTCTCAACGGGAGCCTTATTCTGTCTAGAGGAAATAACTTCGGTGGATCTGGTTGATTAAGTCATTTTGTCTATCGATACCTACATGCTCGGAGTGCGGGTAATGGCTCACCTGTTGATTGTTTTGTTGCATGCTTTTTGGTAGAGCCCCCACCTCCTACGGCTACAGCCAACACCAGGAGCCTAGAAAGGTATATGCACCAGTTCATTCAGTCAATGAAGCTGCAGTCGGTTATGATGATTATGCCATTTCAAGTGGATGCTCAGTTGGTTCAGTGATAGATGTAGTCGATGGGGTAGAGGGTCGGCATATACTCATCTAGCTCCTCATTTCCCCGACCTTCCCTGTAGGCTCCCTGCTCTGCCAGTGCAATAACTGTCCAAATCATTTGAAGCTTCTTCTGACTGAGAAGCCCCTTTCCAACGAGTAAAATGGCTTTCCGCTCCTCTAGCGTGCCCTAGTCGAGCTGTCCTCGCCTGTACAAGTAAGAAGATTAGCTCCCTTATTCTCTTATTATGCCGGTAGGCCTGGGCGAATGAGGTAGGGTTAGATTAGATAGAGGAGGACTGCGAACGTCTGTCCCATAAAGTGCCAGGGAACTATGCATTTCTCTCGGGCTGGGCTCTCATGTGTTTGGGATCCGATCAGATCTACCAGTCACCAGCTTACGGAAAAAAAGAGTTAAGCAAGGGCCAGGAGATTGATAAAAGAACCTGGCCGAAGTCAGTCTTGTGTTCAATTCTGCAGTTGGAATGATTTCTTTCTGTCATCTGTCTTTCCCTTCTCTCTTTTCTCTTAGCAAAGGTAGGTTCAAGTCAAACTTTTGGCTTGCGGGCTTAAGGACTACAGTCAGCTGTTTCCCTTGTATTCGTCAGCTCGTTCTTGACAGATCCGATCGGGTGTTCATAATCTGGAGTAAAAGGATTCGAACCTTTGCATGTCGGTACCAAAAACCGATTCCTTACCACTTGGCTATACTCCATAGGCCTATTTTGGATGGTAGGAACGGGGAGAAGCAGTGCTCGACTACAAAGATGCGGGGATATAGAAAGTAAGCAGCAGGGTTCTTTCCTTAGGACCAACTACAATAAGCTCGTGACTTTAATAGAAAGAAAGGGTAAGCTCTCTACTTTATTTGCTTGCAATGCTATGCCTATTAAAGTTGGCAAAGACTTCTGTAACCTTAGACTCGTTATGCTGTTCGACTGAACTTGTTGGCTTCGCGTCTACCGAAAGTCGGTAACCATCATCACCGTCAGTATTTGGTACTTTCTCGATAGCTTCAATAGTTCACTAAAATCTTTTGGTGTAATAAACCGTAAGCCCTTCAGAAAGAAAGACATAATATAATAATAAATTAATTAATAAACATTAAGAATTCAAAAAAGAAAGGATTGGTTAAGAACTATTGGCTGTAAACCATAGTAGTTAGAGTCACTCAATGGAGATGTTCGCCTTTGTTTGGAATGAAGATGGATGAACATGCACTTGAGCCTGGAACTGATGAAATTTGGAGAAAACATGGAAGCGGTCACTATACCAGGGGGAAAGACATGACTGCAACTGAAGAAAAAAGTACCCTTGAAAAGACTAAAGAAACGGGGGAATGACTACCTGTAATAAAGCACATGCTAATACGAGCCGACCAGAAGAAACAAGGCTTAGATTACCAGAATCTGTACACAATATTCCTAGAGATGGAGAGCCCCTTTCCAATGAGTCAAGTGGCTGGAACGCCCCTTGACTCGCCTTTTTGCACCTATACTTCTTGCTTGCTTACATATAGCTCTCTTGTCTTAGTGACTCTTCCTCTTTTCTAGATTTTTTTTCTGAGTGTTAAAATGATAGATTTTGCATTTGCCAATGAATTGGATTCGCCCCAATTCGATCAATAATGGGATTCTTGGCTAGATAAAAGTTATGTGACATGGACGCCCAGCCCAACTCGGTCGGTCGGTTGGCCCACCTAATAGATGATGAGATTCTCGATCGATTTGATGGAATTTCATTCTTTCTCACTATTCAGAGCAGTGGAGCTTTCGATCAATATCTTCTCACGTTATCCATTTTGGCTCTCGCTCGAATCGGAACCTTTATGCATTGGTAGGCTTTCTACTCAATCTAATAGCCGGGCGCGAATAAAAGAGAAAGTTTTTGCATGGGCTCATCATCTGATGCAGAATCGATATAAGAGGGAGAAGCGGGGATTGATAGCTTTCAAGAACCAGTGGAAATGCAAGACTTTTTCCCTGCATTCCTTCCTTTCTAAAAAAGTCAATTAGTTTGGGCTGGCATAGGCATAAAAGATTTGATTGAATGAATGCCACCTTGGTAGTTTTCAAACAAATCCAATGTTGGGCCAAGCCTTGCCAGCCGATAATAGCCGAAGGAAAAAAAGGGGAAGATAGGGAATAAGAGATTAAGGATAGTCACTCCACTCCATAGATAGTGCACACAAATTCTTCTTTCATTTTCCATTCCTTTCAGGTAAAAAATGCGGGCTGCAAGTGGGGCTGTGCCCATTCTCAATCTTCTTCCGCTTTACAACCAGAATAAGGAACCTTAGAATTCACCCTACCTGTCGATGAAAAAATGGGATTTGTATGGAATGTCCTACTCCTGCCTGAGCTTTAGATCAACCAATCCCCTATTTCAGGAATTCACCCTACCTGGAGATGACCACCAGTTAGCAGATCAGAAAGATTTGTATGGAATGTCCTACTCCTTCCTGAGCTTTCCAATCAACCAATCCCCTATTTCAGGGACATATGTGTTAGGTAGGCCCAAGGATCATTGATTAGTCGAATGCGCCCATCTCTCTTGCCTATCATTTGTTGGTCAATCCAGCTGGCAGCTCCTGCCTCTCTATAGGGCCCCATTTTTTTTTATAATAGTTTGCTGCTAGGAGTCCCGTCAGTCGAATTAATAATCAATAGAAGTCCCAATAGAAGTTGACTGACCTGGCTATTCAATCGATAATCTACTGCTCCTATTAATAGTAGATGCCCATGCTTTTATTCGAAAGCCCTAGCCAGTGATGAATCTCCAGGTATTCCATGTTTGGTTCGATAGGACCAGGAAGAGAGGACTTTTTTTCCTCCTCCCTTCAGTCTAGTTTGAACCCGTCCTAATAACGAACACCTTCCTACTATAAGGTGAGGCTTTGCCCTTCCCCTAGAATCCACTCCGGGTCAGAGGAGCAACTAGTCAAACTTCTTGAGCAGCCGAGATATTGAACAACAAACATTTAAACCAATTCCTTGCCTCACCCTGGGATGAGAAGGAAGGTCGATTTGACTCGAATCCTGGACTTGATCTTTAATTCTACACCGGTTAATGATGCGATGGGGGAAGTTTTTCTTTTTTCATCAATGTTGGCCCAGTCGAGGCTCGTCCATGCCCAATCCTGATGGGCCTTCGATTTGCCCCTACCCTAGCTCTATAATCTACCTGTCTTCCTCAGTCCCTGAAAGCCCTCTGAGGCCTAGCCCTCTTTCTTCACTCGAGTCTGAAGTTCAGCGGATTTTATCATTGACGAACACCTGCGCTAATAAGATAAAAAAATTTAGAGTCTATGCCTTGAATGAATCAGTAACAACGGATTAGTGGAATGAGGGATCAAGAGATGGATAGGGAGGGAATGGCCTATCAATCATTGGTTGACCTTCTCTTGAATCAGTCACGGAGTTCTCAACTGAGTTATTTAGGTTCTGGAATTCCTTCTCTAGTTGGGCTTTCGATTTAAAAAAATATGGTGCGGGTTCATCTCTCTCGAACATGAGTAGAGAGACAGTTAGGGGGGGGGGGGGAAGGGTCGGATGGACCTGCCTTTTCAATCAATCTTCGGCTGCTCAGTGCCGCTATTGGTGCGAGTTGTAAGGAGTCTTGGTCTCGAGTCAAGATGGGGCATTATTTCATTCTCGTAATGGGAATGAATGCACCGCAAGACCAGATAAGTTGCTCCCTCGCCTCACAGCGGCGGCATCTGTCTTTGTTGTTAAGTCATTTCCTAAGATGGCTCCTCTTATTCTACGAAAATCTAAGCTGCAACGACACCTCTCAGACTTCTAACTGGGGCAGTACTATAATAGGCATTTGCTAGTGTTTGGATGCACGTGTTTTGTTTATATTCCTGCGCAGTTAAGAGCAAAATTGTCCCCAAGGAAACCACTTGTGTCTTTCTTGGATATGCTCAGTTCGGGTATATATATGCTATGACGTGAAATCCAAGAGAGTCGATGTATCCTTAATGCTCTCTTTAATAGGGTCGCCTCATATTTTTCTTAACCTAATTAATCAGCCCCGGGGGAGAATGATGATGGAGATGTATTGCAGCCTTCTCATGTTCATCAACTAGAACCTTATTCTTCTGCAGTTGATGTTACGGATTAGCCTCACTCTTCAGGCCAACAACTTTGCTCAGCATTTTCTGCCGACTGTCAGCCTATTTAGCTGACCTCAGAGGATTCCTGTCACCCGACACAACATGTTTATTCTCAGCGGCGATTATAGTCTCTTTCCCAGGGTCAGGCTACTATAGAAGATCAGCAGTCTAGCCTAGTTGCTTCCTCAAATTTTGGATCCTGCTTTCAGCTTCGTCGATCATCTCAAGTTTCTTATCCAGTTGAAGGCTTATGAATCGTTTTCCCAATAAGATCGAGCTTACCTCATCTTAGTTCAATCTTCTTATGAACCTGAATCATTTGCTGAAGCCTCTAATCATTCTTACTGGAGAGATGCTATACATGAAAAAATCATTGCCCTGGAAAAAATAATAAGACTTAATCTCATTGCCTGCAGGGAAAGATGTCATTGGCTGCAAGTGGATTTACAAGATCAAGCATAAAACAGATGGCTCGGTAGATAGATACAAGGCTAGATTAGTAACTAAAGGATTCCTTCAAAAATATTGAGTCGAACCCATTTCCAACGAGTCAAATGGCTGAACGCCCCTTTAGAGATATGGAAAAAATTTGCTTCAGGTTGCTAAACACCATTCATGGCATTATTGCCTTGGCTGCAATCAAAAGGTGGCCTTATTTCAGTTTGACGTGAAGAATAGAATGACTTTCAACAACATAAGGGAAGGGGGCAATAATAAGTTTTTATTCAGCCTCCTTCAACTCCAGGCTTCTCTTCTCCTAGGAATCCTAACTTGGTATGCAAGCTCAAGAAAGTAATTTATGTTATGGCCTCCGGCAAGCTAAAGCAGGCACCATGAGCTTGGTTTGAAAGGTGACAACAACATGTATAAGAGACGAAATAGGAGTAGAGGAAGGAACAGATTTTCAAATAAGTAAATCGGATTATGGAATGTTTAGTTGGAGGTCGACATCAGGTATTGTCCTTCTTCTGCGTGGATGACATTGCTTACACTTACAATATAAGAGGGAGTGATCAACCAATTTTTATATGGACAAGCCGAGATTATCTCACTTAGAAGCTGCTTTTCGGATTCTACGATACATTAAAACCTTATCGGGAAGAGGTTGATTCTTGTCTACATCATCCTCTCTTCAGATGTCTTGTTACTATTATACTGATTTCATTAAGGCAGTAGATTATTCTGATTGGATTTCAAACATCGTCCACATGCCCAAGAGGGATGGACGTGTTCGCATATGCATCTATTTTTGAAATCTTAATAAAATATGTTCCCAAAGATGATTTTCCTCTGCCAAACATTGATTTGAGTGTGGACAAGACTATTGTTAAAGTATGCCTACTACTCTTTTCTGACGATTCAAAATTCTCGTCGTCGGCTTCCTCTCACTTCATTCGAGCTGAATTACATCCACCCTCGAGGTAGAGTTCGTTTTATAATAGGAGCCCCGTTAGGCTTTTACGGAGCTTGGCCTGCTTTCGCATTAACTCACCATTTTGTGATTTGGTTCGTAGCAGCCCAAGTATATTCAGGAGTTCTTTTTACACGCTACGCTACCCTCGGTGATGATATCGTCATCGAAGATGAACGGGTGGATGAGCGTTATCGCGAGCTATTTTCGCCACTGAATGTTACATTTTCGTTAGGGAAATCGTTAGTATCATCAGTTGGTGCTTTGGAGTTTGCTAAGCGGTTCTTCGTACGCGGAGTGACTAAGGACTTTTTTCCTGTCTCCTGTCACATGTTAAGATCCTTAGTTAGTTCCATATTCCTTGTTCCTGTAATGAGGGCTATTATGTCTAAGGATCTTCCATTGTCGTATCATTTATGGGAAGTTAGGTACCGAGTGTATACTCGATGCACGACGCCTCCTAGGAGACACTAGAATAGGTATTTCCTGGTCTTTCACTCATCGAACGGTGTGTGTCCTCTCCTCTTTTGGATCTGGTTAAGCGCAACCACTGGTAAACACTTAACCCATTATCAATAAGGTATGGTGAGGGGACCTGATTAGGCTCTTGACCCCTCGATTCCCGAGAAACTCGGTGATCTCAAAGTTTTTTGAAGCCTGGTCAGAGTACGATTGGTGGTAGAGGGCATGGGTTTTGTCCAAATGGATGAAGTCCATTCTCTCTTACTGGCCTTGGTATTACACTATCGCGGAGGAAAAAAAAAGAGTCACATTAAGGCGCTACTTAGCCCGTAGGTTGTGCCACTGGGGACTAACCATACAAATAAATTCTATCATTTGTTTAATAACTAATAACGGCGCAGTCTTCCGGTGTTACGACCTGGTGCTCTTTTGTGAAGAGCCAAAAGCTCTTGACGTAGGGAGGTTCGGTCTAATCTGTTCACCTCAATTTGCGCCCTATTTGAGACTAAAGCAGGCGGGGTGGCGACCTCATCTTAAGATAAGATATAGGCAATAAGACTTTAAGCGCACCTGAGCGCCTTTGCTCATAGAGAATACTGGGGACGAAAGTCTCAGGGGGGGGGGGGTTCTATGGAGCAAGTCTTCCATTGCTTTCTCAAACCAGTGGGGACAACCCCCCAAAAAATGAGTTTTCCACGCGGCGATCTTTATTTGAAATATGAGCCGCTAAAATTTCTCCCTTTTGAATGTATTTACCCCTATGAACCTGATGCATACAAGTCTTTCTGTTTGTTGGAAGGCTTATACATAATACATAACCAAATGAATGTTTATAGTGTATCCATTACCTGATAAAACGATCTTTTTCGATAAAAAAATGATTTTCCCTCGTGTTCGGCTATAACGGAAACCCCAAAATCTAGAGCTTATGGTCTTATGTTCCAACCTAGTTCCAACAATGCACTTCTCGGCACATCATCGGTAGGGGAAAGCGGAAATGTTTGACGCTGTATACTAAATACAACAAGCTCGATTCACATCATTATGTTCAATAAAAGGAATGAGGGAAGCTCAAATACAAAATATTGGAAGGAAGGTAAAATTGGAAAATGAATCTTTTCCCAGAGCTATAATTACTTGTTCTTCCTGACCCGATTCAACACCAAAAAATAGATTGTTCCTACCAAAAAGTATTCATATTTCCTGAAGAAAGCATCTGTTCCTTGATCTCTAAGATATTTCATAAAACTTTGTATGGATCCTCAATCACCAATCCTTGCATGAATATGGGTTGTGCTCGAGAGGCTATGAATCGATTGGACATGCCAATCGAATGAATTGTAACACTCGTAATGATCAACTTTACAAAGATTCCATTGGATTTCGGAAGCTCGTAGCATTGGTCCGGCATAATTCCCAAACTTAAGAAGTCAGGCGTGCCCGCCGACTCGACCGCCTCCGACATCGAAAGTGAATTCATTTTCAATTATCCTGAGCCGACCTATCATTCATTGGTTAGGGTTAGGGAAAAAAGCTAGCTGGAAGTAATCTCTTCTTCTTAGTGAAAGCTAAAGGCCCTGGTATAGTAGGAGTGTGGTGTGTGCTCTCTTTATGCTGTAGATGCGCTCCTGGGAAGGGAAGCCAAATTTTTTGATGTAGATCGATAAATCCCGCCCTGTTCAAGTGATCGCCCCTAGCCGAACGAGATTGGAGACCGCCTTAATGATTGTTCGTAATGAGCCTACATTTAACGTACACATGTCATGTAGTTTTTGTTTTTGTACCTTTGCCGTCCCTCAGCCCCTATCCCACCTTTTCTATCTATCATTAGAAGTAGGGCGGGTGGCGTACCTCACTGAGCTATCGATCGCGAAGCTATCACCCGGTTCGACCAACCTTCCGTCTTGATGCCTTTGCTACTGATTTGACCGCTTCTCATCGTTAATCCAGGTTCACCTTGGCCCTCGCCCCAGAGTTCTTATGAAGACTCTGGTAGTGCATGTGTATGATAGGGCCCCCCATAAGCGCCAAAGATCGGTGATGTTGTCATGATAAGTGTGGGAAGTCGATAGTGTACTCGATGATTGATGGAACTATCGACTTGCATTAACTTCCCGTGGCTAGTAGGTGCAACTTTAATGTAATTGCGGATCCATTAGAAAAAACTTGGGGGTCGCCTCCTGACTTCAGTGCCTTTATTGAAGTGATGAGCTTTAAAGATATGATTTTCTCATTTGGATTATTTTATTGGGATTTCAATGACAACAAATTGACTTGGAGCAATAATCAAACCGGTCAACATTATATCTGGGCCAGACTAGATAGAATCCTTTTGCATGGGGACTGCCCGCTTTTATATAAAACTGTTTTGCTTCCACCAGAGTTGATCATTTGCCTAGAGTATCCTCTGATCACTCTCCTATAGTAATCTTCTTAGAATATTATAATACTCGCAGGCCTGGGGTCTTTCATTTCCAAAGAATGTGGATTTGGCATTCTTATTTTCATATTGATCTCAACCATGCTCGGGAAATCCTTTTCAAGTCTTCTCCAGGAAGATTGACACGACAAATAAAATACTGAATTGGCAAACTATTCCAGAATATAGAAATGCCGAAAACGAAGAAGGTCAATTTGCTCTTGAATATAGTTGGTCTGCTGATAAGAAAATGGAGTTAGATTCGGCCAAGAGTAACCTTTATAACTTCTGCTTTACGAAGAAAGATAAAGACTAAGCACATTGAACCAAATTCAGAACTTGTCTCTTTATGGCAGGAAGCTCTCAATTTCTTTCATACATTACTTTCTTCTCAAGGTTCAGTGCTTGAAGATGAAATCCTTGAGACCATCCCCTCTCTAGTCACAGATGCAGATAATAAGATGCTTACAAGCCCTCTTAATATGGAAGAAGTTCAAAAGGGAATTTTGAGCATGTCGGCGCGCACTAACCGAAAAAATGGTCTCCCCTCCTGATGGCTTTTCGGATTGTTTTTATATAGAAAATATTATTGGGATTTCAAAAACTTCCAACTAGTCACCTTATTTCTTTGCTGAAGGTGCGATCCCCCGTTCCATCAATGCTACTTTTCTTGCTTTGATTCCTAATATTTTGATCTAGGACTACCTCTATTTAAATAAAAAAAAATGGCTCATCTTCTGGATAGAGAAAAAAATAAAGTGGTAGGAGATGAAAGCATTGTTATCCAGTGGACGGCAGCTTCTTTTGCAAACATATTCTTTTCTCGATGCCTATACACCTTCTTGCAGGGATTCCAGTTTCAAAGGGAGTTCTTGAATAGTTGGAAAAAATGTTAGCTAACTTTTGGTGAGGCGATGATGAAGACAAAAGAAAGCTTTACTGGCTATTTTATGATACATTGTGCCTACCTATTCAGGAAGGGGCTTTGGGTTCTCCTACTACAAGACATTTTCAAGAACTTTCAAAAGCTTTTCGTATGAAGTTTACCTGGTCAATAAGAGGGGGGTACTTTCAATGAGAAGAATATCAGAGAGCCAGGGGTGGAACCAGAAATCAGTGCTAGCTCCATTTCCAATCGACCATTTTTAGCCCTTAAGTATTGGTGGGGTTGCCTGAAAATAGAATTGATTTCACTCCAAGTCCTGACAATCATGTTTGGAAGCAGCAAACCATACGGGCTTTCAGATAGTTTCTTTTGAAAAAAGTAGTCCAAAGTATGACTCTCTCTTATTGACCATGCCAACTCTTTTACTAGTTATTTCTCCAAAATCATAGATGTGCTTGACGCACATGGAAATAACTTTTTCAATGATATCGAAGCATTTTGCCTCACAGAGTGGTTTATGATATCAGAAATAGTGGTAAATTCACATCTCATCAGGAGGACAGAGGGATATGAAAAAAGAATCGTAGTGAGTCATTTATTCTCAAAGTTGGTTGGGAATCGATAAGAAATCGAACCGGCATTCAATCTTGGACTCAATTTGTCTGGGATAAAGCCATTCCTACAATAATTAGCATTTTTGCGTGGAAGCTCTTATTTGACTTTGTATGCGGGGATTTCAGAATCAGTGAAGGAAATAAATTCAGACGAAATGTATAAGATTAGAAAGAAAATGCTTGTGCTGTTCGGAGCATGATAAATAAAGTATTGATCACCTCTTCATCAAGAGTGAGCTTGCTATGGAGGTTTGAAACCATTTTGATCGTCTTTTCAATAGTTGATCCTTCCAAACAGATTATATTCAGTCCCGTCGGTTTAACAGATCTCGTAGGAAATCCCAAGTTGGCTACGTCACGTCTATGCTTACTATTTTTTCAGTTTGGGAACTCTGGAAGGAATGCAATAGCAGTAAATTAGAATTCCCAATATCTCAACCGGCTGCTATTATTCAACAAATTACGGACTGGTTGAAAGACTGTTCTCAGGTTCTTGACATTAGATCATCTTGGGCGTTTACTGATTCTATTCTTCTGGATGCGTTCTACATTCATCAAGCTCATAAACTCGCAATTGACTCCAAAATAATTGTTGATTGCTTAAATGAAAATAAAGAAGCCCCTAAAATTACCCATACCTAGACTCATGGTAGAGCTTTATTTCATCCAAATTCTCGGTTGGCCATTTCCAAATCGTCTATACGCCAGACTCTTTAGCAAACTTCGGCTACGATTCTCAATTTAACTATAGGTTTTCCTCTACAACTGATCTTCCTCAACAAATTCAGGGCTTTTCTCTAAAAAAATGGGCTTATTGAATATCATATTGGTTTGGCTTTGTTCACTTTCATTTTATTAGCAGTAATGTTTTTGGCTGTCTTGTTGCTCTTTGTGAGAAGGTATATGTACATTTTTTATGGGTAAGGTTTTGACATCCTCCCCCTTAACCCCGGCGGGGGGCAGATGGAGTATTGACGAAAATGCTTGGGATTGAACACATCCCCCTTTACTGAGTAGCTAAGAGCTTCTGGTAATTTAAAAATTGAGGAATCGACTTGTTTTGAGTTAATGGGGCTTTGAGGGATGTCTTCTCTTTCCCTTATCAAGCAAGTCACACCTAATTGCCCTTGATGCAATCTTGATAACTGGACTGGATTTCTCATCATAGTTTATACCCTATTGCTGGTGGTAGCCTTTGGCTACCATGCGAGCCTTGTAGCTATCAATAGTCCCATAAGACTTTGAATTTCTCTTGTATAATCACTTGTGAGCTGATACACAAATTTTGAAATTCAAATTTCGCAGGAAAATGGGATGAATCCCTCCAGAAAGCTTTTGACAAAATAAATGAATACTTCCATTCTAGTGCCTACAATGCAAGGAAGCCTTTATTACTATACATATCAATCACTGAAACCACTATGGGGTCTATGTTGGCTTAATACGATGAAGTGGAAGTAAATGGCCATATACTTCCAACGTAAGAAAATGACTGACTACAAGACCAAGTATGCCAATTTGGAGAAAACTTGCTTGGCTTTGGTTTGGGTAAGGCGGAAATTGAGGTATTACATGCTGTCTTACCCAGTACATTTAATAGCTTCCATGGACCTACAAAAAAAGTATTTGTTCGAGAAATCCGCCTTAACGTAACGAGAAGGACCGCAAGATGGTTACTACTTCTGTCTGAATTCGACATCACATATGTAACCAAAAAAAAAGGGCGATAGCAGAAGACCTTGCACCCTATCAAGGAGGAACATGAGTTTAAGGATTGCTTCCCAAACGAGGAAATAGCTGTCACAAAAGAGGAGCCTTAAGCCACTCGCCTTTATTATAAGGAAGGATATGAGGTCTAAGAAACTCTCTTGACTATAAGGAAAGAGAGGCGCGGAAAGCCACTTGTACTTGCTTGACTATAAATTTAGAGAGGAGGGCATGAAAATTTGACTTTGGTGGCACGACTAATCAAAATGGGTACGGAGTAGGGGCATTGCTGATTGCACCTGATGAATCGCACACCACCATTGCCATTAAGCGAAACTTTGTTGGACCTAAGAATACCACAGAAGATGAAGCATGCATCCATGGATTAAAGACTACCTTGACCCTGGGAATATAAGAAATCAAAGTATTTAGGGATTCGACACTTATCATCTGCCAAAGTCAAAAGATATGAAAACCAAATATGAAAAACTTTTGACATACCATGCTTATCTTGAAAAGCTCACTGAGCAATTCAAGAAAATTAGTTTCTCTCTACTACCCAGAGAAAAAAGAAGTTCGCGGATGCATTGGCAACACTGGCTTCCATGATAAACATTCCTGAGGGAAAGTCCGCCCAATCATGATAGAACAAAGAAGCAGCCCGGTGTATTGCAACCTAATAGAATTTTTGGAGTTGACTCCAAGCATGTTTAATAGTGATATTTTGGCCATTGAAAGGTCACCCAATGGTAAACTATGGTTTACTGACATCAAGGAATATATTGAAGACCAAACGTATCCCAAACATGCAACGAAAAATGATAAGAAGACAATCAGGAGGTTGGTAATGCAATTTGTTGCGCGGGGATGCGATTCGCCAAGCTGGGGTAAATATTTCCTCTATCTCTAAAGGAGCTCCAAGCCACTCACTTTACTATAAGGAAGGAGATGAGCTCTAAGCAACTCTCTTGACTATAAGGAAAGAGGTGCTCCAGCCAATTGCTTGACTATAAAGTTGGAAAAGGGTTCGACTCAATACTCTTATGTGTATCCTTTGGCCACCAATCCAGCCTTCAACCCCTCAACTGCTCCATCAGATTTTTGTTGACTTTATAGACCCACTTGTAGCCAATGGCTTCTTTCCTTAGAGGAAAAGAGACTCAATCCCAAGTAGCAAACCATTCTAGTGCTATGCTCTTTCTGTATAGAGCTGCCAGCAAGGTTGAGATATGGCCTCTGCAAAGGTATATGGTTCAAAAAGATGGATGAAATTAAAAAAATGACTCGTGGGAATTAGACAGAGACTTAGTTGATACAAACCTATGAATAGGAAAATGAAGACGGGTGGATCTACATACCCCGAGAATAAAAGCTAAAGAACCTAAGTCTATAGAAGAATCTTGGTTCGAAGTATAGAGAGGGAGGGAGACCACTGAATCAGTTGGCACACCTTTGAAAACAGAGTGATAAGAATCTGTCTTCACAAAACTGCAAAACTTCCCCTTAAGATGATCAAGCTGTTGATCACTCGGATCTTGTTGACTCTATTAAATAGGAGAATTCTGATGTTATCTCACATAAACTCCTCAATAGTTCCACCCCTCCCTTAGAAGGGGAGATAAGGGAACATAATAGGCCACCATCATAGGGAATCTCAAAGCCCCGAGCTCCGTAGTAAGTTCGAAAAATGTGACATGTCGAGAAAGGTGTAATCGTCATGTAGAAGGATCATTAACACTTGTATCCCTTTTGAGAGAGGGGTATCCCAAAATCACTCAAGAAGACACAGAGTGAGATGTAGGGCTCAGTTTGTCTTGTGCAGGAGATGTAATTTCACAAAGCACGTGCATTCGAATACTCTGAGGTTTGAATAGCGATCTCTTTGAAAGAGAGTAAAATGCCCAAAGATAACGTGTAGAGGAGATCGCTCACCAATAATATGAGTCATCGTCTTCTTGCTCAAATAAGCGACCATCATGAAATTGGCTTTACTAGGGATTCTATAATAGGGAACTTTCATTCCCAATAGAAGTCCTCGAGAAACTTTACTAATACTAATAAATAAGGGGAAGGCCCAACATTTTCTATTAGTATAAGGAAGTCGCTAGCTAGCACCCAACTTATACAAGGGCTTTCCACCTCCATTTGGTTGTGCTGCTATGATGTAATGTGCAGTCGTCCCAAGGCAGTAGGATGTATGGTATAGGCCCCCCTATTTTATCTCCCAACAAGTCTTTTATGGATTTCGAGTCGGGAATAGAGCTGTGGCTTATTCGGCGCTATATCACAATTCATTCTCAGGCATAGCTGTTCACGAAAGGTGGAATGGGATATCTGTCAGCGGCGGAAGTCTTACATCTGAGTGAGAGGTCAGACCAATCCCATTCATCCTGGTCTGATTCCGAATAGATCTTGTTGAATGAATTGATCCATTGTTGTATGCCCTACTTTTTAGTCAATTTATTCTTACTCCGACCCGTCGTACTTCCTTTGACTACTCCTGAGATATAGTGGAAAGATTTTAATATGGTGGAGAGTGGGGAGTGAAAAGACCAATGCAGCAGAGAAGGACTGCATGAATCAGAATCCACTTATTAAGACAGATGATCGAGAAATAAAGGCTCCGCGTTCGAACATTGGTTGATAGTAGCTTAGCGTGCTAGCCGCTGCTTCATTTCGTATAGTGATAACACTTTCTCTTTCTTAGCGCTCCGCCCCCCTTGTATAGTAAGGGCTACTTTGGTTGCACGACTTTCTCTTATAGGGTGACTTGACTCAGATTGACCTACTTGACTTAGCGGTTAGAGTATCGCTTTCATACGGCGAGAGTCATTAGTTCAAATCCAATAGTAGGTAAAACCGACCGAAACCCCTGCTTTTGCCAGCATGACAGCAAACACGGTCTAGCAGCAAAGAGTCAATTGAATGATCAAAGCATTGGTTTCTTCCACTTGTGGCCTTCTTCGACCGCCTTGACACCTTAATATCAAGAAACCCCCCCCTATTCCACAAGTAGGTAGAGACCTGGAGGGTCAGAAACCCCAATGGGAAACCTTTCATCGCGCCACACGATTCTTTCGTGAAATGTACTTTCCACTCCTGCCCCCGCAAGCAAAGAGGTTTCAAGATAGCAGGCGACCAAGTAAAAAAAAAAGCTCCAAGCAAATCTTCTAGAGAGCGTACCCTTAGTTTCTACTCTTTCTCTATTCTAAAATGAAAAATAGAAAAAAAAAGCCCATTTTTTTTCTATGGACCCCTTCCTCCAGATTACTTTACTAACTGTAATTCATTCAAAAAGAGTAAAGGAACTGGTTTCACAAAAGCACTCTCAAAAGTGATCTAATACCTTCTTCCCTTGGTCTGGGAGGTAGGTTATGTAGGCGACAATTGTTCATAGGTTGCTCGATCAGGCCAAATAACCAATTTGGAGTATGCTTGAGATTGCCATAAGACCTTCTCCATCTTGGAAACTAGCTAATCAAAAGGGGGCAATCCATTTGACTTTTTCAAAATTTTCTGCTTTCTTGCCTTATTATATTATGGAAGTACAATGTTTATGGATAATATGTTGCATTGGTGAAAACTTGAACCTCACATCAGTGCCTAGGGCCTACTGAAGCGCTGTAGATCCTAGCAGAGTATCATGAATGAAGGCCTAAGTGATGCTCATCAGTGTCGGGACAACGCCAAAAAAGGAATAGATAGGTGGTTCAATATAGTTTGCCGTAAATATCAAAAAAAGAATTTGTTAATTATAGATCATATTTTGATGGTTGAGTGACGAATGAGAAGAGAGATAACATCCCGACTGGCTAGCGATGAGGGGAAAAGAATCCCAATATATGGTCCTAATTTAAACACGCCACCTACACGACTCACTACATAGGTTTAAGGAATGCAGGATAATATGATTCCTCATCCCTCGATATAAAAAAGTTTAGAAGGCAAGAATGATAAGCATTCGGGCCTCTAAAGCAAGATTAAAGTGTCATCTTGGATAAGAAGAACTAAAACACTAGTCAAGGGAAGAAGGTCGGTAACAAAAGGAAATCTTTCTTTTTCAGTGTTGTCTGCGCATGAATGATCCACTTGCCGTCGCTGACGTGACCATCTTCAAAAGATATGCCTCAATCTGTGGTAGATCAACTATAGGCAGAATGTGTTGGGAGATGGCCTCCTGCCGCGGTAGTATGAGCTTTCCCTTTCCTTGACGTTACACAGGATGCGCAATGGGGAGGGGTGGTAGTACGAGGTCACTGATAGCATTACATTAAAAGAATCAAAAGAGATGTTCAAAAGAACGACCATGGAGACTTGGGGATCTAGAGCAGGTTTTTCTTGTATATCCCTTGTGTCGAGAGCTACTTCCTCGAATATCAATACAGGGAGCCACGAGGAGAGGACTTCCAGGGTTCGATCTACGGCAGCGTCCCGTGGTTTGGTAGAATAGACACTTCCAAGGATAGTCTAAACACACAAACCCAATCTCATTTTCTTAGGGTTATGTTGGCACTATGTTGAAATTGACTTCCCCTCCCTTTCAACCTGCCCCAACTCCCTATATTATCAAATAGAAGAGTCAAATATAAGAAATGCAGTAATCTTACCATATATATTTGAGGGAGAGGCATCTTCCTCTTTGTAATTGAAGGGTTCCAAACCTCACTTCATCGCTCAGTCCCTTGCTTCTTTCCTCCTCTTTTTCTTTTCCGGCTCTTTATACCAATGTGATTGAATTCTAGGTGCATATTTCAATTACGTATACTATGATTCATAGATCCAGAGGTAGCACCAGTCCATCAATAGCAGCATCCCTTCCTTTCGCACCCGGTCTAGTATCTCGTAGGTCGATATCGAGTAGCTCCAATAGCAGCAGAGTGAGAAGATCAGTAGTAGAAGGTAACGAACTAGAGACTGAGAGAGAGATCAAAAGCAAAACTCGGCAAGGAGAAGGCGGAACCCAGGTGCTACACTAAACTAGGCGTTACCTGGGGCCACACGACTCTGGCAGACTCTCTACCCGTGTACGTGCTTATTTCACTTTAGGAGGTATCAGAGCGGAGTTTTGGATAAAAACCTTTCAATTTCTGCTAATTCTCTTCTTGTTGTACTATGTACATGACGATAGCAGTGGAGTGCTGTCAGCGGCGGCTGTTGTTAAGGAAAGACTCAAGGATCGAGTGACCCAACTTGATGGCAATGTAGGCCATTTGGACGGACACGTATAGACTATGGCAGAAAAGCAGGGGAATCCGAAATCATTGGTCACCAGACGCTCGCTAATGAGTACCGTTTCTTCCCAGTAAAGTAGAGCCATCTTCATGGGGCCTCAATGGTCCTGGTAGCGATGTTCAAAGCGTGACTGATCGAGTCAAATTGAGGAGCTTGCTGTGGAGATAGGTTTTCGGTTCGTGAATTGAATGTCTCACTTGGCGACTCTAAACTTGTGTCCCAAAACCACAACCATTCAACGGGATTCAAAATGCCAAGGCTCGAAGACCTCTGGGATATGGAACAGTACTTTAAGGTTGTTCGTGCCTCTTTTGATGACCAAGGCACAATGGCAACAATATATCTCTCTAGGGATGCGAAGAATATTTGAAACGACTTTCGAACTATCACACAGATTCTGACCCAACTACCGTAAGAACAGAATGGAATGACAAAAATGGATTCTATGCGCAGACATGAAAGTTTTATCATTAGAAAGATTGACGCTTCTTTTTATTTTATTTTATTTAGAGAGGAATTATTCCCTCATATGAGAATCGCCATTCACGTACTATTTCTCCCCACTAAAAAGAGCGATTGAGAATCTCGAGAACCTAAACAAAAATGCAGAAGTGAGCGTACCCTAAGGCTCTCCTCTCTCCCCCTTTTTTAGCCAACAACATCAACCCCATTTTTCACTTGGTCAAAGCCAAAAATCTGATGAATAGAAGGAAAAGAGCTTTAGCCACTCGACTGTAAGGAGAGGAGCAGAAGCAACTCTCTAGACCTGCTGTAAAGAGAGGAGTGAGTGAAATATAGGAAAATGACTTGACTATAGTAAAGGTCGGATGTTTTCGTTAGCAGTAAGCAACAGATCTCCCCTTATTTTTGGAAAGCTAGTGACCGCGTGTGATTTCTTTCAAGGCAAAGGACGGCCTGATTCGACATTGTTGTTTACTCTGATCCGATCGAGGTGGTTTTCGTTTACCAGCACGTAGGTGTTCTAAATTCCTATGACCGAGTCTTTTTGGCCTATGTGAACATCGTTTCTTAATGAATTAAAAAAGGCCTCTCTAACCGGTGAAAAGTAGTGGGTGTCCACTAACGTCCATTCCTGTCTCGGCACCGATAAAGTAATTCCGGGAGGAGTCGGTAGTTGGGAACTGGATCCCTTTGGACTTGGAGAATGTGTGACGCTGGGTCGGGGTTTGGTGAACCAACTGGTCGCTCCTCTAGTTGAAGTATCGGGCCCCTTTTTCGTTGCCTAGGTTACACCTTCGGAATACCCCATAAGGGAATTTTGGCTACTCTTCCCAATCTTCACTTTACGCTACGCCGACTCCCCTTTTGTCATAAGGCGTGGAATTAGACCAAGGGGAATCTCTATAGCAACTAGTGCCTTATATTTCACACATAGGAGATCGAGACACAACCCAGGGCTATGGGGAAAGATGTAGATCGATCACCCTAGATAAACAGCTACATAGAGAGTCTCTACTAGTCTATATATTCTTTGATTTCATTCCCCCTGTAAGAGAAATATTACAACCTATGAGGTCTGCAAGTTTCACATCTAAGTAATACCCGATCCGATAATTTACGATATAGATAGATATTTCTAAAGAACATTCTCAGAAAATATATTAATAGATATCGGTAGTTGTCCGGTCGTACCCAAACAATAATATTCCAGAGGGAAATGCACCTAAGATCAAATATTTCAAGCCGACTTTCTTAGAAAATTCAGACTTTCTTTTTATGCTGCGATCACATAAAAACATAAACTTTTAGGCTGAATAGCTAAATACATGGCAATTGAATCATAAGCCGAGATCATAAAGAGCATACCGCGAGTAGGAAGTGGAATTAATACAATGGATTCAAAAGAATCAAACTTCTCTTGTTCGAAAGAATTGAAACACATCGAAATAGTACCAGCCGTACTTAATAATAGAAGGATTTGGCAGAAATATGTAAAATTGTCCCTCATAAAAAGATTATTTCAGAATAAATGGGCAATAGTTAGGAGAGGTGCGCCAGCGGCGAGCAGAAGCAAGGTTATTAGATACCTCAGGAAAGCCCGGCCAGAACCACACGTGCAAGTTTCCCTACATATGGCTCGTTCGTGATAACTTCTTTGGATTTACGTGAACTAGCAGACTGATCACTAAGTAGGGATGCTCCCTCCAGCATGAGCGAACCCTTTCGGAATTGGTGTTGAATGGGCGCTACTATCCCAGCCTGAGTCCGACCATGTTCTATTGATCATGTCCCCTTTCCAATAGTTGTACCTTGTCTTAGGGCGTCTTTGGGTTTAGATAGAAAGCTCGCCGAAGAAAGCCAGGTGCCGTAGGTAAGCTCTATTTAGCCTGGAGAATTGATTTCCCATAACTAATAGACTAGCTCTATCTCTCAATTACCTATCATGTGCTCGAGAAGGTCCCTCAGTTTCTCGGCATCACCTCGAGGTGCATTTAGTTGTCTTACATGAGACGAGGGCTATTCCCCACTCCATGGCATGGCATGACATCTTTCGCTCATCCATTCTTCCTATCTAGACGCAGAGCCCTTTCTCATTATCATCTACCGCCATTTCTTTCCTCCCGGCTATTCACGCATGAAGATCATCTTATGTATGCTCGACTTTGGTTGCCAGTGCTATAATAGGTAGAAGTACATTATGGTAGGATCAGTCACCTGGGCAAACAACCCTCCTCCAAGAAGAATTGCGTTATGCCCCCTAATCCCTATAGAGCGAAAGAGATGTCTGGTGATCCCTAGGTTGCAACACGTCCGGTCGTTAACTCCTCGTGCCATTGCCGTCATTTCTAGGACCAATCGACACCTCACCTGCACATGTACCTACGTAGTGTAGTCTCGATCTCACATTCAACATAGCATTCACACTCATGTGCCTTCCAAAACCATGGGTATTCGAGCCTGCTGCATATGATTAGCCAGCCTTACGGCGGCAAAAGGATTAGACGTCCCCCCATGCTATAGTTCCCTGCGGTCCCAACCTGGTGCCGCTTTAGGTTAGGGAGCTGGACGATAATAGCTCATCCGCATCCTAAAGAGCGCTGCCTTCCTAGGCGCGCAACAATAAGTAATCCAAGCCAACCCATATTACTAAGTAACGGTGGATAATCATATTTCTTAGAGGTACTAAATACAACTCCATGAATGAGAAAAATGAAGGTTGCATTAATGATAAATATCTCTGGGGAAACCGGTAAAAAAAATTGAACATGTGGGAGGATCCGAATGAAGTGTGCTTTCATTTCCCCCGTATGGATCACTGAGTTACTTACGTTATGGTCTTCAGCAGGCAGGCTGCACTCTAGGCTGCTAAGAAGGCTCGCTAAACCAACAACTAGACCAAGAATGAATGTGTAATGATGGTGATTCAACACCAGGCTCAATAAATAATTGAATGTAGAAAGGGGATCCTAGACAAAAAAGGAGTCCATGACCCCTTTTTAGAGCGTATAAGAGGAGGTCGAATTCCAAACCTTTTCTCTCGAATATACCCTTTATCAAAAAATATATGTCACTTTGGGACACATGCGCATAGTCGTCGTGCGTGGCTAAAAGTCAACCAAAAATAAGAGCTCAAACTCTTTTTTTAGTTCCACTAAGAAAGTCTTTTCTTATAAAAGACGTCACTCTACGAGGGAAAATGCAGATAAAAGGCCAATAGCCTGATGTCAGCTTTTATGACATAAGCTTTAGATATATCAACGAATAATAAACATTTCATAAGAAAAACAGAATTTTGTGTTTCAATCTCAAAGAAAGGTATATGTGAAATTTGAAAAGCCAAGGTTCCATTTTAATAAACGACGAACTACATTATACAGATGATAAGACAGGGCTAAGGCAGTAATCTCAACGGAGATTAAGATGAGATTTGATGAATAAAAGAAGAATTGGTAGAAATTATCATAGATGAATCAAATCAAACCTAACTTCAGACAAAGAAGATAAAAAAAAGAAAATTATAGTGGCTAGGAAAGCTCCGGAGATTCTATGGGAAATTGAAAACGTCGAAGTAAGTTGTGGCTTATAAATAGAAAGATGAGGAGATAAGAGGCAATAGATATTCATGATATTCAGAAAGATTTATGTTCATTCGCTCTGCGAGCAGAGCGGTATACCGAAAAAAAGAAGCGACTACCTTACTTAAGCAATTCTTCTTCTTTCTTAGTTGAAGTTCATATATTGGGGTTTTCTTTGTTTTATGAATGTTATAACTCATAGCGGACCTCTTTGATAGTTCGACCCTTATCCCCCGTCTAACTCAACTATTCGACTGTATGGCTATTGTGATTGTGAGAGAAAGGAGGGATGGCGCCTTCCTTTACCATCTGGCGGTTGAAAACAAAAGTGCTTCCAGGTACACGACTGTTAGGCTCATCCAAGGCGTATTTACGGAAGTAGCAGGGAACTTGACTGTCAAGTTTGAAAAAAAGCTGGCCAAGCCTGTGTCACTTTCTTACGCCAGGAGAAAGGGAGATCAAAGAAGTATGGGGCTGATACGCTAAGGATCAAATCATAGAGATAACGGATCTTAAGAGGTGGAAGAAAAAAAAGCTCGGCGACACAGAGATCGCGGAGTCCGCGCCCGTGCCGAAAGTGAAGAAGCTTTCCTCTCATTCCTTATAATAAAGGCGAGCATGCCCGCCCTTTAGCACTTCCCTTCCCGAAGTGGCGTAGGAGAAAGGAAAGCACACTTGATCAATAACCATGCTGTGTCATAAGACAAAAAGTCACCCGCAGGAGCTCTAAGCCACTTGTTTGATTGTAAGGAAGGAAATGAGCGGAAAGGCATTTGCTTGATTGTAAGGAGGGAGATGAGCAAGAAACCAATAACTTGGGGAAAGGCCTCTACTCTATGAACCAAGTCTTTCTGAAGAGGCACTAGCTTTCTTTTTTGATCCCTAAGTAGCATTTCCTTTCACTGAGGAATGGGCGGATGCTTTAACGTAGGCGGGTGTGGGACACATAAAGAATAGAATCAGGTGCTCCTGAGTCAAGAGTTTCTTCTCCCTAAGTAGCATTCTTGTAAGTACAGAAAGAATTCTCCTATCCCTGAAAAGATAAAGCTAAAAGCAATCTCTGGTATAAATATTGATATTGACCCGCCTCTATGTAAGATGGGTGGGATCAAGAGAAGGAAGGCCAGGCACATCATACACTTCAGGGATTGTGTCATGTCAATTTTCATAGTGAATTTCTTGCATATCCACCCTGAAAGCGAGAGCTCGAGGCGGTGGGAAAAGAGAATCAACAAGATAGGATGCTCTGTCCCAACTAATAAGAGTAGGAAGATTCCAGCTTGAATCTTGTGCTTGACGGTGATCATTTCTGCCACGTCATAACAATCTTTAGTGCTTTCTGTTTTAATCGTTTGGAATCCTTCTTACTTTCTTTATTATATTGGGGATTTTTGCTCTTGGTCCGCTAACTCCATAAAGGGCTGGTGGGTGGAGGTAGAGCCTATGACGCCAATGTCGATGAATCAAGTGTTTGTTTATAATATGGAATAGGAAGAGCAAGAATAGAGCCGCTATCGCTTGTCCTATCATCCGCGATGAGCTTCTTTCATTTGTCAATGTGGGGTAGGTAGAGTCATTTGCTCGTATGCTTGGCATTACTATAGTCGCACAAGTCTTCCTTCATTTTTAGTGTACATGAAATGGAAACCCTAATAGAGACTACCCATACGGTGATCAAAACTCTTCCTTCTCTGATTCATTGTCAATTGATTGGCGCATGAATGAAGTTGTAACGGAGCATGTACGCGGCGATCAAATATGGCTTTGCTAGCTGCCTGTCATAGGAAAAAGAAAACTTGATCAGATATTTCGTGCGGGGCATTTCCCACCTCGCCTTTGATATTTCCCTTGCCGTGTAGGTAAAGCTAGAAGAGCATTATTGGCCCGACAAGTGACAAGAAAACCTTACATTCTTATATTTACATCACTTCTCTCTTTCTCGCATTGACTGGACAAAGGTTTCAAATGAGCATCCCATGGAGCAGCCATAGCTTGAACCTTCCTTCTCGCAGTCAGCTATATAACTCAGACAACAAAGGTTCGAGCAGGATGGCAGGTAGTCTTCCTCGTCTCTTTCATGTGGGCAGCGGGAATAGCTCTTTTAGCATCAGCATGGATTGACCAGAGACTGGAGTAGTCGTCATCTTTATCCATAGTAGTCATCCATCAAGAAAGGGAAATACCACTTAGCGTAGTGGAATAGGAAAGAATGCGTCGAGCACAACTTTCGTGTCACCAGAAATCCTTTTTCATTTATTGGGAGACTGAATGAAAAAGCCAATGATCGACTGTCTCTACCCATTCTAATAGGCCATTCTATACCTTCAAGTCCCACAACTCTAAATGTGCCTATTTCTTCGACACTTTTCCATGGAAAGAGGGGGAAAATGGCTTATTCTGCATCAACCTAAGCCCATTATTCCGACTAAGTGATCCATTGGCGAAAAGAGAGCCTTACTCCTTCTTGCTTGAAGCTCTATCAAAGAAGCATTCTATTCCGAAAAGGCTTAGGGCTAGGCTAACCCTCCCCCAAAGCCATGAAGTCCCATAGCTTTTATTCCAAGAACTGGTGATATTCCCTTAACTGCAGATTCAATACCACCGGTTATGAACCCCAAAAACAACAAGAAAGAGAGCATCGTCTACTCAGACTGTCACACCAGCAACGAGAGAAGTAAGAGAAAATAGTGGAACATAACTAGCAGCAGATAGGCATTCAGTTAGCTTGAAAACAGACTCATAGTTAGAAATCGCTTCCTTAACAACTATCTTTAGAATGTCCTATCTCTTTCTTCAATGATTTAAAATGAGCTAGAAGGGTTCTCTTAATGTAGAAAAATAAGAGTTCTAGTAGTTTCAGCTATTCGATTCGAATGAGTGCCCTCGCTTCCTTTCCTTACTACGATATGCCAAAAAAAAAAGAAGGGCAACATATCAAAGAGCGATTACACAAATTATCAGTGACCTCCTACATAACATATGTGAGCCTTACGTGGATGATTTGGTAGTCTTTTCAAAAGAAAGAACTGACCACATCGAAATTTACGCAAGGTCTTTGAAAGGTTAAGAAAACATCAATTGAAGATGAACCCAAAAAAATGTTCATTCGGGATCGGGCGGAGGCCAACAATTAGTAGGGCAATAACATAGCTATTATTGACTTGACCCCTATTACATTACTTAAGCCTATTCTTTCTTCAAGATACGAAATGAGCAGCCAAAAATGGCTGTCCCTATTGTATTTTAGATGGAGTCATATACAGGGCTAAGAATCTTACCTTTACTTAGAGAGGGGTAGCGGTACCACGCTCTTCCTTGCTCGTAGGTTGACTCACCTATGCATCCCGACTAAGGTCTCACAAACGTGCACTTCCCTTATGCATCTAACTGCTTCACTAATGTGAATAGGTTATACAAAAGGGTAGGTTGGTTATATACGCTTATGCGCCTTCCTTCTTCGAACATTTTGGTATGTATTGCCCCCTAACTATAGATCATATCCACCAGACAAGAAACTCAATTTCACATTGCTGTTGAGTCATCGGACTTATCCACCAAGGGATTCGTGGAATTTCTGTGGATTGCGTTGGGGAAATCTACCAAAGGTAGGCATATAGATAGAGTCATTTCCCGTTCTAAGAGAGAGAAAGAAAGAAAATCAAATGGTTGTTTTTTAACCAGCGCCCTCTTTTGGGTATGTAGGTACTAAGAGTTCTCTCACTACCAACCAGCAAACATCATCTGGCTGGGTCTTGCCGATATCAACAGTGAGGAAGAAGCAAGCAGAAACAACTATGGCTTTTGGCCCAGATAACGTCCTAGGCGTAGGGGAGATCGGAGCAACAGGGAACGTCTAGACGATGTTTTTCTTTCTGGGCTGCAGTAAGTAGATCGAGAGGTCGTTCCGCCCATTGTCTCTGAATATGGGGAAAATGTTCTCATAAAATCTTGCTCCAATCTGACCTAGCTGGCGAGCGATCCCAGTTCACGACAGAGAACAAGACAGCAATCGAGCGTACTTTTGTTCGCTTCTTCTCCACCAAGAACGAAAGTTTAAGGATAACTGTAGGTCGGTGGCTACCTAAGGAAACTCCAATCCACCCCCCGGCTAGGAGGCATCTACCTCATCCCGATCACAAGGAGATGTTCACTATGATATGGGGTATTTTTTTTTCCTTAAGGAAAAAATGAAATGCATAGGGGACCATCCTTTTGTTGCGGTATGCTCCTCAGATTTACGGATTCGCAGGGGGCCTCAGGCCTTACTTAGTTGACTGACAATGACAAAGTCTTGCAAAACTAAGTATGGCCTTTTCCTTTTTGTTTGAATAGCCCATTCTCATTATCTTTAATAAGTAAAGTAGGCAAACCTATAGGTCCTTAGTAGTGTTGACAAAGAAGAAGGAGTTGGTTAAAAGAAAATGAATCTTTTCATTTTTCAACTAGAATCTATTATATCATAATAGAAAAAAGAAAGAAATTTCTTATTATTATATATAGGCCAACTTGACAAGCAACCCTTCCTCTTGATCTGAGGTGCGAAGAGAAATATTTCTTTTTTATGACTTCCACTTATCGATTCCGGCCCAGAAAAGTGGCCGACCAGGGCAGGGCCCTATTGATAAATGAAAGAAAGGGTTTATGAGCCCTAGCCCTATAAGCCCACACCTGTGTAGAGCAAATCGTTCAACACCTGCGGCACAAACCCATTTTGAACGTATTGGTCCTAGTATCATAGGCGACCAAATGGCCTCCCCCTAATTACTAGACCAACCTACTATAATAATTCTATAAACACCTAGCGAAGATATGACAAACAAATAAAGTAGCCCTATGTTCGGATCTGACAATACCATACCATAATCAATAGGTACAACTGCCCGAGCGATCAGACTTAACATAAATGTAGCCACTGGAGCCATTCTAAAAAGGGAGAAATTAGCACTACTTGGTGAAATAGGTTCTTTTAGAATCAATTTCAAACCATATGCTAGAGGGTGTACCAATCCAAATGATCCCACTACATCAGGACCCTTTCGACATTGCACAAAAGCCATTACTTTACGTTCAGCTAGCACTAAAAAGTTAATCCTAGTAGAAGTGGTAGAATTATTCCAAGTATTTTAGCTAGAACAACTATGTACATTTTTTTTTCTATTCACTCATGATCTGACCTGGTCGACCTAATCATGATATTAAAGGAGGGGATCTTTTCTCGAAAAAAAATTCTTGCAACTACGAAAATCACAACATAAACACTCATTTTCCATTCATTCTATCTAAGAATATTTTTTTAGCATAGACCACGACCCCCCCCCCCATATTTTCATTTCTTTATCTATATGAAACCAAATGGACGAGTCTTTATTATTGATTTGGGCCCTGAACTCAATGAGAGTGGGGATTCGCTCCTCTTCGGGCAACTCATCCACGTTTTCAAGAAACATGACGGTGTCTACTAATTTTTCGAGCGTGAGCTCGTCCTGCGCTTCTGCCTGACGAAAAATTGTTTTGCCTCCCCACAGATTTCTTACAAGAGCCTGCCACACTGGGCGGCATTTTCTTTAGTCTCCCAATGCAATTGGGCAATTTCAGCAGGAGAAAGGCCTACTGGAATCTCGTTGAGGTCTGGAAGCGCAGGTGCAGATACATGCAAAAAGTTATTGAAGGGGCGGCAAATGCTGGAAAAGCTAAAGCAAACCAGAAATGATTTTTTTCCTAAATCGTACTTGTGTTTTTAGAAAAAAAAAATCATAAGGAAACATTATGATTATGAAAAGAAAATTCTTACTAAAGAGAGAATTCTATTAGACAATAAAGTACATATACTATATACACTATATACGATATTATGAGAAAATACCTTAGGATTAAATAAAAGAAAGGTATATACTAAAAACAAACTATAATGATATTCATTACTTTATGGGTGTTGACCCAAGTAGGCCTAGGCCAAGACAAGACACCTTCCCAACTTCCTTCACTCTACAATAGCCCGACGACTCTTCTCTTCACAAGTAGGCTTGGCGCGACGTCGATTTGAAAAGTTGCAAAGATGCAAGAAGACTGAGGAGGCACTGGAGTGAAGTGATTCCAGGGCTGGGATCACGAACGGAAATCTAAATAGAAAAGAAGGCTAAGGTCGAGATAGTCTTGGCTAAGCAATTCATCTACATTCTTTGTGAGGTATTATTATTCTAATTAACATTATTCGATTAGGTAATAATCGCCTTATTTTTGTCTTATTTCTTTCTTGCAGTTCTTAAGGTCTAAGGAGAATAATAGAAGTAGTCACCTTGCTTCTTTTCTTTGGATCCGCTTATGTCTCTAATTCGCTTGATTCTCATGCTAGTGGACTCCATGCTCTACTTTTGGCCTTATTAGCTTGATTTCATAAGTGAGCATTTTGAATTGAATAGATAGTGAGAAAAGCTTCGTGATTCAAGTAGTAAGCTCAGATTCATGATTGAGAAAGAAATATTCCAAGCGCAGCTTTAGCTGAATCTATCATAGGGTAGGCTCTTTCGATAGATTTCCTTAAGGCGATGAAGGCCCATATATTTTGAATCTCGGCTCCCCTCAAGGAAAAAGCAGGATACTTAGATGAAAGGGTGAACAAGGTCGAGCGTCTTCAAAGGTTGCTCCAGTCGCCTGAAGCCTTGTGGATTGATTGTAGGGGATTTAGGCGTGTCATGCCAACCATCTTCCAGTTCCTGGATAATTGTTCCCGGATAATGCTTGCCGCAGGGGCTAACCCTATCTTCGCGCATACTTCCTTAGTTGTCTGGGAGTTGAATCAGTAGCATCGAATGAAAGGTTCTTTCCAAGACCATTTGCTATTGAATCAACTGCTGTTTATTGAGCATAGCAAAATCAAGGTTGATGATAAAGTCAGCGAAGTTTCCATGGTGTTCTACCTTTGCGAGATTCTATCTTTTCCTTGTAGTCCACGGGATTTGACTCTGGGGAAGCTCATTTCTTGGATGGATCATAACTTATACAAAGGATAGTCTCTGTAAGAAGGACCAAAGCGCACTGAAAGAACCTACCGATTCTTTCCAGTCAAAACAACCAGAACGGGTTAGCCTTCGTTTGCCCCATTGGCAAAGTCATAAGTTGTGGTGAATATGTGTCGCTACTATAAAGTGCTTTCCATAGTTCAATAGAGAAAAGAGAGAAGATCAGGCTGATTTCCTTTACTTTATTATGAAACATAAACAAAGAATCATTTGACTTTGAATGCCGAAACCTTGAAAGCAAAGAAGAGACTCTTTCCATCCATAGAATCTCTTCCTTATGCTAGAACTTTCATCTATCTTTCTTAACTCTTTCCATCCATAGAATCTCTTCCTTATGTTGAGTTCTTGCTTAAAAAAAGGTATGTACTAACTGAGAGTGGAATCTATCCTGACTTTCAAGTAGCGCTTGATTGAGGGATGAACCCTGAATCTATACTTTCTGGTACTATGCCTACCCCCCTTTCCTCTTTCAAGTGGGTTTAACTCTTTCTAAGGTAAATGGCCAAGTGTGTGCCACGAGTGCTCTGTCTTCGAAAAGGCAGAATGTTGTTATAGAATTTGCTATTTTTGGAATAGAATAAGCTTTGTGTCCTAACCAGATGCCGTAGGGTGATAAGGGGTGCTTTATCTAAACTAGGCAGGAGAACTTGGCTAACTTTCCTACTCTGATAGCATCTCTGAACGGCATGTACCCACAACCGTCGTAACAAAGGAATGAATCTATTAAGTGGGAAAGAGCCTTCGTAAGGCCTCTCTCATCCCTTGCTTATGCTGAATCGAGATTTTATTGGTCTTCTTTGACCTGCGGGTGCGAATCAGTAGCTGTGAAACTAGCTCTGGCTTGATGACTGCTTTACTTTTAGCTTTTTCCTGGGGCATAGAAGGAGTTGATCCTGGTCGAGGTAAATAGATTTAGGAATTCATACCCGATAAGAGGATGGATGTAATTCAGCTCAAACGAAGTGAGAGGGAAAAGGAAGCTCGACCTACAGGGATATGGGGGATGCGGTAAAAAGCCATAGTGTAGGTATCATATTGGTAGAATTCTTATTCTCTAGAGAGTTGATTAGTATAACGGATGATTTCAACTTATCTTACTATCAAAGAGTGAATAAGAAGAAAGGTCAGTATTATCTTATTAAATCATTTTTTGTTGTATGTAATTTTGATATTGATCTTTTACTAGTTAGATACAATCTACCAATGATATATAAACCAAAGGATTGGGATGTAGTACCTGAACTCAAATTGCTGCAAGAGAACCCTAAATCACTATCCGATCTTATAGGTGGATAGTTAACCGTATCAGTAGGAGAATTTTCTTTATATAATCGATATAACCTAATAACATCCCACAATTTAAACCATTAACATATTATGTTAGGAAAAAGTACCAGATTTTGTGTGATGTCATGAACAAATTACAGAGTGAGGCATTTGAGATCAATCAAGATGTATTAACCTTTATCAAAGAAAATTACGATGAATTAGTGAAATCCGGTCTACTTATGCCTAAGTTTCTAGCATCAATCAATATTTCTGAGGCTATCACCCTATTGAGGAAGACTTTTTTAGAAGATCAGTTAATGATTAAGCATTATAAATACCAAGATCTTTTAAAATAATTCTTATCGCGTGTTCAACGTTCCCGTTATGAAAGTTTTATACTAGATTTAGCGTCTGCTTACGAGGGGTATGAATTTTTTTTACCTGCATTTGTTGACTTCCGTGGTAGGATTTATCGTGCTGGGGTATTACATTTCCATGAATGTGATTTATCAAGAAGTTTAATACTATTCGTTCGACGTACTATTGATAGTGTTATGTCCCAAGCTCATTATATTGGACTTGGTGAAGATGCCAAACATAAAGATACTGTTAAAACTATGGTAGAAGCGGCCGCCGCTTTTCATTATCAAAAGTTGTTCACTTACGATGATGGGTTAACATGAGGTTGTTGTTCCGGAGTAACAAGGATTGGCACAGGTTTTTATTAATAATTCTTATTATACGGGGGATATATCTGAACCATTAAGAAAATTGATTTGTGCTATGAGTATAAATCCAAAATAGAATCTATTACTCAATACTATTTATGATGTTATAGCCAATGATCCGAGTATTGTGGGTAGTATTTCTAACACGAATGTTTCTAACTACCAAGATGAAATCGTTTTTTGTTTTTCTGCTACTGCTAATCCTCTTCCGGCTATCCAGACAGCGGAACCTGATATGGAATCACTAAAATATGTAATCAAGAATAGGTTTTTTGTCGACACCATGAGCGAGTAATGTCTCCGATGAGGACATCAATAGAAGTATTGATCTAAAGTGACGTATTTTGTTTTGAATGAGGCAATTTGATTGAAACAACTTCTGGGAAGAAAAGTAAAACACACTAATTCATGATTACCTTCTGCCTCCCCGGGTCAAAGTGGATGTCTTAGAAAGAAAGCTCCATGACCTCCATATGCCTAATGCCACATAATATAAAATCTGTAGAGAGCTACTCCGAGTTCGAGAAAATTTCCATAGGGATGGACGTTATCGCAGTCCTATATGTGGTTGGTTGTTTTAGGTTCTAGTACGCGCCATTCATATCTTCTTCATTCTGATAGTCTATATATAGTATTTCCTCCTTTCTTAATGGAAAGGAATCGAAGAATAAGTGAATGAAAAATGAAGGGAAAGACAAATGCCCATTTCTTTCAAGCGAAATTGAACTAAGAGGGGGCCCGCCCAAAGGTGCTTAGCCAATACTTTCTCCTTTTAGACTTTACGGCTGTGATATGAAGGGAAAGCCCAAGGCCACCCACATAAGAGTAGACAACCCGGGTGTTCTCTCTCCTTATTGTGACCTTCCTTTTGAACTGGTCATGGTAGGCGCGTCATCTATAGCAGTTGCCTGCAGGCTGACTAGATCATTTTGGGACATTGTCTTTGGTCGGGCGATGTCTCTATCGATGGAAAGGCTGGCGAAGAGTATTTTGTTTTATGTCCTTACGTCGTGAAGGCATAAGCCTTTAGTGTTCTATTTCTACCTGCGTATTAAGGTCAATTTCACCAGTTTTCATTGCTAACTAAATGATGACGCACCCCTTTCTAGATTTAGCGCTGGCGCCAACAATACTACGATATTTTGTTGCATCAGAGAGAGGAGCCCCAACAACTGGATAGAACTTTCCTCCTCATCTTTCTGGTATCTAGCGAAATGGCAGCTGGATTCCCTAGTTCTAATATTATTTTGATTGCTAAATTGTACTTCAGTCTTTCCCCCTAACTCTACTCTGGCTATAGAGCAGAGCTATCTAAATGCCATCATGTAGCGTAAGACTTAGGATAGTCTATCTACTTATTCTTCTATTGATTTATGTGTTATATGCTTAACACAGGGAAGTCGGACTCTATCAATTCCTTTTCACTGGGAACAACTCATGTCTCTAAAGAACCAGACTCTTAACAAAGCAGGTTTCTTAGTTCAAGCGGAATCCAATATCTGTAGTGCCTTACTTGACTGAAAGCGGGAAACACCACATTCTTCTTATTAGTTGTATCAATGAAAATCTCGTATGGTAATCAGAGACAACATAGTAGTTGTGACGTGCGAGAAAAAATCCCATTTCTTTGTTGGAAAAAATCCAACAACCTTCCGTATTTCGATCCCACAGGTCTCTATTCAACCGAGCGGACAACCAAGAATTTCTAAGAAGAAAATGCATTTCTTATATATGGCAGGCTATTCTCAATTTTTTTAGTCGTAATGCTGAAAACGAAAGGTCCCTATAAGTAAATGAACAGATTTCATAAATATCCAAAAGTGAAATGATGAATCGAATAGCAGATATTCTTGATAAATGTGGCGATGATGGATAAACAATAATTTGGTAAGTAGGTAGGGTAGGCGGGGTCGCGATCGACTAAAAGGGAAGTCTACCCATATGTCGGATATTGGTTCGAATCCAATTCGTGAGAAGAGTCCAAGCTAGATTCATTTATTGACTTGAAAGAAAAGTAAGGCCGAGATCAGGGACTGACGATATCTCATCAATGGAAAATGGGAGTGCAATCATGACTTTACAATTCAAGAATCGGGGATGGGAATCAGTTGACACCACATTCTTAATGAAGGATTGAGAATCAGTTGGCTAAGTACGTACTTTCATTGGAAAGTCAAGTCGAATCCCACCTGAAAGACTGAAAGGGTATTTCCTCCCTAACCCTAAGGTAACCGCTACACAACTCATTTCCTAGGCAAGGCGGGGAATTGAATCACCCCGAAATAGACTTTCATTTCTTTCTCATCATCTTAAACCAGCTGAAAGGCTTACGCCCTTGGGTACTTTACATAATCTAAAATGAGAAAACTCATAATGCAAAGGTAGGCTCCGGAACCTGTTAACAAAAACAATGTTAGCTGCGTGAAGTGGAGTACGCATCTTATTTCTTTCAAGCGACCAACCAAGCCCTTATTGCGTAACTAAACTCTCGCCTTATTGCATTGCGACATTCACTCGAGCTAAGAAGCCTGCTAGTCGTACTAACAGCTTGAAGTCGTTCCTTGAAGGCTTACCCCCCGCCCCCCAACCTAGGAACAACACTAAGACATTTTGTTTCCAATTTTTTGGTTAAAATCATCACATAGTATAGTGATAGTACCCGGTCCGCAGCTGCGGAGTCCGCCTTCCCTTGGAAACACCTCCTATAGAGGAGGGTTATAGTACAGATGTACGCTAAGAAATATTATTAGTAAGACAGATGTATAAAGTGCATATGTACTATAGCTTCAAAAGAAAATAGATCCTTGTTCGGGTGTTCTGGTGGTGTCCCCGTCTGGTCTACTATCATTTTTTCACCGTCACTAGACTATTTTGCCCCACCAAATAGCACAACCACAGTAGCTGGCTTGGCTCCCTCTTGCTCTGGTCTACACTCCCCTTGTGAGTCGCCACCCTCATTACTCTACTATAAACAAATAGAATTACTACAGATAGACTAGAACATTTCTTATGTCAAACCATTCGATTGAATGCAATCGATGATGTCAATGACATGAAAAATGGATATATACAATGAATGGAATATACTGCTAAAGTATTTGAAAGCATCTACAAAGCCAACAACGGGCACAACCGATCGTAGATCACACATGATGCCTTGTACCCTCACCCAACCTTGTCTCTCGGTTGTCGACTTGAGTCAAGCTAACTTTCGATCGAGGACTACCGGTGAAAAGTGTTTGTAGCATCAATTCCTTTCGGTGTACATCTTACCCAAAACAAAATACCAGGAAAGATAAGATGTCAGCTCATATCTATCTCTGCTCCTCGATCGAACAAAAGTTGTTTAATCCTATATAAAAATGAATACTTATTGTGCTCATCCCTCAGCCTCCCGCACCCATATTCCTAACCATCCCTGGGAGGAGAATAAGGATAGCTAGTCACGGACGATTTTATCACCTATATGTTATACGAATCGAAGACTTCCTAGCTAGAGGCTATACGATATCAAACCATGGGACAAGGAAAAAAAGTTTCTTTCTAGGTTCTGCCATTGTAAGGTCAAAAATAATTTTTTTAAAAATGAAATAGAAGCGACGCCTAATTCGCCAAAGTACCATTGCCACCAGGGCTTACATCCTCCTATCACCTACTAGCTACATGCGCTATATACCTACTTCTTCTATCGATGGAAAGACTGAAGCACGTCTCCATATAATTTTGACTACCAGAGGTTGGAAAGAAGGGATGTGACTGGGCCCTATCACAAAATGAGCAAGTTAGCGACTTGTCAAAGATTAGTGGCAGGTTTTGTCAGAAAAAAATGTTTTTCAGCGGGAGTCTCATCTAGGTGGCTAGTTTAGTCGCTTTCGAGAACTCAGATTGACAGGTAGTAAGATAGCATACTCGTATGATTGATTTAAAATTGGCCACTGATAGATGGCCTTTGATTCTTCGGACGGGCATGCTAGAAAGGATGTTTGGACGTTTACTTGGATCATACGTGTATAACATGTTTTCCAAGTAAACGTTTGATGTTCCTTTTCTGAATAGGACTAAAGGTTTTCTTGTCTTGTTTAGGACTGGACAACTTTTAGGTTATTACGCATCTTGGGACCACAATAAATAAGGGAAAGTCAATTGTTGCCTCTTAAAGGGATCGGATACCGCCTAAACCAGTGCAAAGTAGTATTCCCAAGGAAGCTAGCATAGCAATAGGGAATCCATCTAGTATTTACTAGGAAAGATGGTGCGGGGGGGTCCCACTAAGGTGAATGTTATTGAACCCAACGTTAAAAGCTATGCAAAGAATTCTTTCTACGTCCATTGCTACTGTAAGACCACCAACATGGGGAGATGAGAAATATGTGGGGCCTATACACTTGGAACAGCGTCACCAAGAGTCTGCACAGGCCTAGGAGTTAGGTTCTTTTATCTTATAGAGGATGATGATGAGGATTTACTCACTGATGAAGACGTCATGAGTCAAGATGAGGAATAGGTTTTTAGTTTGAGTTGGAGTGGAAGCAGTGAAGGAGGTGAGTTCCCTAACCTACCCAAGCTTAAAGAGAAGAGAGTTCAGTCTACGAAGGATTCGGGTTATTAGTCTCACGCAGGCCACAGAGAAAGAGACATGGAGGAAGAAGGGGGCACTACGGGAAGAGCATCCTTGTGCAATGATATAAATAGCGCCACTTGAAGTGCCTGATGTACTTTGACTATCGGGCATGAAAATGTTCAGGCCTACAAGGGAAGAAAGTTTATGTTGGAGATCCCGCAGCCAGAAGACTCCATTTTCTAGGATCTCTCACCCTTTCATGGTACCCAACGATTATTCCTTCCTTTCATAGATGAATGAGATTCTATAAGGAGGGGAAGGTTGATTCTGCTTCTTAGACGAGGAAGAAAGCAATCCAATCAGGCCAGTCTTGTCTGTAAAGGTGGCTGGGGAAATAGTTATTTCAAATGCACCAAGGTATTTATCCAGTTTTATGAAGTGGAAAAGATTATTCCTTTGATAATGAAGTTATTAATGCACCACCCAATGCTCCATATCATTTATGTATGCCTTGGGAAAGGCAAGGTTATGATGGTGAGGATGGGCTACTCATTAGCGAGCATAGGAGACCTCCATTGCGAGCCATCTTTCTCTTTTTGCTTCTTCTCTAGGGTGATTTGGCATAGCTTTCTTAGTTACCACTTCTTCAACATATTACACTTCGACTGATTTCCACTCATTGATGCAGATCTGGGAGGCTGGGTCGGCTAGCATTGAATACGAATAAGCTCTTCACTCCGCACCTCTTGTTAAAATATTTTCTTTCCCTTGGCTTCGGTGCCAGCTAGGACTGGTAGCATGGACTTCTCTTAGGCTTTCTCTTGGTGGAGGAATGGGAGCTGCACGTTAGCACTTGACTTTCTTACTTTTTCGGTAGAAAATGACCTCTTATGCAAGACGGAAAGAGCCGATTCACTTTCGTATAATAAATAAAAAGAATAATAAGACCATAACCCTACTACCAATCGTGCTACCAAGCCTTATCAACTATTGCTATACTATGTGCAGACCAGAGCTATAAAGCATATCATCGACAGAGTCCGAAAAGGCAGTTGAATCATTGGCTAAGCATATCCCATCTTGAACTGAAGCAAGAGGTTCTTTCAAGTTAACTGCATGTATGAGATCTTCTTTGTTTACTGCTAGCAATCATAAATAATATATATTAAGGACAAGGACTATTAGCTCAGGATAAAGAAGCTAAAGAAGAGAAAATCTTAAATAAATGCTAAAGCCGAAGAAAGAAAATCCTGGAAAGATAAGTGACTCAGTAAATACAAAAACAAAAAAGGATAAGGTAAGTTATAACGTCGGTCGAAAGACCGGGCGTGTGTCACAGTTGTCCTTCCCCGCACCGAAATATCGCTAAAAAGATATTTTATAACAGGTGTTATGAATTCGATTTGACGGTTCTCAAAAGCTTAAAGTCTGAATCCTCATTTTTGTCAGGGCCACGCGGACTATCTTTTCCCTTCAGTTCAGCCCCTTTTCATTCGGTTGCCCTCTTTCAGTCCTTCTGGAAAAGATTCGTTACCCGATTGTGACTTGTTTTTCTCAACAAGCTACTAATTTGAATGGACGCTTCCTAACCACCACACTGGTATCTATATTAAGTCGCAAAGGCTACAACTGGGACGAAAAAGAGAATACAAAAGATCTCTACGATCTCCAAAGTCGACTTCCACTAGTAACTCACATGGGAACGCTCACACTGTACGCTAGGAAGATGAAAAGAAGAATATGCCAATAAGGAAATATTATGTCACCGGAAATAGAGAAGTCAATCCGGCATAATAATGAAAGGATACCACCACCAAATGAAGACAATACCCACCATAGGGAAAATGAGCAATTAAAGCACTGCAGTTCCCATCCTATTCTATAGTTCTCGGCCTGCCTTTCTAACAGGACAGACAGGTTTACGACATTTGGAGGTTCAAAATGTATGGGGAAGGTTAAAGTATACGTCATGTTGTAATACGGATAATTGAAAGAGTGCCATTTGACCCAACTAGCGAATCTGTTTACTGAGTCGGCTTAGCACGCTAGGAGTGAGAGCTTAAGGTAGAAGGCAAAGTGTGAAAAGAAGTCGGTGATAGGTTCTTCGTCGATGTCTTGGCTTTAGGTCTATGTTATGGCGAATAAAAGCGCGGATTAGCGGGTGTCCGCTTGACTCAGTCATAGTCTCGCTTAGTATGCACTCGAAGCCTATGTTCACTAGATAAATTGAAAAAGGTATGGTAGTGATCTCACTCCACGCATTACACACTTTGTTCATCCAAGCTGGGCAAAGCTAGGTTCAAGATAGAGAGGGAGAGCCCTTCCATTTCTTTGCTTTGATGCACACGACTTTTTCACGGAGTCTGCTTCCACAGTTCTTAAGTGACAACCACCTTGCGTCCCAACCTTCTTGACTTTCTTTGGTGCCAAAGACAAATGACTAGTTAACCATGAAGACAACTATTCTTCTGAATGAGAAGAGCGAGTCTCAGTCTGGGGTGAGAAGCCAATATAAATCTTGCTATGGGAATGGACCGAGGAAGTGCGATGGATATGTTATCAGCCAATGCATCTTCTTGCTACCCCAATACCGATGTCGATAATCTGACCTTGGGCACAAATAACTATTAGTTATTTGTTTCCGTCTAAACTCATGGAATAACCTTCGTACTTGAACCTGTATTTTTTCTAGTGAGCTCTATTCCAAGTAAAAATACTTTCGTGGATTGCTTTCCATTTGGTTGGTGTCATATGCTTGTCTCGTGCATACCAAGGTTTCCTTGCGTTGCTTTTCGGGAACAGAATGGCAGAAGCGAAATTCAACTATGAACAGACGACTCTATCCTTGACCTCTTAATATAGGCAAGAGCGAAGGCTCAACTTATCAATGTCATAAGAAAAGAAAAGCAAGTCAAAAAGCCTAGTTCAGGAGGTTCTACCACTGCAGGACCCAATTGCGATTGGATTCCCCCTTTACTCAAGTCGTCTAGGGACGGGACCCCAGGTTAGAAAAAAGAAGGGATTTTTTATGTTTCAAAGACAATCAAATGATGGGCTGTTGCCCGTCAGCAATGGGGTGTTGCGGAAGCCCCGGCTGGGCCCGCCCTAAAAGCTGGAAAGGAAGTTGCCCTTTCTGGCCCCTGGGTGAGGGACCCGACAAAATTGGAAGCAAACAATCGGTAAACAATGTGTCGACTCCTTCCTTTATTTCTTTTGAAACTGACCAAATAAATTTACAAGATCCTTCGCCCCCTATTTTCTCGTCTACCTTATATTTTCCATCGATGGTCCATTTCATTCCTATTCCCAGGCGGAATACTTTTCTTTGTCTATCTTCTTTGTTTGTTAATCGGTTCAATTGATTTGTTCCATGCCCTACTTTCAAAGGTTGGGTTCTCTTTGGGGGGCGATCTCTCGCCTTATTTTGTAGTAGAGCTTTTGGATGGGAGGGTGGCGTAAGTCTCATTCTAGTTGGGATTATTTATTTGAAGATCGAGAGCGGGGTCCGGAATAACATGATGTCTTCGTCTGGAGCTTCCATCCCATCAAGCTCTTCGGGGCGACCGTCTATCTATTTGAATTTCCCCCCTCTGCCGGAGGCGGAACCGAGGGAAGGAGTAGACCCGCGACCTATACCTCTCTCCGAAGCGGAGCAGCTGATTCTTGCTCGCTTAGGAGGAAGATGGGAAGCTCCTGACTCTAGGCTAGTCGAAGAAGCGCGATTGATCGTTCGACTCAAGGGTGAAATTCTAGAGAAGATGTTTCAATTGGACAAAGAAGAACCTGATTTTTGGAAAGAAAAAAGGAATGTCATTATGAAAGAATCCATTCGAACAATGCAACAAAGGGAATACTCCTCTCGAAAGCTGTCAGAAAAGCTAGGACACTTAAATGGACCAAATGTATATACTTCCGCTATCTATAAGACCGTTTCTAACAAGATGTCAGAAAACGTTTTTTGCTAATATTGTGTTTGAAATTGAATAACATTAGATCTTTTTTTCTCTGAATAAAACTAAATCTTTAAGGTGCAACAAAATTGTCAATTAGATTCAGAAAAGTGCAATCCAAATTTAGAAGGGTCGAATTATGAATTATTACTCAACTCATATTGAATTAACAAATTTTTATATTAGTCCGGTCATGACCATTGGTGGAGCCACCTTAGGTAAAGGGTGACCAGGTGCCCACCGTACGCGATGTACATAAATATTACTTAGCTATTATGAGTATATATTTAATTTTGCACACCCTTAACACAATTGAGAAAAAAATTGCACACCCTTCGCAAAATTCCTGGCTTCGCTACTGTCTCATGCCTAGTTATTTTAACTCATTTTAACCTTATCCATTTTTATCTAAGGAAATGTAACACAAGACATGTGTTTGTTGGCGTAACACGTTTTAACATATCAAAATTTGATACACTATACCTATTTTAAGGGTTTATTCGGTATAGTGGATTCAATTTTTTCATATTCGTTTGGTCAAATTTTTTGAAAAAAATTTCTTTAGGAAAATAAGTTGTATAAAAATGAGTAAAATGATTTTCTTAATGGAAGTAGGGAAAAAGTTCCACTAGTGACATTCCACATTCATCATTGTGTCCTCCCCACCTTCCGTCACAACTCATCTTCACCCCACCCCATAATCCCCCATACCCAGCACCCCAAACCCCTACCCCAACCCCCTCCTCTCATAATATTGATTTAGAATATATACAAATATTTTTAGGATAATAATATTTTGCTTACGTAACGAACACAAGTAAAATACCCACTTAGTTTTCCTGAAAAATATTTTCCAGAACACACCCTAATTCTGTATATAGGAGTGTTAATTTGAGATATAAATATGTAACTAGTCCTACCCGTTGAAACTTAATATAGGTGATTCGGATCATGACATGTTACCTAATGTATCTTGGTTCCATTCATTTTGACCTAATTAATTGGACATGACCTATTTGTTGACTTTATCCATTTAAAGCTACCTAAACTTGAATAAACCGGTCCATTTAACACCTAGATAATATAGGAATGATACAAAAGTCTATTTGGAATATTAAAATGTAAAAAATAAAAATTCATGGCATGTAAGTTGCCCAGCTTACATGGTACCCTTCACATGTCCCAGATTAGTACATCTCAACGTGTTTTCCTGGCTATGTCATCTCCTTGTCAAAAGATCAACAGACAGCAACAAGACGGGCGAAATGCACAACTACCTGATTTCGGGATCTTCATGTAGTTGAAGTTGGAACCACTTCAAACATCGGAAACAAAATTGTAAAAAATTGTGTCTGAAGTTTGGAAAATATCAAAAAAAAATTGTGTATGAAGTTTGACAAATATTAGATAATTTTTATCTTTAGTGTGGCCTTGTCAAGACTAAACATGAGACAATTTTGCCTAAGTTAATTTGGTCTGACTTGTCAAGGACAATTACGAACATTTTTTACTGAAGTTGTGGGCTGGCAATATCTAACTTCAAACATTTAATGAGTGCGCTACAAACATGTAATGACTTGTTAGGGTCGACTTCGGACACTTTTTAATAAGTTGTGGCTTCATAAGGCCAAACTTTAGACATATAATATTGCACTTCAGACATTTTGGAATGAGGTCAGACATATATTTGGATACACTTCAGACATTTTAGCATGAAGATAACGTGAATAAACTTTTGCCAGAACCAACAACTTGTTCTTCGAATTCCAACAATTTACACCAAATCTACCTCAAATGAGCTTAAATTTAAACGTAAGTACCATATATCATAAAGAGCAAACCTCAATCATCAATTTGTCAAGACAACAACAAATCTAATTAATCCGTTTTACAACAATGGTAATTTATCATTATTTTCAAACTTTTTCAATAACACCCCTATTTGATTTGAATATACTTTTCATATTTGAAATTCAAGATCACTTCTTCAAATGTTAGGCTAAGAGGAGGAGGAAAGGCAGAACATAAGCAATTTAGTCAAAGATATCTATACTTTGGATCACAAGTAAAATTTTATGACAATGTACAAAATCAAAAAGTGACCAATAAATATTATTTCTACGTTTAAGTAGCGGCAGCACAAAGCCTATATAGTGCTATTACAAGCATGGGAGAATTGCACAAATAAGCTAAACTCGTGCTACTGTTTAATTTTTAACCCCATTTGAATATAACGAGAGATTTGTCATCTTAAATATGCTATGAATTTTTTATGACTAAAAACATGTAATTAAGGATAAAATAAGAAAACCAAAATTAAATTAATTTTCAAACTTACAAAAAGTTACATTCTTTTTCTAAAGAGACTAATAAAAAAACATCACATAAAAGGAAACATAAAAAAGAACAAGTATAGAGGTTGATTTCTTCATAATAGAGAATGTAGCTGAAATAGAGATTCGCCTTAAAGAAAACAGTACTACAAGAAAACTATAAAAAAAAAAAAAAATCTCATCAAGATCTAAAATCAATAAAATTAAGATGATAACTAATGTTCACTTTTCTGAAAATGTCATAAAACTTCCTCAATAACATTTCTTCGTTGAATCTCCTCGGACTCCGATAACGTTGTAAAAACAGAAGATTATGTTTCCTTAATGCAGCCCCAAAGTGCTCTAAACATATTTTTCAAATCAATTAATGTAAAAACTATCAAAGAAACTGTTAGAATTATACAAACAACAAAAAATAACAAGCCTAAAACTATGTCTATTATATCTATTCTCTCTAAATGCCTTGATTTAAAACGTTCAAAAATATTAATTAAAACTTGATTAATAAACCTGTAATTGCTTCAGAAAGCAAAGTTAGTGTTGCTCTGCATATGAACTTGAAGGCATAGTGGCAAGTCTTGTTCTCTATTTTTTCATTACTCTCCATCTTCATGTAATTAATTTGGAATTTTTGAAATAGTATTACTTAGAATGGTAGTAGAAGAAAAAATAACGAGAAGTAAACAATGTATAATTGGTAAATAATTGTTACCATAACGTTAAAGCAATTGCAAGGGAAGTAATATGTTTTATAAGGTAACATAATTAAGCTCTGTAGAAAACCTTTAATTGAGGATTTCCTTACTATAGAAAGATCATAGTAATAAGGATTTTAATTATGATTGATTTATTCACCTTGATAGTTGTTGCGGCACTTTGTGATTTGTCTATTGACTTCTTAATAGTCATCCTAGTGATCAGGGGTGCGGATTTATACGGTAACTAGTTGGTTTGAACCGAATTCAGTACCTTCGGCTCACACACTATATCTAATATATTAAAATATACTCTCCTCGTTCATATCCACTATCCTAAAGATATACTCTCCTCATTCATTTCTTTTTCCACTTTACTGTTTTTCTTGTCCAAACACCTGACATTGTTTTTTTAAAATAAAAGAAAACATTCAAAATACAGAATACTTTCTTTGTTGTTGTTTTGTTTTAGTGTGTTAAATATACATAAGTAGAGATGATATTATCGTGATATGCATTTAATGTATATCACGATTTGGGCCATAAAATAGTCTGTGATTGTCCATATTTGTTGTCCATAATTGTGTATGGTTTTAGGTAATATTTTAGTGTAAGTATTACATTAATTTGTCTTGTACACTTACCATAATTATAGGAGTCTTGTACTACTAGAATAGGGTTTTGGGATTAGAATAGGAATAAGTTTTCTATTATGGAAAATTGTAATTTGTATATATATTCTTTTCATTAATGAGAATAATCAAGAGATTATTTCTTTCATGGTATCAGAAGTCTAGATTGAAAATTTCCTCTCCAATTTTTCGGCCACATCACGAATTCCGAGAGTTCATCCTCGATTTCCGTTGAGTTTTTCCGATCCCTTATTTCTTCTTCTAAATCCCTCATTCCCCTATTGTTCTTTCGTTATGTCTACTTCCAAGAACACGTTTCACCCTTCCCCTTGTTGTTTCTAACATCAAGACTCATATCCCTTTTATTCTTGAACTAGAAAACGTCCAATATGCGACGTGTGCCGAACTGTTCAAAATTCACGCACATTCGCATCAAGTCATCCATCACATAATCCCCGCGGCTCCTGAAGATACGTAGGTGCCTAAACGCGAGGATGATCCTAAGTTGTGGACGACTCTTGATGCCACCGTCCTTCAGTGGATTTACTCCACTATCTCTACCGACCTGTTGCAGACGATTAATGAGTCGGACGTTACGGCGATGACTGTTTGGGATAGACTGCGTGACACATTTCAAGATAATCGAAATTCTAGAGCCGTTACTCTTGAGCAGGAATTCTCCCACGTCAACATGGAAGATTTCTCTAACGTTTCGGCTTAGTGCAAAAGGTTGAAGGAATTGGCGGACCAACTCCGCAACGTTGGTGCACCAGTTTCGAATGATCGTTTGGTCTTACAAATGGTTGCAGGCCTATATGAGGCCTATAGTGGTGTTGGCACACTTCTTCGTCAGAGCAGTCTCTTCCGCAATTTTATCAGGTTCGTTCTACGCTTACACTCGAAGAGGCCGGCTTGGCTAAAAAAGGCGGCTACCTACGCTAGTCCCGCATTCACGATGACGTCCTCCACTAATTCTCTAGGGTTTGTTGATAATTCGGGCAAAAACTGTGCTCACGGTGGCGGCAAGAATACTCAGAAAATAATGGTATGCGTAGTTTTCTCAGCCCAGCAATGAATTTTGCTCCAGTTATGGGTCAGGGCAGCAAGCCGGTATGCTTGGGCCCCGGCCTCCTCAGGCCCATCATGCAGCAGGCCCCACCCTGACCGACATTGAGGCTGCAATGCACACTCTGGGATTAAATTCGCCAGACGGAAATTGGTACATGGACACCGGTGCAACCTCTCACATGACGTCCGATCAAGGTACTCTCTTGTCTTATTCCAATTTGAGCAACAGACGTGGCATACTTGTTGGTAATGGTAATTCAATTCCGATTCGTGGTTATGGTCATAAAACATTGTCTTCCCCCCATCCACCCCTTATCTTGAAAAATTCTCTTCATGCCCCTAAATTAATTAAAAAATTGGTGTATGTCCATAAATTCACAACTGATAATTCTGTTTCTGTTGAATTTGATCTATTTGGATTTTCTGTGAAGGATTTCAAGATGGGGAGTTCTCTCATAAGGTGTGATAGTAGGGGAGATCTATATCCTATCACGCCACGTTCCGGTCTCTCGAGTCAAGCCTTGCCATCAACTTTTGCAACCCTTGCTCCTTCCTTGTGGCATGCTCGTCTAGGTCATCCGGGGTCCTCTATTTGTCTTCCTTTGATACATATAATTTTATTTTTTGTAAGGGTACGCGTAGTACTCCAAATTGTCAATATTGTTCTTTAGGAAAATTGTTAGGTTGCCATTTGTAGACTCTAATTCTCATACTTTAATGTCATTTGATATTATTCATAGCGATTTATGGACATCTCATGTTCTCAGTTCTTTGGGTCATCGTTATTATGTTCTATTTTTGGATGATTATTCTAATTTTTTATGAACATTCTGATAGCGAAAAAATTTCAAGTTTTTTCCACTTTCTTAAAATTTAGAGCATTCATTAGAACTCAATTCGAACGGAAAATAAAAAATATTCAATGTGATAATGGGGTGTTTCGGAAATTTTGTGCTAATAATAGAATCAATATTTGTTTTTCTTGTCCTCATACGCCTTCACAAAATGGAAAAGCAGAACGTAAAATTCGTACCATTAATAACATTGTCCGAACTTTATTAATTCATGCTTTCATACCCCTTCTTTTTGGCATCATGCTCTACAAATGGCTACATATCTCCTTAACATACTTCCTATCAATGGCTTGAAGTATTCCTCCCCTCTTCATATCTTCTATAATAAGACTCATTCGTATTCACATCTTAGGGTCTATGGGTACTTGTGTTATCCACTCTTTCCATCCACCTCTATTAACAAACTTCATGCTAGGTATACCCCTTGTGTGTTTCTGGGTTATCCGTCAAATCATCGTGGTTACAAATATTTTGATGTATCGTCTAATAAAATGATCATTAGCCGCCACGTTATTTTTGATGAATCCCAATTTCCATTTGCTAAAGGTAAATAGTCCCATGCCTCGTTCATATAATTTTTTGGATGATGGTATATCCCCGTATATTATTCAGCATTTTTTGAACTTGTCCTCGCACTTAACCGCCAATGCCCATCGCCCGCTAGCCTCACTGCTCGTCATAGTTATCGATCTCACATCGGGCGATGACAGACCCGCCGCTTACCCAGCCCATTACAGCCACTGTTCCAGTCCCGAGTTCCTCCATTTTTCGTGTTGGACCAGTAGGCACACTGCCTGCTGGCCAGTCCGTCATGTGTCCCGATATTTTCCAAAATCCGTCCAATTCTCCCCCGAGTCATAAACTGGTCACTCGTAGTCAACAGGGTATTTTTAAACCAAAATGACATTTTAATTTAAATTCGAATGTTATTAAATCACCCCTACCCCTTAATCCCGTGTCTGCTTTAAATGACCCGAATTGAAAAATTATTATAACCGACAAATATAATGCTCTTATTGATAATAAGACGTGGGAGTTGGTGCCCCGTCCATCTGGTGTTAACATTATTTGGTTTATATGGATTTTTGCTCATAAAGACAATGCTGACGGTTCTTTTACGAGGCATAAGACTCGTCTTGTAGGTGATGGTAAGACTCAACAAGTTGGTGTGGATTGTGGTTAGACTTTTAGTCCGGTGGTCAAGCCGGTTACCATTCGCATTGTGCTCAGCTTGGCTATTTCGAAGGCATGGCCCATCCATAAGTTAGATGTAAAGAATGTTTTCTTGCATGGTCATCTCAAGGAGACAGTTTATATGCATCAACCTTTGGGGTTTAGAAATCCCAAATATCCTCACCATGTCTGTTTACTTAAGAAGTCCTTATATGGGCTTAAGTAGTCCCCACGGGCATGGTATAAGAGGTTTGCAGACTATGTTTTGACTATTGGGTTCTCTCACAGCAGGTCTGATAATTCATTGTTCATATATCGTCATAGCTCTTCCTTGGCTTATATTCTCTTGTATGTGGACGATATTATCTTGACTGCCTCTTCTGATGCATTACGCCAGTCTATCATGACAATGCTCGGTTCTGAGTTTGCTATGAAAGACTTGGGGCCCTTGAGTTACTTTTTGAGGATTGTTGTCACTCGTCATGCAGGTGTGTTGTTCATATCACAGAGGAAGTATACAGCTGAGATCATTGAGAGGGCTGGGATGTCATCCTGTAAGTACACTTCCACTCCCGTTGATACTAAACCCAAGTTGGTTGCTGCAGCTGGCTCCCCGTACGAGGATCCGACCCGCTATCGCAGTCTGGCAGGGGCACTTCAGTATCTTACCTTCACGAGATTGGATATTACTTATGTGATACAGCAGGTGTGTTTGTTTATGCATGATTCCAGGGTTGAGAACATGAATACACTCAAATGTATTATTCGGTACATCTAGGAGACATTTGACTTTGGCTTACATTTATATCCCTCATTGACGTCTACACTTGTCTCGTATACAGATATTGATTGGTGTAGCTATTCAGACACCAGACGATCTACGTCTGGCTATTGTATGTTCTTTGATAATAACTTGGTCTCCTGGTCTGCAAAGCGTCAATCGATATTGTCCCGCTCTAGTGCAAAGGCTGAGTATCGAGGGGTAGCCAATGTGGTCTCTGAATCATGTTGGTTACGTAATCTTCTTTTAGAACTTCATTGTCCTATTCAGAAAGCTACCTTGGTTTATTGTGATAATGTTAGTGCCATCTACCTTTCTGGTAATCCGGTTCAACACCAGCGCACTAAACATATCGAGATGGACATTCACTTTGTTCGCGAAAAGGTAACTCGTGGATAAGTACGCATATGTCATGTCCCTTCCAGGTATCTGATTGCAGACATCTTTACAAAGGGTCTTCCCTCGGTCCTGTTTGAAGATTTTAGGGATAGTCTCAGCGTACGAAGATCGTCTGCTATGACTGCGGGTGTGTGTTAAATATACATAAGTAGAGATGATATTACTGTGATATACACTTAATGTATATCACGGTTTGGGCCATAAAAAGTTTGTGATTGTCCATATTTGTTGTCCATAATTGTGTATAGTTTTAGGTAATATTTTACTGTAAGTATTACATTAATTAGTCTTGTACACTTACCATAATTATAAGAGTTTTGTACTACTAGTATATGGTTTTGGGATTAGAATAGGAATATGTTTTCTATTATGAAAAATTGTAATTTGTATATATATTCTTTTTATAATAATCAAGGGATTATTTCTTTCATAGTGTTATACTAGAACTCTTCTCCTTGCTCTTTTTGAATAGTTACCTTAAGAGTCTTCTTTGGTGGAAAAGGAACTACGTAAAAGAAACTGCAGTATTCATGGTTAAGGACATATTTATCGAATAGTCGAGGTGTGTTTAAATCAGTGTTTTCAGGGGCTAGTCCCACCCCGAGGTGTACCAAAAATGCTCCACGACGCAACTAAAAGGCGTAGATCCATAGGGCGTACGCCCCTGAGCATAAAAGCGTATGATCCGGGCGTTAATTATTTTTTTTATTTTAAAAATATGTTTTCTATAAATTATAATTTTTATTATTGGTGTAATGATATTTATACTCTATGTTATCATGTTTTCATGTTGTAGTGTTTTTTCTTAAGATATACAAATAACATAGTCATAAATAGATATTTTAAATGATTATGTCTGAAATTGGTAGGATAGAGATTTCATAGCACTATGTTCGCGAAATAATTTTTTTCATTTTTTGTCATTGCTATTACACTTTTTATCTTTCTCCTTCGATGAAATATATAAATAAAATGCAAATATTAGTTGAGGGTGGAAATGACTAATAGATGTGGAGATTAATGATAAAGTGGATGAAGATTTTATTTTAAAAATTATCTAGGCTATTATCATTTTTTGTGTTGTTACCTTTCTCAAATAATTTTTACTCCTATAATAATTTCTTTATATTCTTCGTGATTTTTTTGTAAATTTTTAATGAAAATTTTACTTTTGCTCAAGTTTTTAGTAATTAAAATATAAAATTAAAGATACATGAAACATACACCCTGTAGATTCATTGGACTTACGCCCCGTATCTTGGGGCTTACGCCTCGCCCCGTGCTACATAAAACGACTTGCCTGCCCCCGCCTCTTAAAACACTGGTTCAAACTAGTTTGGACACCACCGTTATAAAAAAAATAAATGAAAAAGGCCAAAATATTCTTAAACTATATGAAATAGACCACTTTCACCCTCCATTAAATTTTGATATAAAAAAATATCCTTGTCGTTAATATTTTGGACCACACTTACACTTAATACTAACCCCCTCTTTAGATGGTTATTTCCCGTGGTTCATTATTGTATTATTTTCTAGAAAACAATGTTTGTTTTCATTATTCTTAAAATTATGTTGTATTGTGTTGTAAATACGTTGTAATTTTGTGGTTATATAACCATGAAAAAGCTCAAATTTTTAAACCACGAATTTGGTGGATTTTGCGTGTTAACGTATTTCATTAACCCATTATACCCCCACCCCACTCACCCCCTCCATCATACCCCCACCACCTCACCCCACCTACCACCACTCCATCACACCCAAACTTATCCCCACCCCATCACCCCTACCACCTCACCCCCACCCCACACCACACCAGCACTCCACTCCCACCCTACACTACTCACCCCTCCCACCACCCTCACCACCCACCACTTACTTATCTTTTAATGTTCATAATTATCTTTATCTTAATTTTATTAATGAATTAGCCTTGGAGTAACTGATAAAGTTGTTGTCATAAGGTCACATGTACAAGCTGTGAAAATAGCCTCTTGCAGAAAATACAGGGTAAGGCTGCGTACAATAGACTCTTGTGGTCCGGCCCTTTTCCGGACCCCGCGCATAACGGAAGCTTAGTGCATCGGGCTGCCCTTTTATCTTAATTTTATTAAGATATACAGAAACTAATTTGTAATTAAGGGATAAGAATATTTTAGTAAACTTATTTATTATTATACATTATCATACCATCAAATCAAATAATAAAAATATTATTAAACCATAACAAACGATACGGTTTATCTAAATATTATATTTATTAATACAATACAATATAATACGATACTACACGATACTGTACATTATGAAACCGTGGGTAACAACCATCCAAACAATACGTAAAGGCTGACCGGCTAAGCATACACACATGGAATAAAAATCCGGTAACCCTTCAACCCGACCCAATTAACCATTAACCCTTTTTTAAAACCCGGGATCCATCTAGTTAAAGGGTTTCATTAGTAATCCATTAACCCTTTCCCTTCTCTTTCTCTTATATCAGCTCTTTTATTTCTTCCACTTTTATTAAAAACTCATCCACGAAAAAATTCAATCGAAGAAAGAATCAACAAATTTAGATTCATCTCACAATTATTGTCTCTTTGAGAGGTTGAGGGAGTAATTAACATTCAATAAGATTTAAGGGATCCAACAGTTTACAAGATAGACCTTTGTCAATAAGAAGTGTTTATCTAGTCATTAACATAGTTAATTATTGATTTGATTGCTAACATTAATTTTACGTTTTTGTTTATGTATTCGATCAATTAATAACCACACATTTGCATGAACCAATGTAATTATATTCTTTTTTTCTTCCACATTTGGTAGAGGAATTGTGACCCCATACAATTATGTTCGATCACATTCTTTATGTATTTAATTTAATTACAGGTACTGATAGTGAAACTTCTGTTCACAATCAAGTCAAATACTCACGACAACTAATACATATCACTAATAAATCTAAATCAATAATTTATTTATTTAAATTATCACTAGAGGTGGCAAAGTTAGCTCAAACCCATTTAACCGTCCAACCCATCCAAGCTTTAATGGATTTGAGCTAAAGTAATTTTAAAAATGGGCAAATTTTTTATTTTTTTATTTTAATTCTTAATAAAAAATTCATTTTTTTATTTTATAAAAAAATTATTTAAATTTTTTAGTTTTAGTTTTATCAAAATGTTTGAAAAATGGATTAAGTAGGGTTGGTTGAATTATGACTCATCATTTAATCCATCCTGACCCAACTCATTTTAGCCCAAACAAGCTTTGGGCAGGATTGTGCATTGACCCGTATAATATTGGTTAATTCTATTTTGACCCGCCAACATCAACCCAAACGATCCATTTATCACCCATAATTACCACCGCAAGCAATGGATTTATTTTATTAATAATAAAGAATTCCACAACAAAAAACAAATAGACAAAATGACCGAGAGATGTAGGCTAAAGCTCAGAACCACATAGCACCAACATCAAGGCTGATAAGTTTCTTCTTAGCTCCGATTTACATATTCCGACCAGCTCACCGTCACATCACTTTCGAAGACTCAGAAACATTTTTAGCTTAGGTACCTCTCACCTTTAGTTGCATCTCTTAATACTATAGATCTTTCTTTTCCTCCGATGGTTTCCATGAACGGCTAATCTTGTGGATGTTGAAATCGCCTTATCTTAGTACTAGCTTCACTATATTTGTAAGATCTAAGCTCACTTTCTGTATTTGTTGTTATTGACTTCACGTATATCAGATCTGACCTTAACTAGAAAAGATGGTTAATCATGCACCCAAAATCTCTAGATAGCTATTTTTTTTTGTGTAAGTAACATTTGAACCTTCGGTTGACGGCAATTATATGTCTCTCGAAGCTCTCACCAGAGACTTGGCTAACAAACTATAAGGAGTATGCCTCTAGGCTCAAAATTATCTAAATATCACAAATTCACCTTCTCTAGCCGTATAGTGTTGGTTACAATGGTGCAGGAAAACGGAAATAAATAACTGCTAAGTATTACAACAACTGAAAATTACAATAAACTTGAAGAAGAAACTGGAACAGTTTTTGGTATGCTGAGTCGAGTGATGACACTCTGTCTTTAAGACAAGATTGCCACGTATGTATCCTTTCTACGTCCTGGACAATTATCTCTGAAGATAAAACAGCAAATGAACAATTGAGCAAAGGAAACTCAAGTGCTACCTTGAAGAATTTTGAGTAATGAAATGATGCTGGAAGATAGTGGGAAGAATATGATTCATTTGTATGTTTCTGTGTGTCTCAACAATTGTGCAAAGACTCTTTTATATAGTTGAAGGAGAGGACTTACCAACTGCCCACATAATTGATGTTACTAGCCAAGTAATGACAATTATGGAGGTAGTAATTCACCAAAATAAATAGTGAATTGATGTGCAACGGATTGACATTTAGGGAGAGTAATTCAGCCAAAATAAATGACTGAATTGAGTGCAGATTAAGGCTGGTTGACATTCTAGAAACCAACAACAAAGTTCTCTGCCCAATTTTGACTTACTTGAAACTTCAGGGACCAAATTGTAAATATGAAACAATTTTGGTCCAAAAAAGATAATATCAGAAGAAGCACAGCCCACGACCCGTGACCCGTGACCCGAGACTTGACGGGAAGGGAGGCGGCGGCGCGCGTGTGGGCTTATCCTCTAACCGAAGCACATCTAGGTCCTCCCTCCTTTAAACACATGGGATACCCCTTGGGGTCCCAAACCCCAAGCCAACTTTGAGTCTTATAAACTAAACAAATCTTTCTTCCCCCACCGATGAGGGAGAATTAGTCTAAATATCACACTTTTCCACGCTTCAAACACCTCACTTCGTGGACCAATATCTCTTTCATTTCTCAATGAAATTTGACGATCCTTGGCCCTACGGTCATCTACTTAGTTAGTAGATTATGTACGTGTGAAGAACCGGATTATCCAACATGCGGAACACTAGTGTTTAAGCCATTAAAGTTGGTAGGACGCAACTCCCGCCAAAGGCAAATTTCCAACAATCCCCTCTTGAAAGAGATTTTGGCGCACTCACATGGTGTTTTTTCCTTTCCAGCAATATTTCAGCGGACCGATGTTGCATAAGGAGAGGTAGCTTCAGCTTTGAACCTTTCATAGTTAAATACCATTAGACTTACTTACTGCGCGGTGAACGTGATGTCTTGAACCGTTAGTGTTTAGTGTAAGCCAAGTCAATAGTACCAACAAAACAAATTCCCTTACTCTCTTCTTCGTAACGTTTTGTCCGTTGTGGCCGTGGACAACTTCTTGGATTCTTAAGTGCATTCATTTGAGGCGGCCGGTCCTCGCACTTAAATAGGTGGTCTCCTACAAGGTATCCTGCTATACCCCACTTCACAAGTGTTAGGAACCATTAAAAGTTTCCTCAAACCTAACCTCAACTGTTGAGGATCATTAAAGGTTTTGAAAACTTAACCTTTACCCACACTGCAGATAGCACTTAACGTCTATCGCGGGAACGACTTTGGATTTGGTGTTTCTTTACAGAAATCACTATCTGAAGTGCTCATGCGTCCACTGAAGCGATCAACTAAACCTTTACAGCTTAGTTTTCCCATTGAACCAAATTACTGGGATCTCCAGTCAGTAAGGTTGGGTTACCACCGTATTGGTCCTTATACTTTGGGTATTAAGCCCATTCCCTTAGACAGGCAGAACATTTGATCATTGGGTAAGCCCTTTGTCAGCGGGTCTGCTATATTATCCTTTGACTTAATGTAATAAATGGTTATTATACCCGTAGTGATCAGCTGCCTAACGATCTTATGCCTCCGTTGAATATGACGAGACTTGCCATTGTACATAACATGATGTGCCCTTCCTAGAGCCGACTGGCTGTCGCAGTGGATCATTACCGAAGGTACGGGTTTGTTCCAACACAGAACATTATCTAAGAAGTCATGAAGCCACTCAACTTCTTCTCCTGCTTTGTCTAAAGCGATAAACTCTGATTCCATTGTGGATCGAGCGATGCAAGCTTACTTAGAGGATTTCCAAGACATAGCCCCACCACCAATTGTAAATACATACCCATTGATGGACTTGGTGTTCTCTATATCAAATATCCACTTTGCATCACTGTACCCCTCTAGTACAGCTGGATATCTCGAATAATGTAACACGAAAGTTAACGTGTATTTCAGGTATTGTAATACCCAATTCAACGCCTTCTAGTGATCATCACTCGGATTACGGGTAAACCTAGCCAACTTATTGACTGCATAAGCAATATCAGGTCGGGTGCAATTTGTTATATACATCAAACTACCGATCACATGTGCATATCGCTCCTGATATACGGGTGCACCAAGATTTATATCAAGCTTTTGATTTGTATCCATTGGTGACTTTATCGGTGAACTGTCAAACATCTCGAACTTTCTCAAAACATCCTCGGTGTAGTGAGACTGAGATAAGACCAGTCCGTCAGACGTCTTAGAGATTTTTATCCCTAAGATAACATCTGGGATACCCGTATCCTTCACGTCGAAGCATTGTTTCAACATGTTCTTAGTCTCTAGGATTACCCTAGGACTGCTTCTTGTGATCAACATGTCGTCTACATACATGCATATCATAAAAAACGAGTCAGAGTTACCTTTCATATAGACATATTTGTCACATTCATTAATGGCGAAACTCTTCGATAGTAGAGTACTATCATATTTTTCGTGCCATTGCTTCGGGGCTTGTTTCAGCCCGTACAGAGATTTGACAAGCCGATAGACTTTCTTCTTTTACCCTTGAACCACATACCCCTCGGGTTGGTCCATATAAATTTCTTCTTCCAAATCACCATTTAGGAAGGCTATCTTGACATCCATTTGATGTATCTCAAGGTCACGCAAAGCTGCAATCGTAATGAATACCCGTATGGATGTCATCCGAGATACCGGGGAGTACGTGTCAAAGTAGCCAAGACCTTCTTTCTGCCGATAGCCCTTGACTACCAACCTGGCCTTGTACTTATCTATATACCCATCTACGTTATACTTCCATTTGAGTATCCATTTACACCCCAACGGTTTATTTCCCGGAGGAAGATCAACCAACTCTCAAGTATGGTTATGCAGAATGGAGCCTATTTCACTCTCAATAGCTTCTTTCCAGAGCGGTGCCTCTGGAGTTGACAATGCTTCAACAATTGTCCTTGGTTCATCATTAACCATATAAGCTACAAAGTCAGGACCGAAGGATTTATCCTTCCTGGCCCTTTTACTTCGCCTTAGTTCCATCTCTGGAGTTTCCAATTTTTGAGAATCTGGAATACTAGATTCCGGATATTCAGCCATCTCGAGATCCGCTAGATTTGAACCATCTAGATCCGGGCCATCAATGACTCCCGGTTCTTGAGACCTTTGTTCATAACTTCGTTTGCGAGAGGTTATGTCTTTTTCCTTTCTAGGAAATGTGCCTTCAAATAATTGAGCATTCCTTGATTCCATGATTGTACCCTAGTGGATATCTGGAATATCTGACTTATGTACTAAGAAGCTATAAGCACTATTGTTATTTGCATATCTGATGAATATGCAATCTACAATCTTAGGACCAATCTTGACCTGCTTTGGCTTGGGTACTTCAACCTTTGCCAAACAACCCCACACCTTAAAATATTTGTAGGTGAGTTTATTTCCCTTCCATGATTCATATGAAGTTTTGTCCTTACCCTTATGTGGGACTCTGTTAAGAATTGTATTAGCGGTAAGGACGGCTTATCCCCACATGTTTTGGGGAAGACCGGAATTGATGAGCAAACATTCATTATTTCCTTCAATGTGCGGTTCTTACATTCCGCCACACCGTTCGATTGAGGTGAGTATGGAGCTGTCGTTTGATGAACAATGTCTTCTTGGGCACAATATTCCTCAAATGGCGCTACGTATTCTCCCTCTCTATCGCTACGAATGGATTTAATCCGCAGGCTTAGTTGGTACTTAATTTCTGCTTTGTAACGTCGGAATGCTTCAAAGGCTTCATCCTTACTTTTCAACAAGTAAATGTAACAATACCTTGTGCTATCATCAATGAATGTCACAAAGTACTTGTTCCCCCCCTCTAGTTTGTACGAACTTCAAATCACATATATCTGTGTGAATAAGTTCTAGAGGAGCGGTATTCCTTTCGACGGATCGAAAAGGAAGCTTGGTGAGTTTTGCCTCTACGCACACCTCACACTTATGTTGAGGGTTTACGTCGATAGACGGCAACAACTCCAACTTTACGTGCCTTTGGATAGACTTGTAGTTAACGTGTCATAATCTATGATGCCATAAATTAGAAGACTCAAGCAAATAAGAAGAAGGTTCAACTTTATTGCTTGGACGCATTACAAACATGGCATTCACTTTGAAGAGGCCTTCACAAACGAAGCCTCTCCCCACAAAAGTGTCATTCTTAGTGAGTACAAACTTATTGGATTCAAACACTAGCCTAAAACCAGCATTAACCAATAAAGGTCCTGAAATTAAATTTCTTCTAATCTCAGGGACATGCATCACTTCCTTCAGAGTGAGCTCCTTTCCAGAAGTCATCTTCAGGACCACCTTTCCTAACCCCAGCACGTCAGAGGAAGCGTTGTTGCCCATGAACAGCTTCTTGTCGGTGACCGGTGTGTACGTGGAGAAGGCATCTCTGTTGGAATAGATGTGTCTGGTAGCACCTGTGTCCACCCAACACTACCTCGGATTCTCGACCAGGTTTGCTTTAAGCACCACTGCCGAGAACTCCTCAATCATGGCATCCAGGAGCGTGTCCTTGACGACGTTAGCATGCGCCTTGCCTTTAGCCTTGGCTTTCTGTTGTTGCTCAGTCTTGAGCTTGCGGCATTCCTTGATCTTATGACCAGGTTTCCCACAGTGGTGACAGTTACCTCTGAATATCTCCGCTGCGTGGGCCTTACCGTCTTTCTGGAACTTTCGCTTCTTGCTTGAGTTCCCTTTGGCCTCAGCCAGATTTGCCTTTGCCTCAGCAGGTTATTTACCCCTAGGCAATGCCTTCTTATTATCTTCCTGAATTTGGAGTTTGATAATAAGCTCTTCAAAGGTCATCTCCTTTGTCTTGAGTTTTAAGTAACTCATAAACTCATTCAATGAAGGAGATAACTTTTCAATCAGCGATGCAACCAAACACTGCTCATTTGGTTTCATTCCTTCCAAATCCAAGTGATGTAAAATTATTTGAAATTCCTGGACTTGGGACATCACTGTCTTACTATCCACCATTTGGAATTTTAGAAATTTCCGAACGATGAACTTTTTAGTACCTGCATCTTGTGCGTTGTACTTCTTTTGCAGTTTTTCCCACAGCTCTTTGGCAGTGCCAACGGTGCAATAGACCGTGTAGAGAGGGTCTGCCAAGTAGTTCAATATGTAATTCTTACACATGAAATCGCTATAATTCCATGCATTAAGAACCATCTTCATGCCATTAACGACATGGATACCAAGGCCCCCCTTCACCCGTTTCAGAAGGCGAAGGGTCTATTTCATCTCCAGCTTATGGAGGATCTTCCGTTAGGAATCGGGCCATGCCCATAACAGTTAAGTAGAACAGCATCTTCTGCTGTCATCTCTTAAAGTTTGAGCCCATGAATTTCTCAGGGAGTTCGTGGTGGAATGCGGAGGGTGGAGAAGCAAATGTAGAGGACATGCCTTGGGCAGCAGCGGTGAAGGCAGCAGAGTTGATGTCTTGAATAGTAGCGGCAGCAGCAGGGAAGTCAGAATTGCTGCCTTGATTGGCAGCAGCAGCGGCAACGGCATCAACAGTGTTTCCAGTCATGTTGCAGCAGTTACAGTAAGTAAAATCTTGTCTTAAACTTGTTGGTTACAATGGTACAGGAAACGGAAATAAGTAACTGCTAAGTATTACAACAACAGAAAATTACAATAAACTTGAAGAAGAAACAGAAATAGTTTTTGGTATGCTGAGTCGAGTGATGGCACTGTCTTTAAGACAAGATTGCCCCGTATATATCCTTTCTACGTCCTGGACATTTGTCTCCCAAGATAAAACAACAAATGAACAATTGAGCAAAGGAAACTCAAGTGCTACCTTGAAGAATTTTGAGTAATGAAATGATGCTGGAAGATAGTGGGAGGAATCTGATTCGTTTGTATGTTTCTGTGTGTCTCAACAATTGTGCAAAGACTCATTTATATATTTGAAGGAGAGGACTTACCAACTGCCCACATAATTGATGTGTAAAGACTCTTTTATATAGTTGAAGGAGAGGACTTACCAACTGCCCACATAATTGTTGTTACTGGCTAAGTAATGGCAATTATGGAGGTAGTAATTCACCAACATAAATGGTGAATTGATGTGCAACGGATTGGCATTTAGGGAGAGTAATTCAGCCAAAATAAATGACTGAATTGAGTGCAGATTAAGGCTGGTTGACGTTCCAGAAACCAACAGCAAAGTTCTCTGCCCAATTTTGACTTACTTGAAACTTCAGAGACCAAACTATAAATATAAAACAATTCTGGTTCCAAAAAGATAATATTAGAAGAAGCACAACCCATGACCCGTGACCCGAGACCGGACGGGACAGACGGCGGCGGCGCGCGTGTGGGTTTATCCTCGAACCGAAGCACAACTAGGTCCTTCATCCTTTAAACACATGGGATACCCCTTGGGGTCCCAAACCCCAAGCCAACTTTGAGTCTTATAAACTAAACAAATCTTTCTTCCCCCACCGATGATGGAGAATTGGTCTAAATACCACACTTTTCCACGCTTCAAACACCTCACTTCGTGGACCAATATCTCTTTCATTTCTCAACAAAATTTGACGATCTTTGGCCCTACGGTCATCTACTTACTTAGTAGATTATGCACGTGTGAAGAGCCGGATTCTCCAACATGCGGAACACTAGTGTTTAAGCCATTAAAGTTGATAGGACGCAACTCCCGCCAAAGGTAAATTTCCAACATATAGATCCTTAGGTATGATGTATTCATAGGTAGTCAATCCTTGATCACACAATATACCAAATCAATATTCAAAATTGATGGTATATAAATTTATAAATTTTAACACGGAATAATTAATAAGAACTCAGAATTGCTATATTCTGCTACCAGTAAAACTCAAAACCCTGAACTACATAAAACATAAGAGTAAAAAACATAATAATTGAAATTTCAAAATTAATTTAAAGCTAAAAACACAAATTAATCTAATCAAGATATTCATCAAATTTTCCTCCTTCATGCGTCCACTTATGCTCATCACGAACCTTGGCTTCTTCATCTGGCGTGTAATCATTAGTGATATTAAATATCTCCCTAACAGCCTTTAATGACTTTTTATTAATTCTATCAGCAATCGATTGACACAAGAGATCCATCAAACCACTAATGTGAAGATAATTAGTGGCCGATACAAGTTAAACTGGTCATCAAAGCTACCTTTGATGAATTTCTTGTCGAAATTTTTTATTTCTTCTTTGTTTGATTCCGTCTTCTCGGCGTGCTTCTTTCATGTACTCGATAATTTTTGTTAGACTTTTGGTATCAACGTTTTGGAGTGGGATGATGCTAAAACCGTTCTCTACCATGTGTTTGATTGTTCCACATTGAACAACGATCGATTCTTTCAATTCGAATTTATTGCCGTCGGAGGATTTTAATATCAACATTTTTTGTAACATCCCAGACTTTCGGGCCATGATTTGAATCGCTAGACGTATCTAAATAGACCCAAGCGTTGGAGGATTTTTGGTCATTCACGTATGCAAATAAAGAAGCTTGGTATATAAAAGGATGCGATCCCGAAATAATTTAGGACTTAAGAAGTGTGATGATGAAAATTGAAAATAATAGTTGTATATCCCAAAAGAGATTGTGGACTAGTGTTATATCGCATGATTATGACATTGAGTATATAAAAGTTTTACAAGTCATTAAGATTTAAATGAAATGAGATCAAGGAATTAATTATGCTATTAATTAGGATTACGTGAATAATTGTATCACCTGACTTGATATTGAATGAAGATCATGACCATCTTAGCTGGCATTACATCATTCAACTGGAGTAAAGACCGCATCACCTTCGCTGGAATTATATCACCTGACTTGATATAAAATGAAGACCACGACCATCTTGGCTGGTATTACATCATTCAACTGGAGTGAAGACCACATCACCTTCGCTGGAATTATATCAACTGACTCGATATAGAATGAAGACCACGACCATCTTCGCTAGCATTACATCATTCAACTGGAGTGAAAACCGCAACACCTTCGCTGGAATTATCACCTGACACTGTAGAATGAAGACCACGACCATCTTGGTTGGCATTACATCATTCAACTAGAGTAAAGACTACAACACCTTTGTTGGAATTATATCACCTGAATCGATATAAAATGAAGACCACGACCATCTTGTTTGGAATTACATCATTCAACTGGAGTGAAAACCACAACACCTTCGCTGGAATTACATCACCTGACTCTATAGAATGAAGATTGCAGCTTTTAGGCCAGAATTACATCATTCGACTCTTGGAATGAAGACTGCAGCCCTTAGGTTGTAATTACAGCATTCAACTCTTGGAATGAAGACTTCAACCCTTCGGCTGGAATTACATCATTCGACTCTTGGAATGAAGACCACAACCCCTAGGCCGGAATTATATCATTTGACTCTTGACTCTCGAGGTTGGGTTGTATTCTTCCCCATGTTGCTTATGGCATCATTGTGTATTTGCCTTGTTTGGTGGCTCCCTAGGCCTGATAGCAGTTTTTTTGGTATTAGAATGGCTTTTGTTGTACCTGTTTCAACTATGAACAAACAAGTTAGTAGAAAAAACTTGTCATCTTTCGACGATGTTCCGGTGACCTGCAATCACAGAAAGATTTGTTAGTTTCCTATGTGGACGATCCGTGGTGCCGACTCCCACTGTTTCATTTCTCTACTCACTGATCTCGACCCCTTTTCGGCCATGGTATAGTGAGAGAAAAGAATTTTTAAAAAAATTATTTTTTTAAAAAGAATATCTCTAAAACATCTTATATATATAAAATATTGCCAAATCCTGTCATGACATTGTTCACTTGAGCGAGATTTTACGAACGTCTCTAGCGCTCTACTCTCAATTTTTTGTCTTGATCTTGATGAAATTTTTTAGCCTTCTCGAATATTTTGCCCAGATGCATACTTGGATTGGCTGACTCTTGGGCCGACTTGCATTTGAAGGAATTTTTAAGTCCCTCTCAAAAATTCTCTCCTAGTTTATGAGCTTTGACCAGCTAATATCTTGAGTCAGAATGTTGATGGAATTTTTGAGATCTTTTCAAAAAATTTGTCTCAGTTTGTGAGCTTAGACTGGTTGATTCTTTGAGTCGGATTGTTGGTGGAATTTTTGAGATCTTTTCAAAAATTCTGCCCTAGTTTATATTGTGTGAGGGGATTATTTGATTTTTCGATATCTCTAAGGTTTCATAGGTTTTTATTTGGGTGTTTTGTTTAGTGCGACCAAGCTTGAAGAGCGCCTACGTATCCTATTTCGAGAATCAGGTCGAAACATAGTTCGGGATAAGTATGGTTGGTTTGTTGAAATAATGCGACTGAGCTCAAAAGAGCGCCTACATATCCCTCTTCGGGAATCAGGTCCTCGCGTAGTTCATATTACATAAAAATGGTAGATTTAAGTAATATTGTGATCGAGTCTGTAATGGCTGCCTACGTATCCCTTCTTTTTGTTTGGGAATCAGGTCCTCGCGTAGTTCATTAGATAGAATTTATTTGGTTTTCCTAATGCGATTACACATCAAGAAACACAATTACAAGCAAGAGAAAAGTGCAATTACAAGTAAAGAAATGCATTATAAGTAGAAGAAGATTGCAAGCCTTAAGGAGCGCGTTTTCACGCGTAGTACCACTTGACTGCATCTGAATTGATTGCTTTGGATCACTCTGGCCGTCCATTTCAGCAAGGATAATAGCTCCTTCTAATAGTACCTTGTGCACCATGTAGGGTATCCTCTCTTATTCAAGAAGAAACCATTCACCATTCTTCTGATAGTCTTTTTTTGATTGGGTGTGGTGTTTTTAGGATACTCTCCCTTTCTAGATACGTGATTATGTCGACATACCATGGTTTCTCATCGAGTTCCGCTTCCATTTAGGAACAATAGGCATGTTCTTCCTTGATACCGATTTCCAATGGGTCGATGTGACTACTTTCCAGATGATGAATAATGGATGTTATACTTACAAGAGCATCGGTGAATTCATTCTGAGCCCTTGGCGTATGCCGAAACTCAATCTTTTTGAATCTATTGCACAACCTTTGTGCCAAGTTGACATATGGTAGAATTTTCTCATTCTTAGTGGCCTATTCTCCTCTAACCTGGTGAATTAGCAAATTTGAGTCTCCGATTACCAGGAGTTCCTATATGTCCATGTCAATGGCCACACGAAGACCTAAGATGCAGGCTTTGTACTCCGCCATATTATTTAAGCATTGGAAATTGAGTTTGGTTGCCATAAGGTAATGTTGACCCGCTTCTGAAACCAAAAACTGCTCCGATTCCAGAACTTTTGTAATTGATGGCGCCGTCGAAGAACATTTCCCACCCTGAATAGACTTTGGCTATCTCTTCTTTAATTGTCATTATTTCTTTATCCGGGAAATACGTCTATAACGGTGCTAGCTCTTTGTCGATCGGACTTCCTGCTAGCAGATGCGCTAATGCTTGTCCCTTGATGTCTTTTTGGGCTATGTATTTAATGTCAAACTCACTCAGTAGAATTTTCCACTTGACCAATTTCCCTATAGGCGTGGGCTGGCAGAAGATGTACTTTAAGGGATCCATCTTGGATATCAGGTGAGTGCTATACACCGATATGTAATGTCTCAACTTCTACGCTATCCATGTTAGCGTATAACATGTCTTTTCTACCAGAGTATTTCTTGATTCGCAGGAGGTGAACTTCTTTCTAAGGTAGTAAATTGCTCGCTCTTTCTTTCATGTCTCGTCATGTTGAACTAACATGCATCCAAAGGCATTTCTAGTACCGACAAGTACAACAATAGTGGACTCTCAGGCTTGGAAGGGACCAGAACTTGATGGTGTCAAAGTCTTTCTAACATTTATCCGTCCACTTGGTAGACGCATCCTTTTTAAGTAGCTTAAGGATGGGTTCCACGATCACCGTACATTGTGCTATGAAGCACCCAATGTAGTTTAAGCTTCCTAGGAAGCTCTTTACGTCCTTCTTGGTAACTGATGATGGAAGCTCTTGAATGGATTTAATCTTGGTAGGATCTAACTCGATGCCCCTGCGGCTGACAATAAACCCAAGCAACTTCCCGACAGGCACTCCAAATGTGCATTTCACCGGATTCAATTTTAGGTTGAACTTGCAGAGTCTGTAGAAGAATTTATGCAAGTGTATGATGTGCTCGGAGCCTTCCCGCGACTTGATTATGACATCATCTACGTAGACCTCGATTTCATTATACATCATGTCATGAAATATGGCGAGCATCGCTCTCATATAAGTGGTTCTGGCAGTATTGAGGCCAAACGACATTATACGATAATGATATACTCCTCAAAGAGTGATGAATGCCATTTTTTGAGCATCTTCTTCGCTCATCAGAATCTGATGATAACCGGTGAAGCAATCCATAAATGAATGTAATTCATGCTTTGCACAGTTATCAAAAAGTATGTGAATGTTTGAAATCCACGCAGATTCTAATTTTTCCGTCCTTTTTGGTACTGGCACAATGTTGGCAAACCATGTGGGGAATGAAGTTACTTGTACGACCCCTGATTTGATCTACTTCTCCATATCATCCTTAATTCTTATGTTGAAACCAGGCTTGAACTGTTGAATTTTTTGTTTAACTGGGGTGAATCTCTTGTTGATAGGCAGATTGTGAGCTATGATTTCTGTTCTCAACCGGGGCATATCTTCGTAAGATCATGTGAATACATCGACGTATTCTCTCAGCAAATTTATCAGTTCTTCTTTACTAAGTGCATCCAAATGCGCACTTATCATTGGGTTTTTAACAGTTTCCCCATCTCCGAGGTCAATTATTTATGTCTCATCCAGATTAGGCGTCTGCCTGTTCTCATACTGATCTTCCTCGTCCATGAGGTCTTCTGGTAATTCTGGCTCTTCATCATACTTCTAATACTCTTTGTCATTTGTAACACTCGACTCGTTTGTCTTATGACATGTCAAGACATTATGAGTTGTTTTTATGTTATTACTGAAAAATAAGGAAAAACGTTGTTAGTATGTAAAAACATGTTATATACATAAATAATAAATGAAGATTGTTTTATATAAACTGAGGCTCTTCGTTGAACTTGATAAAAGTACAAACTATGGTCCTGACTCGAATCAATTGCCGAGTCATTTTCATTTTTGAACAATACTTAGAAAACTAAAGGCTCAAAAGGTTAAGGTTCCGGCCTCAGGCTGATTTTCATCGATTTTGGAAAACAAATTTAAACTTCTCTCTCTATTGAGGAGCGAAAAGTGGGGTAGAGGACCAGTTGGATAGCTGCTCATCTGGATCAGCATCGCGGATTGTGGGTGCTTCAAAGCATTTCTCTATTATCGCGGCACACTCATCTTCTTAGAATAGCATCCTCAAACCATCTTTTGGGTCTTCGCCGTTATGCGCAGGCGTGTAGACTAGAAATGACTAGTTCAATCCTGGAAAAGGCTTTCTCATATCTAGAGGTCCTCTCATTTTCTTTGTAGCCTTAAAGGATTCTGCCAAGCTTGGTATGTACCCCAAGCCGAAATGGTACTCATTTTCCAAAAGTGCCACTAACTCTCAAATGCCTTGGATCTCTCATCCTAAGCCTTTACCATGCTCAAACCCATTCTAGAGCATAATTTCGGCGATTGTCTTATAAGCAGGCAGCATTAGAATGTATTTATCATCCCCTCGGTGATCAAATCTCGCAAGTTCCACTACTTCATGTCTGTAGGGACCTCTTCAATCACTAGTACAGAATTGTCGGAATAATTATGGATAATTCCCGCTCCATGGATCACGACATCGTGATCTTCCCAAATAAACTTCATTGATTGGTGGAGGGATGATGGCACAACTCCATCCATGTGTATCTACGGTCTTCCCAATATAAGACTGTAGTTGGTGTTGATATCCATGACCTGAAACTCTATGGCAAATTTGGCGGGTCCCATTCGTATGTCGAGGTCCACTTTACCTGCGGGGTCACGTTGTGCCCCATCAAAATCTCTCACGTTGGTATGACTCTAATGTACCATTCATATGTCGTACCCTGACTTCTTTAGTGTCCATACGGGGCATATGTTGAGTCCGTCCAACTATCAACGAGTACCGTGGAAATTATCCTGCCTCGATACTTAACAGTGATGTGAAGAGCCTTATTATGAGCCATTCCTTATCTTGGCAATTCTTCATTGGAGAAGGAATCTCAATGTGCCCTGATCACGTGGCCTACTACGTTGGCCAATATTTCACTACTTATCCATGTCGAGACATGGACTTCGTCTAGCACTTTTATTAAGGATATGCGATGCTATGTAGAGCGCAGGAGTAGTGATATCACTGAAATTCTGGTTGGTGTCTTCTATAGATGTTCAATAATTGAGTAATCTTTTGGCTGTATTCGGTGCTAAAAGTTCTCAGCTTCCCCATCGGTGATGGGCTTTTTTGGATTAGTTTCTTTGTGGGGCGCTTCTTGCGCCGATTCTTTGGGAGCATAGCACCTTCCTAATCTTGTCATACCCTGAGCCACGACTACGTCTTCCTTTTTAAGAACAGGGATGACCACATGGGGATCTTGAATTACAAACGGTTTCTTTGGAGTTGGTATCAACAACTTGAAATTAGGACGAACTTGCAACGTGAAGGAGGTGACTGTGCACTCCAGACTTTTAATGCCCTCTGAAACTGATGGTTAGCTTGCCACCCAATCCTCTTCTCTTTCTATCATACGTATATAATTAGCACCATGATTCAGAAGGGGAGTTGTATCCACATTGGTTGTTGCGGCCTCTAGGAAAAGTTCTCGTTTGTCGATCATATTTTGCAACTGGTGCTTCAAATTGATGCAATCTTTGGTGGAATTCCCAATCCCTCCAGAATGGTAAGCACAAGTTTGATCAAGTCAGTAGAAATGACTTTCTGGGTTGGCAAGTTTTGGCAGCACGACTTTGATGAGACCAGCGACACTTAATTTGGCAAATAGACTAGTTCGCATTTTTGGAAGTGGTGTGAATACTCGATTAGGTTTATTTTCAAAATTTGGGCATGGCAAATTGTATATGGTCAGAGACGGCTGTTTACGATGATTTTGTTGGTTTTGAGGAGCTTGATTTGTAGGTGCGGGAATGTGGCAATTTGGAAGTGGAGCTTGGAAAGTGGGTATAAGTGTTTGGTAATTTATTTGTGTAGCTTGGTAACTTAGTTGTGTGTAATTTACTGGAATAGGGTTGTAGGGTGATGATATGTAGTTTCTAGGAGGAGGAAATTGGTATACATCGAAAGATGATTGTGAACCTACCCTTTGACGGCTCCTCGGGCTCAAGGTGTGAGAAACGTTTGCCACATCTTTTTTCTTTTTCCTGGTAGCTATAGCAGAGCTGGACGCACCAGATTTGTTTATGATGCTGACAATATTTCCAATTTTGAGCCAACTTTTATAGTCTCTCCTATCTTGACTATATCAGCAAACGACCTCTCGGACATAACCAACATTTTGTCGTAGCAATCGGGATCTTGATATCGGATGAATGCCAAAACTAATTTTTCTTCACTCATTAGAAGTTGTACTCGGGCAGCCTTAACCCTCTACCTACTCACGTACTCTTGGTAGGTCTCTGTCGATTTGTGGCAAATTTTCTCTAATGAGTAGCGGTTAGGTACGTTTTCATCATTGAAGCGGAATCTATCCATAAAGGATGTAGCCATCACTTCCCATGAGTCCCAGCGGCTGAGATCTTGCGCTGTGAACCATTTAGAGGCTTCACCCGTAAAGCTTCGTCTGAAAATCCTCATTAACAGTGCCTCATTTTCTTTGGCCTTGACCAGCTGGTCGCAGTAAGCTCGCAGGTGAGATTTGGGATTTCATATGCTGTCGAAATGTTAAAATTTAGGCACTTTGAATCCCTCCAGCAAATCTAAGATGGGATGCATACATAGGTCATCATATCTCAGTCTCGTCGCTTTGCGGGAGCCTTTGTTAACTTTTTTGAACAGATCATTCATATTCTATTCCATTTCTCTATCCCTTCGATCTTGCTCGGCCTTCCAGGCATTTTCCATCTCCTCGTAATGATCTAATTCTGATGAGAAGTCAATGGGAGTGATTGGGGTATGGAAGGATACAATGGGGTGCGCGGGGCGACTTTTGAGAGTGCATGCAACTCTCAGAGTGGTATGGGTAGTAGTATTTTAGCAAAAGTTGGGATTGACATAAGCCGGTGGCACCTGGAAAGTGGGCACAGATTAAGGTCCCAGCTATGTGGGTGGCAATTAATGGATGTAGTGTTTGGTAAGAGGCCCCAGTGTAGGCGTTTGAGAAATGCTCAGGTACAGCCGAGTTTAGGGATGGAAAGGGTGGTGGAGGCCTTCTCGCTTCAGCAGCAACTACTTCTCTGGAAGCGCTAGCAACTTCATTCTTTGCAACATGTTCTTGAAGGTCGGCTACTTGTTTGAACAACATGGCGATTATGTCCTCAGAGTGTGAGGCATTTTGATGATCTTGTGGAACTATGCCCTTAATTAGAGCACCCTTGTTGCAAGTATCCTTAGGAGTACCAGTCATGTTGGCTTGGTTGTCTTGGTTTAGGGATGTTGTCGTGGCTTTTGATCTGGTGAAGTATGCTAGTGTTCCACGACGGATCGACCCTTTATATAAGAACACAAATAACTCAAAAGCAAATGTCGTTAGTTCGTTAGTTGAAAATAATAATGCAAGATATCACACATAAGTTGCAATCAAATCACATAGATTCATGTATTTTATCCGAACTCTTGGTTGATTTTTCCATTCCGGGGGTATTTCGGTAATTTTGGCCAATTTTTTGTTTTTAGGGTTTTGGTTTGAAAGTTTGCGGTTAATTTACCACCACATCATCATCTGAACTTGAAACCATCTTATAAATAGGGGGTTATAATTTATATAATATAGGGGTCGAGTCTTATGTAGACTACCTATGTATCCCTCATCGGGATTATTAGACCTTGTCGTAGTTCGGGTTACATAGAAATTATATCCTAATTTCTTCTGTCTAAACTTAATTTCTATCCTAACCAGGCCCGATATGGGCTTCCCACATATCCCTCCCCAGGATATCAGGTCAGACGTGGTTTCATTTACAAAAATGGGGAGGGGATACTTTTAATTGAAAGTTGGAAAAGGGATGCTTAGACTATCTAAAAAATGGCTTCATCCTGAAGCCACAGAGGGTCGTCATCCTTACGACCATGCATTTTCTAGTGGACTTTCTAAAAGCGGCCTTATATTATAGGCCAGATCTGGCCGGTGTTAATCAATGCTCCAATTCGAACTTAAAGGCTTCACACTCTTCAATGTCATGTCAGGGAGCTCCCTAGTGGTACAAGCATATCATCATCTTTGAAGTGTTTGGGAAGATTTTGTAGGTAGTCTGGAGAGGTTGAACCTTATCGATGCGGCATAGCAGTGAGAAGATGTCAGCATACAAATCTTCAAAAGCGGTGAAATCATAGCGCCAGAGCTGTGTGCCCGTGGTGATTCCAGCATCAGGCATGGAAGAGTCATGGACCAGTAGGGAGTGAGGTCCCCACAATTAGTGGATGGTTCGCGGGAAGGCCCTTGTGGCATCCCACGTTGGTCAGCAACTTCGTTGATAGTTGGTACCACTCCATCATTTTCTCATCTTTCTTCCACATATGGTAATGGGTCATCCTTTGGTAGTTGGGTCAAAGGGATATAGTCGTCCATTATGGTTTGGACTTCTTCAGGAAGACTTTGGTGTCGTGGTTTTCCATTCGGGAGACTTTTCAGTCAACTTCTCCATGAATTCTAGAATTCCGTCCATTTTTTCACTTTGGCATTCACCATATTAGTCTTGTAGTCAACTTCCTTTAACTTCGTCTCTTGCCAACTCAATCTACGCATCAATTTTGTGGATCTTTATCTGAAGCGACTCATCAGTCTCTTCATCGCTGATTAAGTCAATGACAGGCGATGTGGGATTATGACTGTCTTGAGTCATCATAGTAGCAAATCAACCTTTAAGAGGAGGTTAAATTAGTCAGTTTTTGATTTTCTGTTATTTTTCTTTTGGGTTAGTGTCCTGAATGTGAGACCAATCAAAAGTTCAATACGGAACACATGAAAGCACATAAGCAGTTTATATCACATAAGTGGGTAAACAATTATAATATACGTGCTCATATGACTCGTTATTCCAAGGCTTCTAATCGTTTAAAGTATGAATGTGCCAAATGTTCATCAAACCATTGCCCCCATAATCATTTTATTAAAGTAATAACATCTTCCCCGAATGGATTACAAAGCATGAATAAAGCAGTAAAGTTAGAAAAAGTCTCATCCGGTTGCTGACGACGAAGCTCCGTCAATTCGAGCTTTCATGGCCCTTCGAATGACGGTCTGAATCCAGAGATGTGTATATATCAGAACTGAACCAACCCATCAACTCCTCTCTATGGGTGTTATCGGTCCAGCGTTATCCATGACTTTCTTTATTTGAGTGTCAAAATCCTCGAGACACTCCTTAGTGAAGTCGACCTCCTCAGTCAAACTGGCTATGATAACCTGATCATGCTATATTTTTTCTTGGTACTTGGCATCCCGATCCTAAGCTTGTCTCCAAATGAGGCAAGCTTGGATCTCAGCTTTTGAATCCCGATAGTGTCTGGTCTAGTAGAGGTTGGGACTCAGTGTGAGGGTACCATGTAAATGTGCCCTCATCCAATCTACATAGTCCTCATAATGACCTAGTGAAGAGGATCATCAGCTAAAGTCTTTGGACCCCATCTGATTCGACCATTCCACTCTCGGATGATGTCGGCAACTCCTTCGATCTTGTCGTCCTCGTAGTCATACACGTACTCCCTCATATTTCCAATTTGAGGGGATTATGTGTTCCCTTCCATACTATCGTAGAACCCTAAGATGTGCATATGGTCGGATTCCCCGGATCCCCCGAAGTGGTAAGAAAGGGCACTTTCGGCCTCTAATGGATATGGTCTCGAAATAGAAGTCATGAAACCTCCATTGGATGCTATCTTCTCGGAGCTTAGAAAAGATGAAAGCCCATTCATGATCTACCATTGGACTAGGAGGTTACAACCTTGGAAATATCCATGTAGGTTTTGACATTGATCTAGAGCTCGGTAGATGTCGGCTAGGATGATTGGGACTATGTCATAATATTTTATTTCCCTCTTGGTGGTTATACCATTAAACATAGCATGGGCGACAAAGATGACTTGGGGAAATGCTATAGTCCCTAGAAGGAATTTGGTGAAGGCTAAAGGTCGGGTAGCTTCCCAGGCAGTAAAGGAATGAAATTCAACAGAATGCTCTATGTAGCCTTGGGTGGACCCAAATCGGGTGTGGAGATCCCTAAAATCTATAGTTGGGACAAATATCCAATTGTCACTAGCTAGGGAGAACATCTTAAGAATCTCGCCAGGTGTTGGCTTGTGGGGTATCAGAAGGTTGCGGTCAGGTTTCTTTCTCCGCCTTAAACAGGTTCCTACACTGTGTATGCAGTCTTGGATCTCTTCTAGGGTCTGTATTATTTCAAAGTCTCCGAACCTAAATACCATTCTTTCATTGTCCCAATACCCGATGAGGACTTCTAAGAGGTCAGGGTTGCCTTTCATAGTCATAAGAGAGGGATATGTCCTAGACAGTTTGTTACTTTCTTTCGTTGTTATGTACTCAACCATGCCCACCAAAACTTTCAACATCTCAGGTGCTTCTACAACCATGTCGAATTTTAAATTGGGAGTCATCTATAATACAAAACACGATTAGTTTTCCCCCTCTAAGGAACAATGGTTCAGCACACAAGGCACATAAAGGCTTTCAAATAGCAACTAGTTGGATGCAGTGCCTTCGAGTCGGAGACCGTTTAGGACACGAGAGAGTTAGGTTGTCAAGTCCAGGTAGGTCTGAGATACCTGAACCTGTCTAGGTTAGTATATGCTAATTCAAGGGATTTGGCTTCGCTCTATCCTAGTTATACTAGAGTGGTTTAGCAAATGACATAGGAAACCCGAGCAGACAACCCAGGGTGAACCATTATTGACTATTGGAACGATCGCGTACCAACTCCGTCTCCAATATGTTCCAAAGAAATGTTTTTTGATTTTATACTGGAGGGTGACTGCGAATCCGCATAATCACATTTGTGCACAGATGCAAGTGTGTGTGCATGTCATTTGACGGAAGATGAATGCATGAATGACAATTATAATTTCGGTATTTAAACACATAAGTAATTCATATCATTTTGAAAAAGCATGTTGTATTAGAACCCTTATGGTTAGAACCTAGGTTTATCTCCAGTAGAGTTGTCATTTGTTACGGTTCACTTTTTTATATGGGTCAGCGTACAAAGAGCTACTAAGAATTTGGATGGTGTTCTAAATTGGATAATGTGTTTAGAGTCACCACCTAATTTATAGGTAAATTAGGAAAACCAGTGCGAAAGGGTTTATTCAAAAGTTTGAAAAATCCTATCTAAACCAGAGTCAAGGTAAGGGTTCTGGTGATCCCGGGGGAAGGTGTTAGCACCCCGGTATTAAGAATTCGTAGAATACGGTTGACTTACGGGCTCTATAGCATGCTTTTGAAATGATAAAAATTGTTTAAGGTTTAAAATCCGCAAAGTAATTGTCATTTCATTTATTCAAAATCCAAAGTTTTTATTTAAAAACAAAGAGTTAAAGACTTCCGCCAAAATAATACGCACGTGGTAATATAGTCAATTTTGTTTCGGGACTAACAACACTCAAATGTGAATTTGAGTAGAACTCTACGTATAGCCCAACTGTATTGACTAATTCTATCACACTTGCATCTTTTCGAAATATTTTCCAAGTCTTAAAAGTGATATAATTCCTTGGAAATAGCAAATTGAAAGGATATAAAGTTTAGGCTGGTAGGCCTATCTATCTAAGCCCACCAATTGATTATTTTTACCCATAGCTAGGCCTTCAATGCAAATGTTAGCTTCCTTTGCTTTCTTATTTTATTATCGCAGCCAAAATATATATGACTGGGCCTTAGCCCAATCGATAAAATAGATGGTGGGCTGACTCGATCAATTTTAAAATGATGGTCCCAATAAGGGTCCATCTCGTTGTGATGCAACATGGAACAAATAAGAGGAAAACAAAAATACCAGTTAGAAAGCATCTATAATTATCTATGGCGATTAAAACTTAAATAAATTACAATTCCTAATTAAGGCATATCAGATAAACACTTAATGAGCTCAACCATCAATCAACAAGTGTAGAAGAATAAAGGAAACAAACAAACAGTGGGCAAAGCCCAAAGCTAGTCATTTGGGGAAAAAAAGACAAACAAAATGGGCTAATCCCAATAGGTCACTTGTTTTGTAACAAGAATATGGACAATATACATGCATATATACACCGATATACTGGATATACTAGTGTATCTGATATGGATCATATCAGGACCTTTACTTTAAGAAAACAGACAGAAGTGAAGTCTTAAGCAAAGACTCAGTTGTAGTTATGCATTAGGTATGTATAACTTTATTTTTTAGCCAATTTAATTCAAGAAATACCACAAATCACAATTAAGGAAGTATGCATTGTCAATGCAACCTTATGTAGAGTTATAACCACACAGAATCAAAGAGGGATAAGCCCAACTTCAGAACCAGTTTAGTTATTCTACATTGAGATGGAAGATGGACAGTAAAAAGGGCAGCCCGGTGCACTAAGCTCCCGCTATGCGCGGGGTTCGGAGAAGGGCCGGACCACAAGGGTCTGTTGTACGCAGCCTTACCTCACATTTCTGCAAGAGGTTGTTTCCACGGCTTTAACATATGACCTCCTGGTCACATGGAAGATGGACAGTACAACTAAGATAAAACATGGACTGGCGTAAAAGGAATACTGACTTCTTAATATTCAAAACATATTCATGTACAGAGAATATAGACATATGATGACATTTGAGATACCACTGGGGTTGCACTAAAAACTTGTTGTGCAGGTATTGATCCATTTTCCAAGCGAACTAACATGTATGCAGTCATGGTCTAATGTATAATGCAGAAGACTTACAACAAATACAGCTCAAGATACATGAATAAAGGAAGGCATACGCAAGCATAGTGACACAAATAACTGAAGGACATAATGCATACTCACAATAGAGAAAACAGTATAGCAAGGGATGAGTTATGAAGCAAGGTTATGCATAGATGTAGCAAGGGATAGACTGAGAAGTGCAGGTAAACATCCTAACATGATACTTCAAGGTATAGGCAAAAACAATTCACACAACCAAAATAGATGTAGGATAAGCCATGAGAACCTAGTAGGAATATACCAAAGGGTGGGGAGAATAATTATGACTCTATGAGCCGTATCTTGATTTACATTCTCATGCACCCAACACAAGCCGTATCTTATCCAGAAGGAGTTTAAGCTTAGAACTTGGTCAAAGTACATCATTCTATAAACAAGATGCGTATTGACCTCAAGTCAAAAGATCTTTATATTCCACACTCCGATAACACTATAGACATGTATAACAAATAGTTTATCGGCAGGGTATACCAATACTTCTTCAAAGTAACCATGTGTTCATCACGAGTAACCATTACTCGTAGTTGTGAGACATACTACATTCTCCAAGAATGTGATGTAGACCACATGTCGACTTATAGCATATCATCGATATCTCATTCTCGATGATCATTAGTCGAGGCTATTTTGAGAGTTACATTCTATCATTAATATCTCACTCTATTAATGACAACGTAAGCTCAAGGGATGCACATATATGAATAATTTCAAATAATAATTCAATAATTGCAAATGCCATAAATATTAATTTCATTAATAATACGAATGTGTTCAAGTATGTTTTGTGCATAATATAGATTGTCTCTAGGACATACATACTTTCAGTTACTCCATCTGTTCTAATTTGTTTGTATAGTTTGATTTCAATGTGGAACTTAAGAAAGAAAATAAGATTTTTTTATATTTATAATCTTAATATATCATAATATTTGTGTGACAATAAGACATTTGAAATTTATAATTTCAAACGTATCATAATATTTATGTGGCAATAAAAACTTCTCGTTAGCGGCGTTTGCCAGAGTATTTTCCCCTCCTTTAACACGAGAGAAATATGTATCAAGCACTCAATGTCTATAATAACGCGAAGTACATTTAGCATTAGTGTCTTGGCATGGCAGATGTGAATAGGCTTAATTACATTAGAGTTTAAGTACTCTGTACACTATCTGCGTATAAATTTTTTACTTTATCAAATTAAGTTGATTTATAACAACAAATAAACCTTCATAGCAAGCCTGATATAGACATTGAAAGAAATAATCCCCTTGATTATTTTCATTGATTGAATAACTATATATACAAGTTATATATTTCCATAATAGGAAAATCCTTTTCCTATTCTACTTCTAAATCCTTATTCTACCATAATTCTAACTATACAATTATGGTAGGTGTATAACACTAATTAAGGTATCATTTTCATTACAATATACTACAAATATATATACCATATATACAATATCCCATTGTTACTTGGATTTGCAGATCTGGCCGAGAGGCCCACTGCCTAGGCCCAAGGCTGCTGGATCTCACTGTTTTGCTGCTTATTGCCATTGTTGGGCCTGCTCTGTTGCTGGACGATTTGGGCCACTGCCCACTAAGCAGTGGGCTGCCCACTGCTTTGTTGCTGCTTGTATACCTGTGATATATACTGCTGTATATTCAGTGTATATCACATATATATTACCTTTGTTTAACACACACTCGCAGTCATAGCGGACGGTTTTCGAACGCTGAGACTGTTCCTAAAATCTTCAAAGAGAACCGCTGGGAGACCCTTTGTAAAGATGTCTACAATTTGATAACGAGACGGGACATGACATACGCGAACGTGACTGTTTGCAACCTTTTCACGGACAAAGTGAATGTCCATTTCGATATGCTTGGTGCGCTGGTGTTGAACTGGGTTACCTGACAGGTAGATGGCACTAATGTTATCGCAATACACCAAGGTTGCCTTCTGAATGGGACAATGAAGCTCCAAAAGCAAATTCTGTAGCCAACATGACTCGGAGACCACATTCGCTACCCCTCGATATTCTGCATCTGCACTGGATCGTGATAGCGTTGATTGACGCTTTGCCGACCATGAGACCAAGTTGTTGCCAAGGAACATACAGTAGCCAGAAGTCGACCGTCTGGTGTCGGGACAACCACCCCAATCAGCATCCGTGTAAGACACGAATGTGGATGTAGATGACGGATACAAGTGCAACCCATAGTCTAGTGTCCCCTGAATATACCGAATGATGCGTTTGATTGCATTCATGTGCTCAACTCTGGGATCATGCATGAATAAACACACCTTCTGAACCGCATATGTAATATCCGGTCTAGTAAAGGTAAGATACTGAAGGGCCCCTGCAAGACTGCGATAGCGGGTCGGGTCCTCGTATGGTGCACCTGCGGCGGCACTTAGCTTTGGGTTTGCATCAACTGTCGTGGAAGTGGACTTACAGGATGACATCCCAGCCCTCTCGATGATCTCAAAGGCATACTTCCGTTGAGACAAAAATAACCCACCTGAATGACGCTTGACGGCAATCCCCAAAAAATAACTCAAAGGCCCTAAGTCTTTCATAGCAAACTCAGAGCTGAGCATGGTCATGATAGACTGACGCAAAGCATCGGAGGAGGCCGTCAAGATGATATCATCCACATACAACAGAATATAGGCCAATGACGAACCACGGCGGTAGATGAACAAGGAATTATCTGACCTGCTGTGAGTGAACCCAATAGTCGAAACAAAGTCAGCAAATCGTGTATACCAGGCCCGTGGAGACTGCTTAAGCCCATATAATGATTTCTTCAATAAACAGACATGATTAGGGAGGTTGGGATCCCTGAAACCCAACGGCTGATGCATATAGTCTGTTTCCTTGAGGTCACCATGTAGAAAAACATTCTTGACATCCAACTGATGAATTGGCCAAGTCTTTGAAAGAGCCAAGCTAAACACAGTGCGAATGGTAGCCGGTTTGACCACCGGACTAAACGTCTCACCACAATCAATTCCAACCTGCTGAGTCTTACCATCACCAACAAGTCGCGCCTTATGTCGAGCAAATGACCCATCTGAATTCTCCTTATGAGTAAAAATCCACATAGACCTAATAATATTAATACCATATGGACGGGGCACCAACTCCCACGTCTTATTATCAATAAGAGCATTATATTCATCAGTCATAGCAATTTTCCAATTAGGGTCATTTAATGCGGACACAGGATTGCGGGACAAGGGGGATTTAGAGACACCAGAATATAAATTAAAATATCTTTTAGGTGTAAAAATACTCCGCTGACTACGACTGACCGGTCTATGACTCGAGGAAGAATTGATGGAATTTTGAGAATTTTCTGGGCTCGGGCGGGTGGCGGCGGCGATGGGCTTCTTGGCCCAAAACGGTAAAATTGGACTCAGATTGGAGCGGTTCGAGGTGGGTGGCGAGCCCGATTCTTTGGAACTGTTCCAGTGGCTGGATTCTGTGAGTGTGGCGGTACTGTTGATCCAGCGGGCAGTGGGCCCGCTGGAGGATTTTGGGTACGGGAGATGTCCGAAAAATTCCGAATAATATACGGGGATATTTGGTCATCCAAAAAATTATATGACTTAGGTTCGGGAGTATGAACTTTCGTAAATGAGAATTGAGTTTCATCAAAAATGACATGGCGATTGATTATGATTTTCTTGGAGGATAAATCAAAACACTTATAACCACGATGATTTGACGGATAACACAAAAACACACACGGGGTAGACCGAACCTGAAGTTTGTTAATTGTGGTGGATGGGAATAACGGATAACACAAGCACCCAAAAATTCGAAGATGAGAATAAGACGGGTTCTTATTATATAGTATTTTTAGGGGGGAAGAATATGTCAGACCTTTAGAAGAAATTATGTTAAGAAGATATGTGGCCATTTGTAGAGCATGATGCCAAAAATATGGAGGTATGGAGGCATGTATTAGGAGAGTTCGGACAATGTTATTTATGGAACGAATTTTGCGTTCGGCTTTCCCATTTTGTGAAGATGTATGAGGACATGAAAAATGAAAATTTATCCCATTAGTAGCACAAAATTCCCGAAACTCCCTATTGTCATACTCTTTCCCATTATCACACTGAATATTTTTTATTTCTCTTTCGAATAGAGTACGTATGAACGCTCTAAATTTGATGAAGACGGAAAACACTTGTGATTTATTTGCAATTGGAAACGTCCACAAAAATCTAGAATAATCATCTAAAAAGAGAACATAATATCGATGACCCATTGAACTAAGAACATGAGATGTCCATAAGTCGCTATGAATAATGTCAAATGGCATAGACGTATGAGAATTGGAGTCTACAAATGGCAACTTAACAACTTTTCTAATGAACAAGACTGACAAATTGGAGTACGACTCGTACCCTTACAAGAAATAAAGCTATTTTTATCTAAAGCTGATAAAATAGAAGATCCCGGATGACCCAGACGAGCATGCCACATGGAAGGAGAGATGGCTGCAAAAGTTGACGGCAAGGCTGGACTCGATGGACTGAAACCGGGCATGATAGGATACAGATCCCCCCTACTATCACACCTCATGAGATGACTCCCCGTCTTGAAATCCTTCACAGAGAAACCGAAAGGATCAAATTCAACAGAAACAGAATTGTCATTTGTGAACTTTCGGACAGACACTAAATTTTTAATCAATTTAGGAGCATGTAAAGTATTTTTCAAGAGGAGTGGTGGATTGGAGGAAGACAACGTTTTCTGACCATACCCTAGAATTGGAATAGAACTGTCATTACCAACAATTATCCCCCGAGGGGTGCTCAAATTGGAATAAGATGAGAGAGTACCTGATTCGGAAGTCATGTGAGTAGTGGCCCCGATGTCTATGTACCAATTTGGGTCCGGTTGAGTCAACCCCAACGTGTGTATCGCGGCCTCGATATCAGTCTGAGTGGGGCCTGCTGCATGATGGGCTTGCGGAGGACGGGGCCCAAGGACTCCATTCCGTGATGTTGCTGGGCCGTAGGTCTTTGGAGGTCTTCTTTGTTGGGCCATCGCCGATGGGCGCCACCTGTGGGCGTTGGGCTGGGCTGTTGACCAGCCCGGCGAACCTGCTGTTGGCTGCTGTGGATGGTACGGGTTCCACTGCCATTGGCCCCACTGCTGGGCCCATGGCGGTGGTGGGCCACTGTACCCTGGCTGGGACCCACCGCCTGTTTGTTGACCACCGGAACCGCCACCTGTACCGCCGCGTTTGCCCCCGCGATTTTTGTTATTATTTTTGCGATTATTCTTGCCGCCACCATTATTATGGTTTTGGCCCGAATTATTCACAAAACTTGAAGAACTAGGGGAGGATGCCACCATGACAACTGGGCTTGCTCCGGTAGCCGCCTTTTTAGCCAAACCTGCTTCTTCCAACGTAAGCACGGATCGGGCTTGATGAAAGTCTGGAAGAGGGTTGCTTTGGCGAAGGAGAGTTCCAACACCATTATAGGCCTCCGAAAGACCGGCAACCAACTGTAGAACTAGACGATTATTTGTTACTGGGGCGCCAACATTACGGAGTTGATCCGCCAACTCCTTTAGTTTCTTGCAATATGCAGAAACGTTTGGAAATTCGTCCATTCGAATGAGAGAGAATTCTTGCTCGAGTGTGACGACATGTGAATGTTGGTTGTCTTGGAATATGTCACGCAATCTATTCCATGCAGTCATATCCGTGGTATCCGGCTCCATAATCGTCTGTAGAAGATCCAACGAAATAGTGGTGTATATCCACCGAAGAACAGTAGCATCAAGTGTAATCCATAACTCAGGATCCTCCGCAGGAAGGGGTCTAGCGGGAGGAATGATGTGATGAAGAACTTGATAAGATATAGCATGAATTTTAAACAACTCTGCCCACGTTGCATATTGAATGTTTTCCATCTCAAGAACAATAGGGATACTTAGCTTGATATTGGAAACCGTGAGGGAAGAGTGAAAATTGTTCTTAGACATATTGTAAGAACAAAGAAGGAGGGGAAATTTAAGAGAGGTTTTTGAGAGCGGAAGATGAGATTTTTTTTGGAGAGAAAACCCGAGGGAGGGGGGGTCTCGGCCAAGGGGGGGGCAAAAGTTTGAGAGAAGAAAACTTTTGTTTAGACCTAGTCTCTTGATACCATGAAAGAAATAATCCCCTTGATTATTTTCATTGATTGAATAGCTATATATACAAGTTACATAATTGCATAATAGGAAAATCCTTTTCCTATTCTACTTCTAAATCCTTATTCTACCATAATTCTAACTATACAATTATGGTAGGTGTATAATACTAATTAAGGTATCCTTTTCATTACAATATACTACAAATATATATACCATATATACAATATTCCATTGTTACTTGGATTTGCAGATCTGGCCGAGAGGCCCACTGCCTAGGCCCAAGGTCTTTGGATCTCAACGCTTTCTTTGCTCATTGCCGTTGCTGGGCCTGCTCTGTTGCTGGACGATTTGGGCCACTGCCCACTAAGCAGTGGGCTGCCCACTGCTTTGTTGATGCTTGTATACCTGTGATATATACTGATGTATATTCAGTGTATATCACATGTATATTACCTTTGTTTAACAGACATATAGTAACTTAAAAAATAGAGTAATTATCACTTGTTATAGCCGATTAAATTAACTGAATAATATAAAAATTATTTACACGATTAATATGTATTAGTTAAATCCTGTACATTCACTTTCACACAACTCAATTCCATAACAAGATATTAAATATCATACACATGTTGTGTCGTATAGTACTCAATGATAAGAACTTGCTAGGAAGGTTTCTAGATATATCACATGTAAGTAGTTGGATTAAAGCTTTCTACACTTACAAATAAACAACATGTCCACGCAGATTAGAGCACCAAAAGTAAGTAAAAGATAAAAAAAGAGAAAGAGATATTTAAAAGAGGAGAAAATGAATATGGAGATTGAGGAAGTGAGTTACCAAGCATTGCCTCTACTTTCATTGAACCATGTATCCTTGTTGGTGAAAGATGTGTGGAATTGAATTCTGTGAGGTTCTATGAAGATGTTTTGGGCTTTTTTCTTGTTAAACGTCCTCCTTCTTTCAATTTCCGTGGAGTTTGGTTAGTGCGGATTCAGAATTTAAATTTAATACGTTTAACTTCTAGGTTTTTATTATTGAACACAGGAGGACCCTTTTGATGTAATGCGTGGTTCAAATTTTTCATGTACATATATTTATATTCAGTGTCGAAATATGAATTCAGTTGAACATTAAATACTTCATTTTCCTCTGAATACAATATCACCTAACAAATTTACTTTTGAAATTTTGAAGGCTTTACAATTATGGAATTGGAATTAACTTGCTTGAAAATAAAGCCATGGAGGACTTGGACGTTAACGATGAACCACCCCCTATTAATCCAAAGGATAGCCACATCTTCTTTCAGGTAAGCTATTGGTGATCATAAATGGAACTCCATAGTCTATATTCGACATGTTTCATTTTATAAGACTCTTTTATTTTTAATTAAGAATAACATCTTTTTATATTTAATAACTCTTTAACTTTAAACTTTTCATTTACCTTTAATAATATGATCTTAAACACCACAAATTTTAATGATACTTTAGCTATATGTGACAAAAGTCTTTCTTTGTTAAATTCTCTCTGTGTCCAGTCAAACACGGCCATATAAACTGAAATTGAGGGATTAGGAGTATGTTAATTTTTTTTATAATGATGGTGCTCAATTCAGCTTACACTCTTCAACTATTTTGCTTACTTGTTACGTCCACGGGGTCTACCATTAGGAGTACTGCATAACTCTTTCCCTTAGATAAATGGGAAGACGTCATCTGTTGTAGCATGTTTTTTCTCTTCCGGTAGAATTTGAATCCGGGGTTTTCCTGATTTTCATCCCACCTCATTGACCGCTATGCTATTATGCTGATACACTTACTATGTTACTATTTCTTCTCGTTTTATTGATATATTGATGATATGTCATTTTGGTATTGAGCAGTGCACTGATGTTGATTTGGTGAAGAAGAGGCTAGAGGAGATGGGAATGAGATACGTTACTGCAGTGGTAGAAGAATATGGGATCAAAGTGGATCAAGTATTTTTCCATGATCCAGATGGCTATATGATTGAAATATGCAATTATGACAACATTCCAATTGTAGCTATTTCTTCAAGTTGTTCCCTTAAGCCCAAATTTGGAAACTACAATAAGAACATGATGCCCATTGATACCCCAAATTATAGTTGTGGTTTTATGGAGACTCTCATGATGGAGAAGATAAGCATGGACATGCTCAACTTTTCCTTCTAAAATACTACTTTGAATCTTTGATTATTGAAAGGAAAAAAATGGAGATGGCACTGTTTACATATATAAGGTTTGTTTATTTTTACATGCAAAAAGATTGTGTATTTACATTTTTAAATATTTTATGGTTTATTTATATTAACGTATATTCCACAAATATACACCATATCTTTTGTAATATTTAGTGTTGTATAATTGTGGTAGATATATGATCCTTATTGTATTAGGGTTCCACATTGTACACACTATATATATTTGTTTAATGAGTACGACTCCCCAAGGGAGATTAATACATTTCTACATGGTATCAAGAGCATAAACCTAAACCTTATTCTCTTCTTTTTTTTCTTCCCACCGCCGCAGCCAACCCCCTCTCGGTTTTCCTTAAACCGGCGGCTGTCGTGCCCTAAAATTTCTGACGAAAACAATTGTACTTTCCTCCTCTTCCTTCATCCAAATTAATCCTCTATAATGACTCCCCCCATAACTCTCACAGCAGCCTCAACCTCCTTCGTCGTCACCCCTACCACACCGACATCATCTTTTTCACCCTATGTTCATCCAGCACTCACCGTATCCAACATCAAGAACTTCATCCATATGGTTCTTGATCAAGAAAACGGTCAGTATTCTCCGTGGGTGGAACTTTTTCGTATCCATGCATGTGCCTATAACGTGTTGGATCACATTGACGACTCGTTCCCTTTCCTCATTGAGGTTGATGACACAACATGGCGTCGCCTTGACGCCGTTGTCAAACAGTGGATTTATGGCACTATTTCTCAGGACTTGCTCCTCACTATCATGAAAATCGGTGCCTCTGCTCGCGAGTTATGGATTAAGTTAGAAGAAATATTTCAGGACAACAAGCACACTTGTGCTGTCTATTTGGAAGAACAGTTTAGTAACACACGTCTTGAAAATTTCTCTAACATATCCGAATATTGCAAGAAATTGAAACTAGTGGCGGACCAATTATCAAACGTGAGAATGCCTGTTTCTGACACAAAGATGGTTCTCCAACTAGTCGTAGGTCTTCCAAAAGGTGAGTATGATACCCTAGCTACGATGATCCAACAAGCCGATCCATTACCTAGTTTTAACAAGGCTCGGTCACAATTATTGTTGGAAGAAACACGATGTGCTAAACAGGACTAACACACCCAGAAAGCATTATCGGTCGACACTCCTGCAATTCATGCTGCCCCTACCGCAGGACAACCACGAACATTGGGGTGGCCGCGGTGATGGCAAAGGAGGAAAGGGTCGCGGGAATGATAGAGGTGGACGTTGATGAGGGCGTGGAGGCAGGACTGGCCCTCAATATGAGGGTATTGACTGCGGTGAGATGTTAAATTCGGTTGTTAAACCGGCTACCATTCGCACAGTTCTGAGTATTGCTATGGGTAAGCATTGGCCGATTCATCAGCTTGATGTGAAGAATGCATTTCTACATGGGGATTTGAAAGAAACGTTCAGCTCCTCAGTATGTATGTCGTCTCCATAAGTCACTTTATGGTTTGAAACAGGCCCCTAGCGTGTGGTATGATCGCTTTGCACAGTACATTATGCGGATTGGGTTTGTATATAGCAAGTGTGATAATTCCCTCTTTATTTTTCATCGAGGTAATAGCACCGCTTAGTTTCTGTTATATGTGGATGACATTGTGCTTACTGCCTCCTCTGATTTATTGAAAAATGAGATTATTACATTGCTTAAAATCGAATTTTTCATGAATGACTTAGGGAAGTTGAGTTATTTTTTGGGGATATCAGTGACTAGATCTGCAGATTCTATATTTTTGTATTAGCGCAAGTATGCAGAAGAGATCGTATACAGGGCTAAAATGACAAACTACAAGAAAATGTCCACTCCGGTTGACTCTAAATCAAAGCTTAGTGCTGTTGATGGTAATCATGTATCTTATCCCACTTTTTACAGGAGTCTTGCAGGTGCACTACAGTATCTCACGTTCACCGGGTCTGATATTGCTTATGTTGTTCAACAGTTATGCTTATTTATGCATGCCCCAGAGAGCCTCATTTTACTGCCCTTAAGCGTGTCATTCGATATGTTAAGGGAACACTTGATTATGGATTGCACCTATACCCTTCAGAACCGACCAGGTTGTTATCATATACGGATGATGACTGGGGAGGCTGTCCCGACACGCGACGCTCCACCTCCGGCTACTGTGTGTTCTTAGAGGATAATCTCATTTCTTGGTCTGCCAAGAGGCAGGCCACCCTATACTGTTCGAGTGAAAAGGCAGAGTACAGAGGCGTTACTAATGTTGTTGCTGAAATTTGTTGGCTTTGAAACCTTCTTTTGGATCTTCAGTGTCCCCTGCGTAAGGCTTCATTGGTTTACTATGATAACATATTCGCCATGTATTTGTCTCATAATCCGGTTCAGCATTAGCAAACCAAACATATTGAGATGGATATACACTTTGTTCGCGAGAAGGTTGCTCTCGGTCATGTTAAAGTGTTGCATGTGCCCTCCTCATATCAGTATGCGGATATCTTCATGAAAGGTCTTCCAAGACAGCTTTTCCTCGACTTCAGATCCAGTCTTGGCGTCCGGCCTCCTCCCGCTCCGACTGAGGGGGTGTATTAACGTATATTCCACAAATATACACCATATCTTTTATAATATTTAGTATTGTATAATTATGATAGATATATGATTCTTATTATATTAGGATTTCATATTGTACACACTATATGTATTTGTATTAATGAGAACGACTCCCCAAGGAAGATTAATATAATTATACAGTTTATATGTGCAACTATTATTTAATGAATAAAGTATAAGAAAGTTGTGTAATTATATTTCTGTTTTTTGGTTATATGAGCAACTATTGTTTTTTTTCCCTGTTTGCTTCTTTCCCCCTTTTAGTTTGTCAATACCTATATCCACCCCCGCCCCCCCCCCACCCCCACCCCCACCCCCACAAAGAAAAGAAAGTATATACTAATTGGGAGGAAATTTCGATGTGGTAAATTGATCAAACGAAACTGATCCCTTTATGATAATCAATATTCCAAAAGTAAGATGTTGTTGCTTAAATATAAAAGTTCATATACAAGTATACAAACTCTAACCTCTTTTTAGCAAGAATCATAGCAAGTATAAGAACAATTTAGAAAACAAACACTAAACAAATAGTACTGGTATGTATAGATCAAAGTTTTAGGGGGTGGGGTGAAAGACATTAAGGGTCCGCTTGATGTGAAACCAGGATATTCCATGATTATATAAAATCAGGACTATAATCTGGATAATTTATCCCACCTTCTATATGGGATAAGTTATCCAGATTTTAATACCGATTTATTTTAATACCGATTTTAGCTAATAACTCCAATCAAATATGAAATAAATTTAATCTCAAATTTTATATCGGAAATTCATAATAACTTACCTAATCCCTCCCACCAAACGATCTTAACTTTTGGTTGTTATACCAATGGTGACTTCATCCTTTGGCCTTACCCCCGTTAAAGCAGACATCAGTAGCCAACTTTTAAACTCGGATGTAATAACTATGGATCTTAAGTTGGTGTCCAATTAGAGAACATGAAAGAGGCTAATTTTGCTATTAAAGGGCTTTTGACTGTAGGACACACGAAATGGTTAGAAATTTAAGCTTTGTATCATTCTTCTACTTATGAAGAAGGCATATGTGTGAAATGAACAGATACGGTTCATCATTAAGCTCGACTCTAAGTGTTGAAGATTGCCAAGTTTGATTATGATTCATTAAGCTCGACTATAATTTATGAACTGCCAATCCATGGAAGTAAAATTTAAACAAGCAGCTCAAATTCTGGATGCTACAGCCGCTATCACTTTGGCTGCAGAATGGGAATGAAGGTCGAGTTTGATCATATAATAACAAGTTTGATTATACTTGATTTGTGGCTCGACTTCGCTCAACTCTGTACTTAACTTGGTTGAGTCGACCTGATTTAACTTTATTGGTACGATAGAAAGTCTGACTCTTCTGCGTGATATTTATTCTCATTCAGTTTTTTTAAAGCAAAAACTCAACATCGTTGGTATTTCATATCCATGGGCTACTTCACTGAGACATTTATGCAAAGCATTCTTTTCTACTCTATGTAGGTGACACAAGCGGCAGAGTTATAGACGTATGACTTAAGGATATTTCTTACTCTACTCAATTCAGTCTCAGTTGGACGTCCAACCCTAATTATGAGGATCGTACCAAATTCTTTTACGAATAAATAGGTTAAAATCCCCCTAAATTATCACCATCTTGTGAGTTTCATACCTAAACTATTGCGTGTTCCTGTTATTCTCCTAAACTATAACTCTTTTTAATTTAAAAAATCCCACTTGAATATGTTACAAAATATTTAAGATAACTTGATGAAATACGCGTAGAAGGTGATAAAAGTTTTTAAAATGTGCCACCATCTAGCATAATGAGTTCATGATAGTTTAGGAGGTTTTGTGAATACCTAATAGTTTAAGTATTGAAACTCATAAAATAGTGATAATTTAGGATGACTTTTAACCTATTCACTCAAATTTTCTTCCACGTGTACTGCCTTTCGAAACTCTTGAATTTTTTTTGGAGCGTGATGTTAACGTAGCATATCATATTTCTCATGATAGTTTCAAAAATTATGTAAACCCTTAGGGGTAGTTTGATAGCTGGTTAGGATTATGCAGATATTAGTAATGTAGGTATTAGTTATGCAGGATTTACTTATGCATAAAATGTTTCTTTAGATGTTAGTTTGTTATATTAAAAGTTAAATAATAAATATTATATTCTTTTAAAAATTAAAATATTTATTTATTATTAAAATTAAAATATTATATATTTTTTTACAAAATATTAAAAAATTATATTAAATGATTTGTTTAGAAAAGGAAAGTATTTAAGTGGGAAGTGATAAGGGTAATATTGTCACTTCAATTTTTTATTCATGTAGTATTAGTTATTCCATCTTCTATCCTACATAAAATAATACATAGATTCCCTCATAACTTATACATTTATTAGTTATGTGGGGTTCTAAATTGCAAACCAAACGTCGTACTAATTTTATACATGAATAATTTATTTATTGACTAGCTACCAAACGTGGTATAAATATGCATAAATTAATACATGAATAAGATATCTTTTTAATATCTACCAAACATGGTATAATTTATGCAGAAAATTAATACATGAATAAAATGTTTCTTTACTAGCTATCAAACGACCCCTTAATAATTTAGGTATGAACCTCACAAAATAATAACAATTGAGGGAGTTTCAATCTATTCACTTTTTCTTTTGGGTTATGGATCAAAAATACACCTTTAAGTATTATATTTTTTGAGGTTTCTGAATGAACTATTAGGTAAACTAGCTATCAGCAATTAATTTACAAAACACATATTATCAGTTGCACCTCATTAAAAATGAACAAAGGATAGTTGATATGTATTTTACAAAGTAATTGATAATAGTTTCCCTTATATAGTTGTGATAGAAAACTTAAAAAAAATTCAAACCTAATAATAATTGAAAGACCAAAGTGAACATATCCTTATTCCCGCAGCGGTGTTAGGTGGAACAACGATACAGGCTTGATGTTTTAACAAACGACAAAAGCATAATTCGGAGGATGTCAGATATATATCCAAGTAAGCTCAATTTGTTGCCCCCAGAACGACAAAATGAAGCCAACAACCTTAGCTCTACTTGTTGCTTTCATCTCACAATTCCTTACAATCTCGAATGGAATCTCAACATCTCAGTGTTTTCTTCAACAAATCAGTTCACAAAACAAGTACTTGACAAAAGAAGAACACTGGTTCAATCAAACTCTTGATCACTTTTCCCCTTACGTAATATTAATAATCCTCTTCTTTTTTTTTTGTGTAAACCCTTATGTGAAATCTATTTGTAATAATTTGGGAAAGAAAAAAGTTTGTTAAGTATGATTAGCTTATATACAGAGTTTTAATTTGATATATGGAACATTTCTTATAATCATGGTACCGGACCATCTTGAGCACCTCAACTAATTCTACGAGATAATGAAAAGACCTAGTGTTTTTGCATTTAAACCTGAGACCTTGTGATTCTTGACCCACTTTATTGACCGATAGGCCATACATTTTGGGTGCTATGGGAATTTTCTTGTGTTATGTTGAATTTGTGTCATAATTGTGTGTATTTTTAGAAAGATTTTTTTATGGGTTCACCATTTTTGTTGGAAAAAGTCATGATATACCCTTGAAATTGTACTTTTAAGTAAATAAAGATGTTTGCTTTAGACAAATTCTTGTTTTTGCTGTAACTACAAGCTATGATTTTGTACTGATTTAGAGACAAACAAAGAGGAAAATAAGCGACAGAGGCAGCCCGGAACAGGGGATTTGGATGAGGTGGGGTTCCAAGAGGCACCAAGGCCAGAGAAAAATGTGCTACTAGGACTATTATAGCACTATGAAAGTAAAAGCAGTTATGTCGAGCCGAGGGTCTATCGGAAACAACCTCTCTACCCCACAAAGATAGGGGTTAAGGTCTGCGTACATTCTACCTTCCCTCGACTCCACTTGTGGGGCTACACTGGGTATGTTGTTGTTGTTGAAAGTAAAAGCAGTAGGATTTTAAACCAATAAATGGATAAAAGAGGAGTTTTGTGTAAGAACCTGTGTCCAAATTGGGGTAATGAATGCTATAGAAAGAGAAGTTGTTTTTTTTTTGGTATTTACCAGATAGTTCAAGATAAAAAGATGGTTGAAACATCAAGTTGCATTTGCTAAAGTAGATTGGCCCATTGTATGGGTTTAACTTGGTGCTGCAATTTGTAGGATCATCGTAAATTTGGACAGAGAGGTACTATGAGTTTCTTGACTATTTCCGAATTTCTGATGGTTCGATATTTTTTAAAATTTGTGGAGAATCTGCATGCAGCGGGATACCGAACGATTACCTCAGTGTAAGTTGATAGCCCTAACTTCTGATACTCTACTCTATTCCTAGTGAACGCATTCTTAAAATTCTTGTTTCATCCTTTTACTTTGTTTATCAGCAAGTGTTATTTCATTCCTGTCACCTAAGTTCTTTAGGTACCATTTGAACAATTGGTTGAGCTATATTTATTTTCTATCTAGTTACACATTTACTGCAACAGTGGTTTTTATAGGATCCCTTTAGCACTACTAAAGTTGGTCAAAATGTTTTCGTGTGGGTGTTAACTCAACTATCTCAGTTGATATCTATTTGAATCTGATGTAATGCTTTTTTGAGTTAAAGGAATCAAGTGCCTCTCGCCTTAACATTTTCAGATAATGTCCTCTTTGTGAAGACTTATATGTTTGACAAGGAAATGTGTCCATGGAAATTTCTCTATTTATGTCTTTAATGCTGAACAAGCATCGTAACAATTGTGACTATTTAATGATTTCAAATAGATGTCCAAAAGGTACAAAAAGGAATCACTTTTAAATAGGTAAAGTTAGTCTTGAAAAATAAATACTTATACTCTGGGTATAAACTTTTTGTATGATATACAGAGATCTCTGAAAGAGAAAACATTTAGGTATTTACTTTGTAATGCTCTACTATTCTTATATACTTTAACTGGATGGAAGGATGGGAACCAATGCGATTTTGCATGGTGTACTGGAGGTGAAGCAGAGTTTACCCTTCTACTTGTTCAATATAGATGTCAATGCTTGGAGTAATATCAATTTAAATGAGAGAGCTCATCTCTAAGGATCACAGTTTTGATTAACTTGAGGACGAGAAATTGACTGTTCATTAATTTATCAACCATGATGTCGACTTTCTTTCTTTCCTTTTTTTTAACCCCGAGCTTTATTTTTCTCCCCGTATATGTAGAGATTATAGGAGTGTAATATGGTGAGTAATAATAATTGGATTATTTGGTGCGTATGTAATGTTGGTTGGATGTTTTGGTTCATAATACTAATGCTGGATGTAAAATGTGCGTTTGGATTTTTGTTGGGTGTGTCTAGAGTCTTAAACTGGAGAAAGATTAGGTTCCAGTATGGCCTCATAATCCCAAATAAGCTGAGTTTTGACAAGTGCTTATTTGATTCATGGAAGACCTAAATCAAAATCACAAATGGAGGTTTCGCTGATAATACTTTTATCTTTTTTCAAGGAGGCATTTACTAATAACTATTCCGATACTATTACTTCTTTGTCATTTTGAAGTACTTGTACTATGGTCAGATAAAAATCTTACTCAATGAAGGATGTAATAGTAACCTTCTTCGCACTTTTTTTCTTTTTGTCAAATGAAACCTTAATTAAGGTTTTGAAGATGGGGGATGAAGATTGGCCCTTTCTGAGATCACCACAAAAGAGCTTGTAACCGTCGTTTGGTGATCAAAGTTTTAACCCAAATGGTCCATTCAGTTTTTGAAATACTTCTAAAATAAATCTCTGTGCACCATAGTCAAGAAGTGGCATTGTACAAGTTTTACCTTGTCATTTCAGACATCTCCATGTCTTACTCTCTGAACGTTGCATGTCTAACAGGTTTTAGCAAAGACGTTTGGAGCTGCCGTCGTTACTCTTGAGCATCGGTATTATGGGAAAAGTTCACCCTTCAAGTCCTTAACAACCGAGAATCTGAAATATCTGTCTTCAAAGCAGGCACTTTTTGACTTGGCAGCTTTCAGGAATTTCTATGAGGTTGGCATCTTAATCCTATTTCCTGTATCTCTGGTAATTCTTATCAATTTGAAGCATGTCACTTCGTCTTACAATCTAGCTTGATAGTTCGTGTGGTTACCTAACTACTATTTCTAATCTGATAGCATGATATAGTCGGATAAGCCAACCTCCAAATTTTTTGGCACTATAGGTAATATGCCTTGGGATTAGGGGTTGGCAAAATTAACTCATGAAAACATGACTCGCCCAAGCCGCTTAATGACCCGCCCATTTATTAGTTCAACCCATTTTTGCCCAGCCCATCTAAAAGTTGGGCTGAGCTGTAGCCCATAGAGATCTTGTTAGAATATTTTCAAAAGGACATTTTTTGTTTGATATGTTATATATAGCCATAATAATGAAAAAAATAGTTTTATTAGGTACTAAAAAATTATAAAAGAACAGAAGACAGATAAATTAAAACCTAGTAAGAATTGCGTATGTTGGGTTATGACCCACTTTTTAGCCCATTTTAGCCCAATCCATTTCAACCCAAGTAACTATTGACCTGCCCATTTATTAACTCAACCCATCTTGACCCGCCTAAATCTAGCCCAACCCACCCATTTGACACCCCTACTTGGGATTATAGCACTTGGCCTAGAACTAACTTAAAATCTGAAGATTTTAGGTGGGTAGTCTGCTTCTTGATAGTGAATGCATCTTATGTATGTTAAAAATGACAATAAAATAATTAATATTAGGCAAACGTGAATTGATGAGCCTTTTTTTGGCACCATAAAGCTAACCTCATAGTATTCAGATATGTACATTTAAGTCATATGTTACATCACTGATTTAATTTTCCACTTCCCAACTCCGCTTTCTACCCCTTTGCATGATGAGTTTTTGGTGGATAATATTTCTGATATGCTGCAGGAGTCGTTGAACTTGAAGCTCAACAGATCTGATAATTCTGATAATATTTCTGATATTGAAAACCCATGGTTTTTATTTGGTACTTCATACTCAGGAGCACTTAGTGCATGGTTTCGCCTGAAGTTTCCTCACCTAACTTGTGGAAGCCTTGCAAGCTCTGCAGTAGTTCAAGCAATTTACAGCTTTTCAGAGTTTGACAAACAGGTAAAATCGTGCTTCTTTGATTTTTGTATTTATGGTTCTTTTCTCCTTATCAGGATAAGGTGGTTATACAAAGGAAAGCTCTTTTGGATGCTCTTCATTATATTTCTCTCTTTCGTAGGTGTTTTTTTTTTCGATTGTAAAACTTTTGTTTTTGGTTTATTTTTGTCTTATTCTGTTTTTGGACGGGGGACTTGGTTTTCTTATATTGTCTTGGGAAGTTCTCAGTGAGTTAGGCCCAAGGTCCATTTCTTTACGTTAGAGTCGAGCTCCATCCCAAGACTTGGTTACCCAAGCCCATGTTATATTATCCACACTCCAGTTAGCAGGCCTCGCGCGCGTGTGTTGGGGGTTTGGGGGGGGGGGGCAAAGTTCCCACGTTGGTTGTGGTTGTGGTTGTGATGGGTGATTTGGTCTCTTTATATGGTATTGGAGAATCCTCTCCTCGTGGAGCTTTGGTATTAAGTTAGGCCCGAGGTCCATTTTGTGCTTAAGATTAATTGTCTTTGGAAAATTAGCCTTTTGGTTATGTTTTGTTTTCCCGAAAAAAATACTTTAGTTTGTAACAATTTTTCTTTTTCCAGAACAAACAGGCTTACTAGAATATTCTTTAAAAAAATAATGATACTAATAAAAGGGGGAGAAATAAAAAAAAAACAGGGAAAAATGAAAAAACGCAAGCTGTCCTCAATCACTAAAGGAGGAAGACCATCATTGAGAATAAAGCCCTCTAATTCCTATACACGTCTGGAAGTGACAGGCTATATAATAAGCTTATGTACTTTATAACACGTAAAGCCTATATTCCTCCACAATGCCAAAATATTTTCAATAATTGCTTATTCCTAAAGAGAACTTTAGCTATTGTCAGTATGAAAATTACGTAAATCATTCAAAAGTATTCAAGTTTCAGGCGGAACTTTAATGCTCTAAATGGGAGTAGCCAAACGAGAAATGCCTAAACATTAGGCTGGATAAGCTAAAAAGGAAAGACTTTCAAGAGAATATATCCCAAAAGAAAGTTTACAAGAGAATAGACCCAAACTCCATGAAATTGAGACACAGTGACTTAAGAATGTTTGCTGTTTGTAGCTCTGTTTTGGATTTTCCAGAGACAATTTCTTAAGGATCAGTAAATTTGACTCCTGATCGTCCTAATACAGGTTGGTGAATCTGCTGGTCCAGAATGTAAAGCAGCATTGCAAGAAATTACTCAACTAGTATAATTAAGACTTGCATCAAACCGCAAGGACCTTAAAGCATTGTTTGGGGCTGATGAGGTATGAAGCTTTTAACTTTTAGCTTTTGTTTTCTATGTTGGTTGTGTGTTGTTTCTGTTATTTCTTTACTTCCTCCGATATTGTGCCCTCAATGTATGTGGTAAAGCAGCATATGGGTGATGATGTATGTGGTAAAGCAGCATATGGGTGATGATGTATGTGGTAAAGCAGCATATGGGTGATGATGTATGTGGTAACTCTGGATACTAATTGTCTTATTGCATTGCTCTTTCCATTTTTTTTCTGGAAGAATTCTCTGAATTTGTTCCTTTTAACGCCTATGGAAACATATTGGCGATGATACATTGAGTAATGTGAGCTGCTGAAGACTGTCAGAGTAATGCAGTAGCAGATTATTGGACTCAATTATCAGTAGAAAAAACTATACCGTTTTCTTGAAAGGGAGCTTAGCACTTATTTCTTGAATTTGAGAGTTCGAATTAATCCTGGCAATATGTTAATTGGGAAATGGGAAATACTGCCAACCATATTATTAGTTCTCAAGGGGATTTGGTTTGATCTAATTGGTGACCAAGTTATAAATGTGTTACTTCATGTTCTCAATCAAGGAGAGGATGCATAGTTATTTTTGCACTCTTTTATTAGTCTAATAGACAAACTTATGTTTTCTTGCAGCTGAGAAATGATGGTGACTTCCTATACTTTGTGGCAGATGCTGCAGTTACAGCAGTATGTATGAAACACTCATATGATATCCTCTATTGAATGAGTCTGTACTTTTCCTAATTGAAAGTTTTCGAATGTTTTAGTTTCAATATGAAGTCCAGACAAGCTATGCAACCCACTACTTGAAGCAAAGAAGTCCGGGGAAAATTTAGTGGTATGGTTTTGTTTGGTGCATCCCCCTCGCCCCCAGTGATATTAATCTATTTTTGAAAATGAAATGTTTAGATGTTTACTAGTGAAAGGTAGAATAAGATACAAATTCAAACTTTCTGCCTTCCAAGGTTAAGTTCAGAAATTTTTGCAAAGTTGTGGTAAAATTTGTTAGATTTGACTTGTGCAAGGCATTCATTTTGGTAGAAAGGACGACCTTTCTTCATAATTTTATGCAAGCATGATCTTGGATACAATGCAAAGACAACAATAGAACTTGCACATGCATTGTAACTCAGCTTCTGGAGATACTGGCTTGTACAAACACAATAAAAATCATAGACATATTTCTTTAGGAAGACTGTCAGAAATATTCATGAAGAGAATTCTTCAATATAAGGAACAGAAGTTTTGTTAGAGTAGATACCCATATTTATACAGACTAGTCTCTGTAAACGTACAGCTGCACGTTATTTTCAGACAGACTCAATCATAGTAAAAAATATTAGATAATATTATTTGTAATTACATATTTTACAAAAGTACTATTGTATAGAATTGTAGTATTTACTTAATACTTCTTTGAAAATAATGTTCTTGGTACTTATTAGTTTTTCTTCTTTTTTCTCATACAGAAAACATGTTACAACTAAGATAATCCAATATTAGAGATTAAGTGATCATATATTTATTTATTATCATTTACGAATATAAAAGTGCTGAAATATTACTAATCAAAATTATATTATAAGATATCAATCAGTTTTAAGAATATTTGGTTATTTGTTTTTAAAAAAATAAAATTGTTCACAAAAATAAGATTTAATAATATTTTTAATAAAAATAAAAAAAATCAGAAGAAAAACACATGAACAGAGTTTAGAGGCTAATCCACACTTTTCCTCATTGTTTTTAACTGTTTGTTTCGGTATTAGCTATTGTGATTAACATATATATGTTGTGTCTATTAGCTATTAAATTTCCCCTCCCTTCTCATTTGTTATTCTGACTTCATGATAGTCTCGTGATGCTCTGTATACTAGACTGCTCTTTATGATAGTTTTATACAATAAAATTTATTTACGAATTGAAAATATTTTTAACTATTTTATTTTCTTTCAACATAAAATTTAATATCCACCAACTTGTAAATGATAATTAATCAACTTTATAATGACAATATTTAGATACTTGGCCAAACAACTCTAAGCTAGGGACTCAATTCTCTATTTTGCTGCTTCATCACAATGTTGTGGTCTTTTTTTTTCTTTGAATCAAAAGTGACCAGAAACTATCCTATTTAGTTGAGATTCATCTAGCGAAAAAGTTTCCTTACGAAGTTAAGTAGGAATAAAACGTTATTCGTTCATATTCCCCTATATCTATATGTATACAAAGGCATATCACTTAAACATGGTATGTCTAGCAGATAGTGCATTTGAAAGAACAAACAAGTAGTAATTTAAGCAACTAGATTTAAATAATAGAAGGATCAAACGTATAGAATAAACAATGGAATTTTAGGGTTAGACTTTACCTGATCGAGGAGCAACTTGCTAACATGGAGTACTTTTATATTACACCAGATGAAGACTCAAAAACATGAATTGAGAAGAAACATAAGTTTATTCTAGCACTTCGTGACTTAAATACATGTGTTAGTCAGACAAAAATTCCCCGTCATCAACAATTTTAAACCCTTGATATAGAGGTTCTGGGTAGTTCAAAGTGTTCTTATCAATCTAGAATTGATATGACTTTTAAACTTCAAATATAGGTAGGATACAATGTCAAGTATTTCAAACGTGAACTCCATAGGAATTAGAAGTCAATGCAAATTCATATTACACCTAACTTTACAATTTTATCCAACGTAAATTATCTTTTCAAAGGGCATAATAGTCATTCAATATTTGAAGGATATTTTGGTCAACCAACATTTATATTCATGCTTTTCAAATAATATAGATATGCTTTTGTATTTTCTCAGAACCAGTAAGTTAAACAAAACACTTTGTCGGGTATTGAAGAATAGTTTTCCAACCTGCACTTGGATTAGGTTCGGACAGTGTATAATTGATAATCTTCTATATAGGGAAACAACATAAGTAGATATTCACATGGATATTTATGTTCAATAAGTAGTTCCAAAAAATATGAAGTTATCTTTGTCAAAATTTTCCTTGTTGATATCCTGTCATATGCTAGCTTTCCAGGAGGTTTTCCATTTGTGTTTGCTTGTGTTCTGCAATTGAAAAAAGGACTTTAGCTTAATTAGAACTCCATAATCTGTGATCAGAACATCATGTTAAAAGATCTAATCACCCAAAAGAAATACATTTTGTGGAAGAGTTCGCCAATGTTTTGCGTCTTTAATCGTTTATTGTATTTCTTATCTGCAGAATGCATATGCCACCTATGTGAAGGAGTATTATGTTAAGACTTTTGGGGTCAGCGTCAAAACATATGATCAGGAAAATCTGAAGAGCACTGCTGTAAATGGTGATACTTCTGATCGCTTGTGGTGGTTCCAGGTCTGCACAGAAGTTGCATATTTTCAGGTTACACCCTTGAATGATAGTATTCGCTCTTCTAAAGTTGATACCAGGCATGTGTCTTACTCTTAGAAGTATTTATATAAACAATTCTTTGCTTTGTTCAACTGAGCTACTTCCACTTGTTTAGTCCAGTGGGACCCGCTGGTGTACTGACTTCATAATTCATCCATGCAGATACCATTTGGACCTCTGCAGGAATGTCGTTGGAGCCGGTATCTATCCTGAAGTTGATGCAACTAACTTGTACTACGGAGGCACCAAAATTGTTGGTAATCATTAGCCAGTTATTTCTGGCAGTCTCATTTTGCCTGATCTGATATGGTCAGAAATAAGATATCCTTGAGTTTTTTAAGGGAATTTTCCATTTTTGGCATGTCGGCCGAAATTAATCACTGGCGCTAGCCAAAATATACAAAACCTATACACTGGGTATGTATATTACTCCCTCCGTTCCCTCCGTCCCAATTTATGTGATATAGTTTGACTCGGCACGGAGTTTAAGAAATAAAGGAAGACTTTTGAATCTTATGGTCTAAAACAAGTCAAAGATATTTGTGTGGTTATAGATCATCTCGTTAACCGTAAAAGGTAAAGGTTAAAATTAAATTGTTGCAAAATAAGAAAATGTATCATTCTTTTTGGGACGGACTAAAAAGGAAAGTGTATCACATAAATTGGGACAGAGGGAGCATATGATAATTATGTATATTGTATGTATACTTTGTGTATACGATATGTATATTATATGTATATTTATACTTCGTATACAAAACCTATACATTTGTTGGCTATTATTCTTTTGAGCGGTCCAAAAATGTAATTATCCCCTTTTTTTTAAAGGAAAAATTTTTGGCCGCGTGGGTGCACTTAATAAGAGCAACCCATGTTTTTTTCAAAATTTAGTTGGTTTGCATTTACTAATTTTGCTTTGCTATAAACATTAGATGACTAAATCAATTTTTCTGGGACTACTCTAGTCTCTATACAATCCCAACAATCACAGCATACCCTGATCATTTTACAAAGTAATGACATGACATCACTGTTGGCTTAAGTTTATTACTTGTCTTAATTGTTAAAGAAAAGCAAGTAATCACCAAAATCCTATCGCAGACAAAAGCCTGGTATTCATAAGAGTAGAAGAGCAAGCCCATTATCCATCGAGTTTCTAACTGTGTGCTACTGGCCTCCGGGATCTCTCGGTTAATAAAAAAAAACAAATAATCACCTCAAGCCGACCGGGGGGGGGGGGGGGTTGAGTGAGATGGATGCTTGATGTAATGGCTGTATTTTATAGCATGGTCAGTCTCTTTAATGAAAGGTGTATGTTTTATTTTTATAAAATTTAATACCTTCTTTTTTGGGCGATGCCTTTTAGATTGGACTCTATCGAATTGACCACAATGTTTGGCATTTGCGATTTGTCCCTGTGTGAGTATTTGTCACCTACCTCTCATTCATCGTTATGTTGTGTATATCCTCTAGGCTCTAAACTTGATCTGCATGTGATGGTGGATTACGTGGTTGTAGAACGGAATTATCCGGTTTCAATCAAAGAATAAAACGTTTCTTTGACTTGACTTTGTTTCCATAGATATTCTGTCACACCATTTTCCCTTTGGCTTACATTTTTTATACCTCAAAAATGTTGGGAGAGGGCGTGAGGTCTAGTTAGATGAATAGTCAATTTGTTTTTCACTTAATCCTGCTTCAAATGTGGAACAATTTTGGAATTGCAAATTTCATTATTTTAAAAATATGTATTGGCAGGGTCAAAGATTATCTTCACCAATGGATCACAGGACCCCTGGAGACATGCGTCCAAACAGACTTCTTCCCCAGAGAGTATGTTTTAGGTTGCTCTAATAGTGAAACTTCGTGCCTGCCATTGTGAAACTAGACTGGTAGAGTGTTGTATTCCCGGACTGGTGCATATTTTCATTTTGGCCCGTCAGCCGAAATTAATTACGGGCGCCGGCAAAAATGTACAGAACATATACACTGATTATATATATTATATGTATATTTATACTTAATTTACAAAACCTATATATTTGTTGGCTAAATTTTCTTGAGCGGTCCATAAATGTAATTAAAAAAAAGGGGGCAGCCCTGTACACTAAGCTCCCGCTACCTTGCTACCTTTCAATAAATAAATAAATATGCAAAGAGTAAAATGGACCATTGTTCATCCACATGAAATATTTTTATGATAAAGTATTTTTTTTATAAATTCAGGTTTGGAAGCTGTTCTCCTTATTTGAAGATTCATCTGCTAATGTGGTTCATAACTTCATATATTTTCCTGCGACAATTGATGATTGGTTTATCTGCTTCTTCATCTTAGTATCAACATGGCTGGCTTATGTATATTGAATCTCTGTCATATGATTCTCTCAGAGAAATGTGTGCTTGAATTCACAGTGACGGATCACAAGAAGAATATCCTTATGCTAAAAGTAGTTAGAGTACTCACTTTAAATTGTTGTACTGCACATATTTTTCTTGTTTCTGAGATCTCTTTTCAACTTTCAGTGCCTTCTTACATAATCACTTGCCATAACTGTGGCCATGGAACTGACATGCGGGGCTGCCCCCAGTCTCCTTTAGTCCCTGAAGGTATGCATATGTCGAATCTCAATGTTAACTGTGTTGAATTTACTGGTTTTTGCATTTCCTTAGTATGCTGGACATGAATATTCTTACTTCAACCTCCAGTTTTTCCTTTTTCTTTGCTTGCAGTTCTTCCATTTTTGCTCTTAATTTGGTCTCTTTGGTCACTGCTGCAATTTCACTCTCATCTCTTTTACTTCTGATGTTGTTCTCAACTATGATTTGAGCTCTAAACACAACATCAATCGAGTTTGTCAACCAATAATTAAAAGGCGCTAGGCTGAAGAAGAGAATAGCGGAAGTGACCTAGCTTTCAAATTATATTCAATATGGGTCAATTGGGAAAAAGACTTAAAAACATGTCTCATTTTGGTTATAAGCTTGAGCCAGGTGACTGAGAGTGTTAAAATCTCTTGTTTAATCCTATCAATACTTTCCACGTGCAGATTTTACTGATCCGGAGGGTCTAATGTTTCCAATTTTTTCATACTTAGTGATGGCAGAGCATCCACACTTTTGTACTTACAAGTGTACTTTAAACAATCTCACAACAATAGTGGATACCTCTAGTTTACCAAATGAAATTAGTCAATTTTAGCGTCAAATTGGACAATAGTCTGAATATAGCTTCCAGTCTCCACACATGATAAGAACATCAACCTGACTACCCGTAGTATCATACAGTCATTCCAATTTTAGAAGCTTCTTTGCACATCATTTCACAAAGTTTACCAAGCTTCCAAAATCTGTTTATTTTAAAAAGTGTTTTTTGTTTGAAGTGCTTTTCGGAAAAAGTACGTTTGGAGAGTAACACTGTGTTTGGCTAATCAATTTTGAAAACACTTTTGCCAATATTAGAGCAGTAATTTGTGCTTGGCCAGGGTTTCAAAAGTGCTTTTGGGAAAAGTAGGTTCTTTCCCAAAAAGCTTGCAAACAGGCTATTAGACATGATGCGTCGAGAAGTTCCTTCTTTTGAAGCAATGAATCGCAACGCATTTCATGACAATTCTTTCATATCACAGGTGACGCCACAAACTGCAGTTCCCCTGATGCAGTTCGGAAAGTAAGAGAATAGATTGTTGAACATATAGATTTGTGGCTGTCGCAGTGCCAGGTTTCAGGTAGGAGTTCAATGTGAAAACATCATCTCAGAGATATACTATACACGTAAAAGTATTACTTTATGTCCATTAACTAACCACTAAATAATGTATCTAGTCATGAACAGATGTATAGTTGCTCATCCATGAACGATGTCATCTTGTATCAGTTGATCTCGTGTACTGTGACTTCTAATAAATATGAATAATTATTTTTCTTGAGTTTTCTTTGGTAAATCTCTTGCATTTTTAATGTTCCGTTAGCAGAACTATGGCTCGCAGTTTGACCATGATTATTGTTGACACGGCATCATAACAGTTCTTGTACAAAAACTTATTTTAACATATATAAGCAGGATCTGTGTCAGCTGACATGTTTATAAGTATACTGGGTAATTTCTTTAAAATGGCCAGAGGCGAGCATGGGACGTTTCACAAAGGTCTGCAGCTTCTGAATAACAGTAAAGAGTTAAAGAGCAGCCCGGTGCACTACGCTTCCGCTATGCACGGGGTCCGGGGAAGGGCCGGACCACAAGGGTCTATTGTACGCAGCCTTATGTTTTGCATCTTATTCATTGATAGAACTGTGATTTAGAATAGTCAACTTCACCTATTTGCCTATTTGAGATATTTGGGTTCTTTCTTTGTCTCGAACCTGATACTACTACAGTAATTGTAGAGTCAGATGTGGCCCCAAAGCGGATTTGACTGGTGTTTCAAAGTGTGAGTTTTTGTAACATGTATGATCTAAATGCTAAAGCTCAAAATCCAGTTTTTCCTAGGAAAAAGAAAAGGAATTGCAACTATATAGATGGCTTGGATTTTATAACAGTGAGTTAGCTTCTTTCAAATTGCTGTGGAACTTATTGAGCGTCTGATGGACCGTATGACTGAGATTATTGTATCAATTTTTTCTTGAATTGAATAACATATTTGTATATTTGCAATAGCAGTAGTCAGTTTAATAGACTTTGGTGGCATTTTGGCATGATTGCATCTAATCTGAAGGAAGAATTTGGATTAGATGATAGCACCGAGAGGTCGTTGGTTCAGTGTGGGTTAGGCACGCGCCATGAGTTTGAACAGAGGCTTGGTATTTAAATCGAGAAGGGTAAAGGGGCAGACTCATGATATATCGGGTTCCGAACGGTGCACTAGCTGGCCGTTTGAGATGTCTCAGTTAAAGAATTGGATAGGTGACATAAGACATCCAGTGACGTGAATGTCATAAGTTGCCTAGCAGGACATGTTATATGAATAAAAACATTCTTCAGGAGCTATATTTGTTTATGCAGTTGGCCTTGGCTCACAAGCTTCATCCTGAAGATGTATTCTTTAGTTCAGATGACTTAGTAGACATCCCTTTACGAACATTCCCTTCTTGTTCTTGGTCTCATTAGGCTCTACTCTCTAACAAGGAAATCATCTTTACGGAGCAAACATAAGTACTAAGTCAAGCACAACCAAAATGAGGTTCAACCAAACTAAAATGCAAAACTCTTATGATATAGCCAAGTGTTGTAATCCATAAATAACACATTCTCAACACAAAGGAAACAAACTTGACTACAAAGAGAGCAATATCCATGGATAAAATGCAAGATTGGATAAGTTCCCTCAAGCACAACAAGACACAAAAAACAAAGCATGACAAGAATAAAGAATCTAAAACTCCATGCTTCAAATTGAACCACAACATTAGTACTTCCCTCTATTTTATTTTACATGATCAACAATTCAACATGTTTAAGTGCTTCAAGACGAGATAAATAAAACAAATGCTTTTAGAGGGAGGATATATTTTCTGCTGTACTCACAAGACATGCTGCCAAATATTGGCTAATAAAACCATATGCGAGTTTCTTGAAAGCAATTTCTTGTAACACTTAAAAAGTTCCGTTGACCGGAATTGAACCCCGGTGTCTCGGGGTTGAGTCGTGTATCCTAACCAACTAGACTACAAAGGATTTATGTTAGTCATGTTTGTATACATTATACTCAATTGGAAGTTTTAACATACTGAATATAAGTACCAGATCAGAAATGCTCCATAAACATAGGTCTTCCACTCTACTGACATGCATACCCACCATTTCTTCCCATGCTCGTATGTAATTAATCTTTTTTCTCACATATCCCACAGTGTATATACATATGCCCACTCTCTTGACATGCATAACTTACAAACTTATACTACATATATAATAGGACAAAGTTGTTCTATTTTGAATTATTCAAAGGTATTTTTGGTCCATTCCCTATAATATATAGGGGGGAAACGTAGGTGCCTCCTCGAAGAAAAAAAATTACCCATCCATACCCCCTTTTACTTTCATACCCCCAAAATTATTTACCCGGATACTCCCAAAATTATGATACCAACATGGTATAACCCTGTTTCTTATATACCATGATGGTATCACAGAGGACTTCTTTTCAATTTTTAAAAAATACTCATCAGCCCTCTATGAAACTCATATGATATATAATTATACTGGCATTGTATATATCATTGAAGATCATGTTCATTTATTCAAGAAACATATTTTCCTCAAAAATATTTGTATGATATTATCATCTTATATACATATATTGGGATGCTATCATGGATGACTGCTTCAATCCTTCAATAAAATACTCATCAGTCTTCCATCTTATACACATGTATTGAGATGATATCATGAAGAATTGATTCAATCCTTCAATGAGGCACTCCTCAGCTTTCCATGATACCATCATTGTATACACAATTTACTGAAATGGTAACATAGATAACTGCTTCAGTCCTTCAATGAGATACTCTCTTAGTCCTCCATGATACCATCATGGTATATAAATATATTGAGATGGTATCATGGAGTATTACTTCAGCCCTTCTCTTAATCCTCCATGATACCATCATGATATATAAATATCATGCGATAGTATCATGGAGGAAGGATTTTGGGCGAGGAGTACTCGGGTAAATATTTTTGGCCGGCTAGGGTGGCAGCGAAATTACTTTAGGAGAGAGCATGAGCGGATAAATATTTTACATTTTTGGGGTATTTTGTGTTGTTTTTCCTAATATATGTAGCATAAGTCCGTAAATTATGAATGTCAAGAGTCATATGTCATGTGGGAATGTGTGGGGAAAGGTTAATTACATTCGAGCATGGGAAGAAATGATGTATGTAGTCGTGAATATTGACTCAAACACACATATGAACTTGCAAATAATGTTTTTTGTTTCATCTTCTCTTTTCACTTTTTTTCAATTCTTTTAAGTAACTACTGTTGGGTATGATATTGGTGAATGGGAAATGATGGAAAGAAAAGTGGGAGTTGTCCCACATCGGTAGTGGAAAGAAAAGTGGGAGTTCCCTCTTGCTTTATAAAATAAGCATTTGTCCCACATCGGTAGTGGAAAGAAAAGTTCTTCTACTTATAAGTAGAAGTACTCATTCTTGTCGCTAAAGGGTTAAGAAGAGGGTCTCCCCTCGCGCCGTCGTCGTCGCTCGGCTAGGCTTCGGATTTGATTGATAATCTTTTTTGACCAAATTTTCTTTAATTTTTAATTATTATTTAATTAAATTAATTAACTTATCCAATCCTACCCGTTAGTGACCCGGGTCCACTTGTCTGACCCGCGACCCATTTTCTTTACCACATTTAAATTTCCCACCAGTTTTTAGTGGATGTTCAGAAGGGTTGCAAACCTTCAGAAACAGTACTTCCATGGCTATAAATTCGTTTGATTCCTCAGAATTTTACGAAACGAATTTTCTGAACAACACAAACTTCTTCTTCTGCACAAATAAATTTTGTGTGATATACTGTCGTTGAGTGGTTCGCCGCTACCTGAATTTGGAGTACTACCATTCTGGTAAGATAATCGTTCTATCCTGGGAGGGGATATTCCATCAACCTCGAGTACTGTGAGGGGAATAATTTCCTTAAGGACACACTTTGAACTAAGTGGGCTCGATTATATTCTGAAAAATTATTCTTATTTTTCAACACTGATTCTGTTTATTTTCAGATATTATTATTTACTGATTTTTTGGAATACAGATTAATAACAATCTTAAGGAAATTATATTTTTAGATTAATCTGTATTCTGTTTTGGAGACTAAAACCTGTGTGGTTTTCTACTCCGTATGAAATTTCATATTCTGACTTGAAGACATAAAAATTTCATTGGAATATTAAAGTTCATGCTTGTACAACGATTTGAAGAACATAAAAACTTCATCGTTGCTGTATTCTGGTTTGGAGATTAAAACTTGTGTAGTTTTCTACTCCATATGAATATTAGTATTCTGACTCGAAGATATAAAAACTTCGTTGGAATACTAAAGTTTCATGATTATACTGCGATTTGAAGAAATAAAATCTTCATCGTTTAAGTCTGTGATTGAATTGCTATTCTGGTTTTATTAACTAAAACAGTTTGTCAATTTGACAGTGACAAACGAATAATGGCAATTGAGACTGGAACTACCTCTGCGAATACTGCACCAGCGGTTACTCCTACAACCCGTACCGCTGTGCCACCGGCTGAGAAACCTGCGAAGTTCACCGGTGCCAACTTTAAAGGATGGCAGCAAAGAATGTTCTTTTGGCTTACCACCCTTGGTATGCAAAAGTTCACCAGTGAGGACCCTCCCGTGCCTGCCGCCGACATGCCTGACAACCAACAGTTCATGGTTACTGAGGCTTGGAAACAGGCTGATTTTTTGTGCAAAGGCTACATTTTGAGTGCCTTAGAAGATGACTTGTACAACGTCTACAGTGCAGTAGAGACTTCCAAAGAACTATCGAGTGCACTTGAAAATAAGTACAAAACTGAAGATGCTTGCTTGAAGAAGTTTGTGGTTGCCAAATTCCTAGACTACAAAATGGTGGATGGAAAAACTGTTGGAACCCAAGTTCAAGAGCTTCAACTTATCTTCCATGACCTTATTGCTGAAGGTATGGTAGTAAATGAAGCATTCCAAGTGGTTGCAATGATTGAAAAATTGCCGCCCTCATGGAAAGATTTCAAGAATTATCTTAAGCACAAAAGAAAGGAAATGAAGTTGGAAGATCTTTGTGATTCGTCTCAAGATCGAGGAAGACAACAAAACCGCTGAGAAGAGGTACCGTAAGACTTCACCAATTGAAGGGACAAACATCGTTGAAGATGCTGCTCTGAAAAAGAACAAGAAAAGGAAGAGGCCTTCTGGAAAGGAGAAGGATTCCAACAAGAAAAAATTCAAGGGCAACTGCTTTAATTGTGGGAAAGCTGGCCACAAAGCCCTAGATTGTCGTCTCCCGAAAAAGAACAAGGGAAAAGGACAAGCCAATAAGGTGGAAAAGAATGATGATATGGATGATCTGTGTGCAATGCTATCGGAGTGCAATTTGGTTGGAAACCCAAATGAGTGGTGGCTTGATTCTGGTGCCACTCGACATGTTTGCGCTACAAAATAAGCATTTGCAACCTATGCTCCCGCTGGACCCGAAGAGGTACTGTTTATGGGAAATACTGCAACAGCTAAGGTTGAAGGATATGGGAAGATACTTCTGAAGATGACTTCCGGCAAGGTCCTGACTCTCAACAATGTTATGCACGTTCCAACAATTCGGAAGAATTTAGTTTCAGCCGGACTACTAGTCAAAAATGGGTTTAAGTGCGTGTTGGTTAGTGAGAAAATTGTAATAAGTAAGAATGATTTGTTCATAGAAAAGGGCTACCTCACCGAGGGCCTTTTCAAACTCAATGTAATGGTTGTTGACAGTATTAATGAAAATTCAGCTTCGTCTTACTTATTGGAGTCAAATGATTTATGGCATGTTCGTTTAGGACATGTCAACTACAAAACCTTGCGCAAATTGATTAATTTAGAAGTATTGCCTAAATTCGAGTGTAATAAATCTAAATGTGAAATCTGTGTTGAATCTAAGTTTGTTAAACATCCATATAAGTCTATTGATAGGAATTCAAATCCTTTAGACTTAATTCACACAGATATATGTGATATGAAGTCAATACCATCTCACGGTGGGAAAAAGTATTTTATAACTTTTATTGACGATTGCACTCGATATTGTTATGTGTATTTGCTTAATAGTAAGGATGAAGCAATTGATGCATTTAAGCAATACAAGAACGAAGTGGAAAATCAATTGAATAAAAAGATAAAAATGATTAGAAGTGATAGGGGTGGAGAGTACGAATCTCCTTTTGCAGAGATATGTTTAGAATATGGAATTATTCATCAAATTACTGCCCCTTACACACCACAATCAAATGGAATTGCGGAAAGGAAAAACCGAACATTAAAGGAAATGATGAATGCCTTACTAATAAGTTTCGGTTTACCGCAAAGCTTGTGGGGGGAAGCTATCCTTACAGCTAATCGAATACTCAACAGGGTGCCCCACAGCAAAACACAATCTATTCCATATGAACTATGGAAAGGAAGAAAACCCAACTTGAAATATTTCAAAGTGTGGGGGTGTTTAGCAAAGGTCCAAGTTCCTTTGCCCAAAAGGGTAAAAATCTGACCAAAAACTGTGGATTGTGTTTTTATTGGCTATGCTACAAACAACAAAGCTTATCGGTTTTTGGTTCACAAATCGGACAATTCCGAAATTCATGTTAATACGGTAATTGAATCAGATAATGCTGAATTCTTTGAAAACATTTATCCGTATAAAATCAAATGTGAGTCGTCAAGTGAAAAACCTAAACGACCGCGGGAAGAACCAAAGGAAATTACACCAAGTAAAAAGGATGCAAGGCGTAGCAAACGTCAAAGGACATTTACTTTCTTTGGACCAGATTTTGTGACATTCTTGCTTGAAAATGAGCCTCAAACATTTAAAGCAGCGATGTCTTCTTCTGATTCAGCATTTTGGAAAGAGGCAGTCAATAGTGAGATTGAATCAATTTTGAACAACCACACATGGGAATTGGTTGATCTTCCTCCTGAAAATAAACCTTTAGGATCAAAATAGATTTTTAAAAGGAAAATGAAAGCTGATGGCACTATTGACAAATATAAGGCAAGACTTGTGGTCAAAGGTTATAGACAAAAAGAAGGCCTTGATTACTTTGACACATACTCGCCGGTAATAAGAATAACATCTATTCGGGTGTTAGTGGCATCAAGTGTCAGATATGGTCTTGAAATCCATCAAATGGATGTCAAGACAGCTTTCTTAAATGGAGAATTGGAAGAAGAAATTTACATGGAACAACCTGAGGGCTTTGTGATTCCTGGTAAAGAAAGAAAAGTGTGCAAACTTGTTAAGTCACTTTATGGACTTAAACAAGCACCCAAACAATGGCATGCGAAATTTGACCAAACAATGTTGGCAAATGGATTTAAGATTAATGAGTGTGACAAATGTGTCTACATTAAAAATACTTCAAATCATGAAGTCATTATTTGTTTATATGTTGATGACATGTTGATAATAAGTAGAGATATCACCGATGTAAATGCTACGAAGCGTATGCTGGCTAGCAAATTTGATATGAAGGACTTAGGAGTTGCTGATTTGATCTTAGGCATCAGAATTCATAAAACTCCACAAGGTCTAGCATTATCGCAGTCTCATTATATTGAAAGAGTACTTGACAAGTTTAAGTATTTAAATTTCAATGTTGCAAAGACTCCAATTGATGTAAGTTTTGCACTTCAAAAGAATGAAGGTGAAAGTGACTCACAATTGGACTATGCACGAGTTTTGGGAAGTTTGATGTATATTATGAATTGTACACGACCAGATATAGCATGTGCTATAAGCAAGCTGAGTCGATTCACGAGTAATCCCAATCAAACTCATTGGATGGCAATGAAACGAGTCTTGGAGTATTTAAAACACACTCAAACCTATGCTTTGCATTATAATAAATATCCCGCAGTAATTGAGGGATATAGTGATGCAAACTGGATCACCGGATCATCTGAAGTTAAATCAACGAGTTGATATATTTTCACCGTTGGTGGAGGAGCAGTGTCTTGGAAATCATTAAAACAGACATGCATCGCCCGCTCTACAATGGGATCTGAATTTATAGCTTTAGACAAGGCCGGTGAAGAAGCTGAATGGCTCCGGAATTTCTTAGAAGATATTTCATTCTGGCCCAAACCTTTGGCTCCTATATGTATACATTGTGACAGTCAAGCAGCAATAGGTAGGGCAGGGAGCGTAATGTACAACGGAAAATCTCGTCACATACGACGAATATACTATACAGTTAGACAACTCCTCTCTAGTGGCGTTATCACGATTGACTATGTAAAGTCAAGAGATAACGTGGCGGATCCGCTTACAAAAGGCTTATAAAACCTTATGGCTTGTTAATGAGTTAATAAAGCATTAAGGTTCTTTAATGATTATCTAAATCTGGCAGTGTATGACCAGATAATGTGGCTATAGGACCACATATTTAGAAATCACTTATGTGAGTGTTAAGTGTAAGCCGCTTTAAAGGGGAATGACAGTGAAGGCCCATTCTCTACGCACTCATGAAACCAGAAAATGTTCATGGCTGAAACGAACACAACCGTGAGAACCATAAACGGTTGAGGGTTGATTGTGTGACTTATGTTGTCTAGGTATACAACAAAGTTCGATGGTTCAAAGATATCAAATCTACCGATTGATCGAGTATATCCGATATAAGTTCACTACAGAAAGTTCAAAGGGAAACCTACTTATCCAGATGCAGTCAATTCTCGCTTGTATATCACACTTGTCCGCGCATTCCTTTATCTTATAGTCATTCCCCATTCATGTGGAGGATTGTTGGGTATTGATATTGGTGAATGGGAAATGATGGAAAGAAAAGTGGGAGTTGTCCCACATCGGTAGTGGAAAGAAAAGTGGGAGTTCCCTCTTGTTTTATAAAATAAGCATTTGTCCCACATCGGTAGTGGAAAGAAAAGTTCTTCTAATTATAAGTAGAAGTACTCCTTCTTGTCGCTAAAGGGTTAAGACGAGGGTCTCCCCTCGCGCCGTCGTCGTCGCTCGGCTAGGCTTCGGCTTCGGCTTCGACTTCGGCTCGGATTCGAATTTGGATTTGGTCAAATGATCTGATTGATTGATAACCTTTTTGGGCCAAATTTTCTTTAATTTTTAATTATTATTTAATTAAATTAATTAACTTATCAAATCCTACCCGTTAGTGATCCGGATCCACTTGTCCGACCCGCGACCCGTTTTCTTTACCACATTTAAATTTCCCACCAGTTTTTAGTGGCTGTTCAGAAGGGTTGCAAACCTTCAGAAATAGTACTTCTATGGCTATAAATTCGTTTGATTCCTCAGAATTTTACTAAACGAATTTTCTGAACAACACAAACTTCTTCTTCTTCTGCACAAATAAATTATGTGTGATATATTGCCGTTGAGTGGTTCGCCGCTACCTGAATTTGGAGTACTACCATTCTGGTAAGATAATCGTTCTATCCTGGGAGGGATATTCCATCAACCTCGAGTACTGTGAGGGGAATAATTTCCTTAAGGACACACTTTGAACTAAGTGGGCTCGATTATATTCTGAAAAATTATTCTTATTTTTCAACACTGATTCTGTTTATTTTCAGATATTATTATTTATTAATTTTTTGGAATACAGATTAATAACAACTACTTGCGATTTTCGTGGCAGTAGTTTTTTCTCAATCTCAATAGAGTGGAAGATCAAGATCTATATGTTTGTGGAACATTTGTGATCTGGTAAGTAGCCTAAAATTTTGAATCATGCAATTGCATGCTAAAGGCTTTTGAATCTTATTTAACGTATAGGAGCCAGACTAATATAAATTCATTATAGTCTAGTTGGTTAGGATACTCGATTCTCACCCGAGACACCCTAGTTTCAAGTCCCTGAAATGAAATTCTGACTTTTTCCCCTCATTTTCAACCTCAAAGGTCTTTTCTTTTCCAGTCAGACAAAGAATATCACCCCCTTATGAGTACATGGATATTCATAAAAGCAAAAAGAAAAAAATAAGTAATGTTCTTCCTTTTTAGTGGAGAAACAAATTCATTAGTGGTCTACCCACAATCACAAAAAAAGGTAACTTTTTCCCCACTATTAAAAAAAAATGTGATAGCATATAAAGTTATAAAAGGGTAAAAGTTTTATATAATTAGATTACTTATAAGGTGATTACATATAAATTTATGTAATAATCTTTACATGTCAGTGTATCATAACATAAATTTTAAATATTAACTATCCATATCATAATTGGTAATATACAAGCCATGCATCCAACTTCAGATAATAGAGGAACAAGCATGTTATTTTCTGTTATTGCCTTTACTAGGGAGCGTTTTTATTTTTAATGTAATATTTCTCGATGTTTATTTGATTTAATCAGGCCACAATGTGGATATCGAACACTCGATGGATAATAGAAAAAGATGTTCTTTTTTGTAGCTGGGAGCTAAGCGTTATATAATAGTTTACACCGAGGTCGTAAAGAAGATGTCAATTATCAACTATTTAATTACAACATACTGCACATATTTTTTGAATCTTGTGATCCTAAATATGTAATAATATATATATTATAAAAAGATTACACAAAAAGCCGGCTAGATTAACTGTTCACTTTTTCTGGCCCATATACATAAATTATACATTGATTATGCAGTTATATTCGTATTATACATGAATAATAGAAAAATTATACATCTGTCAGCTATTTTTAACTTAAGCAGTTGGATATATGACTATTTAGGTTAATTCTTCTTATTATAAAATGTAATTACAGATATAATAAAAATATTGCGATTAAACATTTTCTCTCTTTGAAGACATATATATAAGGATAAGCAGAAAGAATTCAAGTAATTATCTTTCGTTCTCTTAATTGAATTGGTCTGACTTGCATGTGTTAAGCATGGCGCCAACATAACCCCAGTTGGACATTCAATTGCATCGATCTGAATTATCCGGAGTGTTATACCCCGTGATTTTACGTCAAATTATGTCGTTGATTAACTTGAGTTGTACGGGAAGGTATATGACCGCGTGAAGGGCTAATTATGGTATAAAACCTGTTTATGAAAGTATCGGAAAGTATAGGAGTTAAACAAATCGAAGAGGATACGTTTCGTCAAAGTTTGACAAAGTTTCATTTGCCTTACGCCATGTACAGATCGTATTTTTGATGTACATACCGTATAAAAATTGTCTGATGGTCGTATGATGTTCAGAAAATTTGGTTAAGTCCTGGATGGGAGATACGGTGCAATGTATGAACCATAATTTGATGGATGGATCGTACCTTACCACCGTACTTTGTGGCGGTGGCGATTTTGGATGTTTTAAATTCGTTTCAAGCCTCATTTTGAGTCATTTTTTACCAAGTCAGTCCCTAACACTCCCATAAGAGTTTCCAACAGTTCTTCAAGGTCCAAAAGCTACTCTAAAAGGAAAACAACTCAAATCATCTTGAAAGTGTTGAAAGCTACAAGGAGAAGCTTGTTTTGTGTTGTTATGGAGTTGAGGGTTGTTGTGAGCTGGGTTAAGTTTTGAATTCCAGTTGTTTCTACTGATTGAGGTAAGTTAATAACATGTTAATAGTTCTCAAAGTTAATTTCATGATTAGTTAAGTTGTTTGAATAAAATACTACAAGTTAGTACTTGAGATGATAGGAGAGGATGTTGTTTTTTTGTTAGGCTGTTTTAAAACTATATACATGACCTCCTATGGCTAAAAATCATGGAGAGTATATTATTTATGATTTTTTAGGTGTCGTGAGTAAAGGAGAAGGATAGGTGATCTTGAAAAATGATGGAAAATTTATTTGAAGTTATGCACCCCAAGTGTTCGATAAAATGTCGTAGTGATTTGATTTAAAGTTTAGTACTCCAATATTGATCTAACCAATCTCTATGATGTTATCATTCGTAAGGCGTACGGGGCCACGGGAGATATTGTTGCCAAAGCGATAGAGGTATGTAAGGGTTACCATTTCTTCCTTTTTGGTATGATCTTATGACTAACGACATGTATCGAGACGTCCGTAAAATCAAGCTCTACTCTTGGCCATTGAAAACATGTTGGTTCTTTACTCTTGAAAGTGGTTTCATGATTCTTGTTTGTCCCTTGTAGGGAATACTTCCACATCTTACGATATTCCCTGTTATATGATTGGTTCTAAATTCCTTATTAGACTGTAACGATTGTTGTACATAGCTCCATAATGATAGGCGGGGTTCACCAACCTTGTGTCGCTCCGCCCTGTTCATATTGGTCTTTCGAGGTCATTCATGTATTGTATATATATGTATCTATTTTATGACACCGAGTCGCGCTATAGTCGATCGGGTACGACACTTATATGTACACACCACTGCAGTTGGGTACGTTATGATGACATTAGCCCCAGAGAGCGGCTTGATGATGATATTATCCCATAGTATATATACATATATATATATCATACGCCCTCAGTGGCATTCAGAGTTATAGGTTTTCTCTTCCCTATTCTTATTTACATTTCTGTATCCATTTACATTTTTTGCATTACATATTCAGTACATTGTTCGTACTAACGTCCCTTGTTGGGACGCCGCGTTTCAAGCTCGCAGGTTCAGATTGACGGAACGATGCCCACTTTAACTAGGATATCAGCTCAGCGGTGGTGTCAGAGCTCTCCACTTATTCCAGAGGTGCTAGTCTGAATCGGTATGACATTAATATATATTTATGGGTATGGTGGGGCCTTGTCCCGACATGATTTCATGTACTCTTTAGAGGTTTGTAGACAATAATATTGTGTATAGAAGTCGTGTATTGCCTTGTCGGCCTCCCTGTTAGGCAGTTGATGTATTGTGTGGCCTTGTCTGCCTCATGTATATATATATATATATATATATATATATATATATATATATATATATATTTGAGTTTCTTATGCTTCCATAGGTTATTTGTCACGCCCCAAACTCGATCCTGGACGTAACAGACATTCAATGCTATGAACAACACCGAAAGCACCTTATAAATATTTAAACAATCATTCTAATTCGTTATCTATTTATAACAAGTCGTATAAATATTAAACATAAACATGATCAAGTTAATAAAATCAACGGAAGTCTAATATAGATATTAAATCATAAAATGTAGCAAAGCCTCAGCAAGTGATACGAGACTTTAAACATCTACCGAAATTCTGACAACTATCTATGGCGCTCCTAAGATAAAAAAAATGAGTATCCAACTTCGGGACGAAACCTAAAACTGAAATAAATAGGCAAATAAAGATAGGGTAGTGTCCCACGAACAAGAATGTGGGCTCACCAAGTGATCCAGAAAGCAACAAGTCTTCATATCCGGTATGTGTATCACGAACCTTCTCTTCTATGTTAACTGACACATCATAAAAAAAAATGGTATGCCTGAGTACTAGGTACTCAGTGAGTGTTTAAGGGGCAATAGTTAACAAAACCAAAATAAGATAGTAAATTCAGTATAAACAGTATCAATGAAAAAAATTCAAAATCCAAAGTTAGAGTATGATATCAAGCTTAGTAAAATTCAACAAAAGCAACCAATAACGAAGGATACATCAAGTTAAACTCATTAAGTGTTTATCATATTAATTCTTTCACTTATGAACCCGAAATCATCAACAATCCAACTTATGGGCAACCAAAGAATTAACACATGTCAACTCACGGGTGAACAACCATTTGATACACCGAGGATTTATCCCACAGAGGTTAATCGTCCTCTAGACTAGCACAATAATAAATACCTCGGGCTACATTCTTCGAAGGTCGATCGTCCTCTGGACTGACACAACAATACTCACAAGTGATACATTAGGATCCATAACGGCTAATCGTCCTCTGGACTAGCACAACATGCCCATACAGGCCCAAACACAAACAAGTATAAGTCATGGCATGTTAGCCGAATTCAGTTCTCAAGTCATCTTCTCAATAATAGAAGTATTACAAGTCTTAGATCAATTTACAAACATTGTTAGGAGAACTTATTCAATTTTAAATTCAAGAAAGCTCTTTCAACAGCGAAACATGTTTAAACCTTTAACGTTTAGAAAATAATTTCAATCAGCCCAAAATGGGACAAAACAAGTTCAATCAAAGTAGTATGTTATGTAAAAGGTTCAATGCGGGCTTGACCTTACACACACATGACCTTGTGTAAAAATCTTCTTCAAACCGAAAATAAGTTTAACAAATAACAACCACCAAACAAGGGTTTCACATGTACAAACAATCAAATAAGATTTTTAAAATATAGAAATACCTCAATTCCCATTCAAATGTGTTCCTCCAAGTTCATCAATCATTCTACAATTAATTAAGATGAGAAATATGAGAACTTTAAACCTTTTTCCTAGAATTCCCATCCTTTTTTTATAACTAGGGTTTTTAAACCAACATTCATGTTATTCATTTCATATGATTTACCCATGGATTCGAATAACTTGTAATAACCCACACTAGTCTCAATTCATTCAATAAACACAATTATAGATTAAGTTCTTACCTTTTATTGAGATTTTTTCAAAAGTCCTCTTCAATGGTTCTTCCTTTGATTCTCAGGAATCTATGGATTGGAATGACATTCTAGTGTTAATCCTTGTTATTTTGATGGATTTAATCATAGGATGGTTAGGAACTCACCTTTTAGAGTTTGAAGAAGTTCTAGGGTCTTTTATCCTCAAACAGTCGGCCAAGAATGAAGTGGGATTGAAAATTTCAATAAAAACTCGTTCTTATACAATTTCAAGCAAAGTTGGGAATGCTACGCCAATATATACAGTCACATTCTGAGTTTGCGACCGTATTCTGGTCGTATACTCAAACCAAAAATATTAGAAAATTGGCATGTAATGCGGAGTGAGTATGATGCACCGCATTCTGAGTTTGTGGTCGCATTCTGAGTTTGTGACCGCATTCTGGTCGCATAACAGCCGGCGTCTCAAATAGGCTTTGGTAGAATAGGCATAATTCTTTTCTCATAGCTCCGATTATGCTCCACCTTATATCGTAGGAAAGGTATTTCAAAGGGATACAAGTTTCATATTTTAAGTTTTCTCAAATTCCTATCGGATCTTCATGTAAACAGGCTGACAGTCAGGACTACTGAAATCTTAGTTGATTCTATCAAATCTTACGCACCCCACTATTTGTGTTGATCTTAAAATAATTATTTTCATATAAACTCCCCTCGATAGGAAATCATATGCCTATAGTGTCCTATTAACACTCATTTAACCCATTCACACCTAATTCAAATTTATGGAGTGTTATATTATCCCCCTCTTAGGATCATTTGTCCTCGAATGAGAGTCATGGCCTAAGATTTTCACTAATCCTCAAGTCTTCAAATTTTTTGCTAGAGTCCCTTAGTATTGCAAGTTGTCTCAAAATGAAACTCGGTTAATACTCTAACAATAACCATATGGTCCTCACAAGGACTCCCCACAACTACACCAAATAAGCATATAAATGAATTAAGGGATTTACACCTTTAGTCTGAACTATCACAAACATTCAAACCAGAAGATGCAACACATATCTGGAATAAGAAATAAGTGAGGGTATCTCTTATTCATGTCTTTCTACGCTTCCCAAGTCGTTTCTTCGGTATTATGGTTTTGCCACAGGACTTTAACTGAAGCTACATCTTTTGTTCTCAACCTACTAACTTGTCGATCTAAGATCTGCATATGTTCTTCTTCATAAGACAACCCTTCATTAATTTCAATCTCTTCATGAGTCAAGACATGAGAAGGATTAGGTTTATACAACCTCAACATCGAAATGTGAAACACAGGATGTACCATAATCATCTCAGATGGTAATTTCAACTCATAAGTCACCTTCCCAATTCTTCTCACAATCTTATAAGGACCAATAAAATGAGGACTAAGCTTCCCTTTTCTACCAAACCACATCACTCCATTTATCGGTGACACTTTGAAGAATACCTTGTCATCAACAGAAAACTCAAGATCACGATGCCTCATGTCCATATAAGACTTATGTCGACTCTGAGTTATCTTGAGTCATTGCACAATGAGGTTCACTTTCTCGATTGCTTCATGAACTAAGTCGGGACCCAATAGTTCTACTTTAGTAGCTTCAAACCACCCGATTGGAGATCTACCACGTCTCACATAAAGAGCCTCATAAGGAGCCATTTGAATACTTACTTGATAAATGTTATTGTACGTAAACTCTACAAGAGGTAGATGTTCATCCCAATTAACTCCAAAATAAATTGCACACACTCGTAACATTTCTTCCAGAGTTTGTATAGTTCTCTCTTCTTGCCTGTCAATATGAGGATAGAAGGTAGTGCTCAAGTTCACTCGAGTTCCCAAACCTTCTTGGAATGATTTCTAGAAATGATCAGTGAATTGCGTACCTCAGTCGGATATGATAGATCTCGAAACCCCATGTAATCTAATGATTTCTTTCAAATATAACTTGGCGTAATGTGTCGTGGTATCCGTTGTCTTCATAGGAAGAAAATGAGCAGCCTTGATGAGTTTGTCCACGATCACCCAAATAGAATCGAACTTGGCCTTTTGTGCGAGGTTAAGCCACAACAAAGTCCATGTTAATCATCTCCCACTTCCGTTGTGGAATCTCAATATTATGAGCCAAACCACCAGGTCTTTGGTGTTCAACCTTCAAACACTTAACCACAAAGTTAGAGATATCTACCTTCATGCTCTTCCACCAGTAGTATTATTTCAACTCTTTATACATCTTGATGGATCTCGGGATGCACAGAATATTTGGAACTATGCGCTTCCATCATCAACTCTTATCGGAGACCACCAACATCAGGGACACATAAGTGTCCTTGCAACCTTAGGATATTATCGTCAACACCAATGGTGAATGAAGTGTACTCACCCTTTTCTACTCCATATCACAGCTTCATCAGAAGTCCATCTTCATATTGCTTGTACTTAATTCTTTCCACAATGTTGGATCACGCTTGCGTAATCCCCACTAACTCCCTATTTTTAGTTTCATCGAGTTGGACTCCAAAACTGGCAAGTCTTCAAATTTCCCTGCCCGTCGGCATCTCATGAGCATGCAAATATGCTAACGTACCCATAGATTTTCTGCTCAAAGCATCAATAACAACATTCGCCTTACTAGGATGATACAAGATGTTCAAGTCGTAATCTTTCAACAACTCCAACCATCTCCTTTATCTAAGATTCAACTCTCGCTATTTGAAGATATATTGCAAGCTCTTGTGATCAGTGAGGAAATCACAGTGTTCACCATACAAGTAGTGACACCAAATATTTAGAGCGAAAACCATAGCAACTAGTTCTAAATCATGAGTCAGATAATTTTTCTCATGCTTCTTTAATTATCACGAAGCATATGCGATCACCTTACTATTTTGCATCAACACACAACCCAAACCAATTATGGAAGCATCACAATAAACTACATAACCACCAGACCCTGTAGGCAGAGTTAAAATAGGAACCGAAGTCAGTCTCGCCTTAAGCTCTTGAAAGCTCTTTTCACAGGCTTCAGACCATTGGAACTTAGCAGTCTTCTGAGTTAATTTCGTCATTACTGGGGCAATAGATGAGAAACCTTACAAAAACTTCTGATAGTAATTTGCCAAACCCAAGAAGCTACAAATATCTGTTGCACTCGTGGGTCTCGTCCAATCCTTAACTGCCAAAATTTTCTGAGGGTCCACATTGATACCTTCGCTAGACTCTACGTGACCCAAGAATGTCACAGAGTTAAGCCAGAACTCACTTAGAAAATTTTGCATAAATCCTATTCTCCATAAGTGTTTTCAATGTTATTCTAAAGTGACATGCATGCCTCTCACGACTCTTCAAATACACTAGAATATCATCAATAAATACAATAATAAAATGATCAAAGAAAGGCTTGAATACACGATTCATCAGGTCCATAAATACAACATACGCGTTAATCACACCAAAGAACATCACCAGAAATTCAAAATATCCATAATGAGTACGAAAAGCTATTTTAGGAATATCATGCTCCTTTATTTTTAGCTGATGATACCCAGACCTCAAGTTAATCTTGGAAAATAAATTAGCACCCTGAAGTTGGTCGAACAGATCATCTATCATAGGCAAAGGATACTTATTCTTAATGGTCACCTTATTAAGTTGACGATAATCAACACACATTCTAAGAGAACCATCTTTTTTTTCTGACGAATAAAACTAAAGCACCTCAAGGTGAGGTACTTGGCTGAATGAATCCTTTATCCAGCAAGTCCTTCAATTGGTCTTTCAATTCACGATGCTCTATCAGAGCCATACGATACTGTGGAATAAATATTGGTTTCATATTGGGAAGGACACCAATCCCAAAATCAATAACTCTATTAGGCATTATACTTGGAAGATCCTCTGGAAACACTTCAAAAAATTCATTAACTATGGGAACATACTGGAATTAGGGTACTATGACTTGAGTATCATTGACAACAATTAGATGATAAATACACTCTTTTGAGATCATTTTATGAGCCTTAAGATAAGAAATAAACCTGCTTCGAGGCTTAGCAATTTCACTTTTCCACACAATAACTGGTTCATTAGGGAATACAAAACGAACTAACTTATAGTGGCAATCCATATTGGCATAGCACGCAGATAACCAATCCACCCCCATAATCATATCAAAATCTACCATCTCTAGTTCAAACAAATCAGTTGTAGTCTCATGACCTTTAACTACCACTACACAATTTCTATAGACTCTAGAAGCAATAATGGGAACATCGACAGGGGGTATCCACAAAGAAAGGTTCTAACAATAATTTGGGATCTACCCTAAAATCAAGAGCAAAATATGGTGTCACATAGAAAAGATTTGAGCTCGGATCAATCAACGAATATGCATCAAAAGAGCAAATAGTGAGAATACATGCGACTACAACATCTGAGGCTTCAGCTGTCTCTTTACGAGCCAAACCATAAAGTCGAGATTGTCTCCCATTAGCGTTGTTAGCAACCATTTTACCAGTTCCATTACCACAAGAATTATGAGAGTTGTTAGTATTACTAGCAGGCGGATTCATAGCAGCAAGATAAGAAAATGTATTGTTTCTCTGTCCAGAAGAGTTAGTCATTTTACGCAACCATTTCCTGTAATATTTCTTGATATGACCCTTTATACCACAGTGATGACAAATACGATCCTTCCATCCGAATGAATGTCGATGACCACTTTATGAATATTTGTTCTGATTGTTGCTCCACTGACCTTGTCTACCATATGGAACATTTGCACTAGAATAGGCTCCAGACTGAGCAGGTGCAGAATACCATCTCCTTTGCTCCCCATTATGTGAACCACTGAAATCACCCGCAGACCGAGCCCTTCTTATTTTGTTCCCTTTCTAACTTCTCTTCACCCTTTCAATTCTCTTGTTGTTCAGCAAACCTAACCAATGATGAAAACGTACAAGTATTAGAGATAGCAGCAACATCACATACAGACTTAATACGTGGTATTAAACCACGCAGAAACTTGGTCATCTTATGTTTCTCAATCGGAATCATGTACATATCGTATCTTGCCAGACGGGTAAACTTCAAGCTATACTCCAGAACGGACATGGTGCCCTGCTCAATTTTCTCAAACATAGTAGCTAGAGCAAACTGCTCCTCATCAGACAGGAACCTCCCCATAAATACCCCTTCAAATTCAGTCCAAGTAGGAACCAAAGTATTGATACCTCGCTCAGCCTCCCACATTTCAAACCAAGCACGAGCAACATCTTTCAACTGATATGCTGCGAATTCCACAGCTTCAGAACCATGGACATTCATTGCCCTTAGAGCCTTGAAAGTCTCATCCATAATGTGTTGGGATCATATTATTCTCGCGAACCAAAGAACTAAGGCGGATTCAGCCCCAAAAAGTGCTTAAGTCTCCCTCCACAAGAAAGTGTCAGATCTGTACCCCCACACTGCTATTGGGCTGCCAGGAAGGTGGTAAGCATCTGAATTGCATTCTGTATCGACCCGATATCAGCCACGCCAGTAGCAGGGGCCGCAGGAGTAGGTGGAGCCTGAGGTGGTGCTTGATTTCCATTCTCATTCTCAACCTCAACATGTGCCTTAGTAGCAGCACGATTTGTGATCTTGACAGGTCGTCCACCAGATGTGGACCCAAAAGTTACATTGTTCCCTTTGTTAGCATCTCCAACATGAGTTAAAGCCATTTCTGCGAGGCACGAATTAACAAACACGTCAGAATGACCCTAAAGGAAGTTCAATTTCTATAGCATAATCTAGAATCAAGAAGAATGAGAAACACCTATAAATGTCCTGGCAGTCTTTCGGTCATGTAGGTGATCAGATTGCGCAAGAAAGACTCTACTAGACATAACTCCACAAACACACATAAATCCTAGAACACATCTAAACTTAGGCTCTGATACTAAGTTTGTCATGCCCAAAACCCGACCCTACACGTAACAAGCATCTGATACTATGAACAACACTAGAAGCACCTTATAAAATATTTAAACAATCATTCTAATTCATTATTTACTTATAACAAGTTGTATAAAGATTAAACAAAAACACGTGCAACTTAATAAAATCAATAAAAATCTAATATAAATATTAAATCATAAAACATAGCAACGCCTTAGTAAGTCATACGAGGCTTTAAATATCTACTCAAATTCTGACAACTATCTGTGGAGCTTCTAAGATAAACATATGAGTATCCAACTTTGGGACGCAACCCGAAACTAAAATAAATACACAAATAAAGATAGAGCGGTGTCCCACGAACAAGCATGTGGGCTCACCAAGTGATCCAGAAAGCAGCAAGTCCTCCTATCCGGTATGTATATCACGAACCTGCTCTTCTACGTTATCTGACACACCATAAAAACAATAATGGTATGCCTGAGTACTAGGTACTCAGTGAGTGTCTAAAGGGAAATACTTAACAAAACCAAAATAAGATAGTAAATTCATTATAAACAGTATTAATGAAAACAATTCGAAATCCAAAGTTAGAGTATGATATCAAGCTTAGTAAAATTCAACAAAAGCAACCAATAACGAAGGATACATCAAGTTAAACTCATTAAGTGTTTGCCATATTAAGTCTTTCACTTATGAACTCGAAATCATCAACAGGCTAACGTATGGGCAACCAAAGAATTAACACATGCTAACTCACAAGCGAATAACCATTTGATACACCGGGGATTTATCCCACGGAGGCTAATCGTCCTCTAGACTAGCACAATAATATATACCTCGGACTACATGCCTCGAAGGTCAATCATCTTCTGTACTGACACAACAATACTCACAAGTAATACATTAGGATCCATAACGGCTAATCGTCCTCTGGACTAGCACAACTTGCCCATACAAGCCCAAGCAGTCATGTCATGTTAGACGAATTCAGTTCTCAAGTCATCTTCTCAATAATAGAAGTATTTCAAGTCTTATATCAATTTAGAAACCTTGTTCGAAGAACTTATTCAATTTCAAATTCAAGAAAGTTCATTCAACAGTGAAACATGTTTAAACCTTTAACCGTTAGAAAATACAGTCGACCGATTCCTCTACACTATTAGTTATGTGCTTCCCCTTCTCTTTCTGTCACTATTCCCACATAGGTCCCCAACTTTGGTTGTTTGTCTGGGATAGAACCAATTTTCAATCATCCCAAACTAAGGCAAAACAAGTTCAATCAAAGTAGTATGTTACGTAAAAGTTTCGATGGAGCTTGACCCTATACACGCATGAACTTGTCTAAAAATAATCTTCAAACTGAAAATAAGTTTAATGAACAACAACCAAACAAGGGTTTCACATGTACAAACAATCAAACAAGATTTTTGAAATCTAGAAATACCTCAATTCCCTTTCAAACATATTCCTCCAAGTTCAAAAATCATTCTACAATTAATTAGAATGATAAATATTAGAACTTTAAACCTTTTTCCTAGAATTCCTATCTTTTTTAAAAACTAGTATTTTTAAACCAACATTCATGTTCTTCCTTGCATATGATTTATCCATGGATTACGTAAACTGGATGACAGTCAGGACTACCAAAAACTTAGTTGATTCTATCAAATCTTACGCACTCCACTATTTGTGTTGATCTTAAAACAAATATTTTCACCCAAACTCCCCTCGATAGGACTTCATATGTCTATTAACACTCATTTAACTCATTCACACCTAATCCGGATTTATAGAGTGTTACATTATTATGTCTTGATTGTCTTATGAGAGCCATTCAGGGGACTAAGTTACCCAAGTACATGTATATCCAGAGTACGAATGAGATGTGGTATGATCGAGCCGTTAGGGCATCGGGTATCATTCATACCCTCTACTAAGTTTGGGATGTGACAAACTTGGTATCATAGCAGGTTTGTCCTAAGAAGTTTGTAAGTAGTGTCTAGTAGAGTCTTGTTTATAGGTGTGTTGTGCACCACACTTATACACAGGAGGCTACAGGAAATTTAGGATGGTTACCTGGCTTCTTGATCTATAATCGTGCTACAGAGCTAAGTCATGAGAGTTCTATCTGTAACCCTTATTATGTTTATGATTATAACAATGCCTTTTTTCGGTAGGGCTATGACTAGCAGGGGAGTTGAGGATAAGTTGAGAGGGGTGCGAGTAGTGCGCCCTCTATGGAGACAGATCTATCAGAAGATATGAGTGAGTCATCTTTCCATGTATCTTAGACTCCAATAGTATCTGATAAGCTGATAGAAGCTCCCATATCACCAGTTCTATTACCAGTTCCATCTGATGAGGATGTTAGGAAAGCGGTGCAGGTGCTGACTTATTGTGTTTCCCCCCAAACATGGCGCCGCTGTAGAACAACTAAGTTTGACAGACCCCTTGAAGGGTCAGGGAGTTCACATCCTAGGGAGATTTTCAGTTAGGAGCCGTCGGTAGTTACAAGACTCGACCCAGTTGAAGAAAATTAGCGGGCTAAGAGAGACAGGTTAGTTGGTGAGTACAAATGATGACATAGTGGCGATGGGCTAGAGATATATGACCAGAGTTCTCGGGTAAATCCAAGGTAGGGTTCATAGACATTTGTATCTCATGGTCAGAGTAGTATAGGTCAAGTGAGACTGCCCGACCATCTTGTAGTCAGTGTGCTTGAGCACATGTGGGAGTATATCGTAAAGGTACATTGATTGTTACTGGTATGGCAGCCAAAGCCACAGGATTCGTGAGTGTCCTAGATTGATCGATAAAGGTAAGGATAAAGAAACATATAGAGCCTCGAGTCCCGCTGCTGTCCGAGGTATGATATTATTTTTGTTGTCGGCATCTTTGCCTCTTATAGACTTAGTATTGACCCATTTTATGTTGAAAGTATTGACATGAACCTAATTTGTTAGATTAGTTGTATGGTACCACTTGCAGGATTGGACACTCTGATAAGGATAGGTTATGATCGTAAAGGTAAAACGATATCTAAATCTTCGTATGTATGTTGGTAGGCTAAAATAATGTAGAACCTCACTTGATATAGTGACAGTATATGTAATGTGATTCTCTCTTTCAAATGATTATGCTAGAAGGATCCTGAACTTATGATATTACGCTACCCCGGTGATTTTAAGAAAGTCCAAGTTTTGCGGGAAAGCTGGTAGGATGAAGATAAAGTTATGACAATAGGATGTATAAAGTATTATTGGAAGGTTTAAGAAGGTTATGAGAACCTACCCATTTTTTGGTGAGTTTCATCGATGTAAACAATATAGTATCTTATAAATACGAGACTCAAATAGTCACACACTGCTTAAAGGATTGGGGACGACCCCATGATATTTTTTTTAAGGATGGATTTTCCCAATTAGTCGTATTAAGATTGGTTGTGGATACGTTAAGGAGATGCACAGAATGACGCACCCAGAATAGTGACCCCAAGTCACACATAAGGATTAGTTTGTCTATAATAATCGAAGGTGGTATAAACCCCTCGTCTAGTCATAAAGAAGTGATATCGCTTACCATTGGGGATTACATATCACGGTGCTAGGAAGCCAAATTATGTTATGGATAATGAATTGAAAAGACCTTCGAACTCATCGGGCAACATGACATAGTCCTAGATACCCTTGGGTAGGAACCTCTTGTTAGAGACAAATAACTATGAGAACTTTGGGATAGTCGAAAAATTTGGGAAAGTCCTGCAAATGGATAATAAGCACGAAAGGAATGACATGACGAAGTACTGAGATAGAAATGGGCATGCTAATGACAAACGGGCAGACCGTGATGAGAAGGATAAAAGTGAATGAGACTATGGTTATATAAGTGTCATAAATGTGTGAGTACTCCAAAGTGATGTCAGAACCCATAGTGAGAAATAGTCAATAAGGATTGTTCGACCAAAAGTACCAGACCTTCGATGTTTGAGAAATCGGTATGAAGAGTTCATTACAGACAAGAACCTTCCTCCCCCCGAGATAACCAGAAGTGGAAATGTAAAAGTAAGATGATTAAACAGTTGGTCGGTGAAAACCTGATTATGGCAAGACAATGAGATTTGGAAATGTCACAAATTTGGATTGAGACATGTGACGACTCTCAGCAAATACGTAGACAAAAGTAGCAATGAGTAAAGCTCAAAGTATGCACATAAAGAAGCAAGAAAATAAGCCAATGAGCCTAGGAATATTAGGTCGATATTAGAAAGGTACATTAAGGGATGATGACCTGATAGGGAAGATAAAATGTCTAGAAAATATAGATATATACGACCATCCTTGAATCAACTTAAGATTTTACCAGATAAATATAGTACTTGCTTACAACTCAACGTGATTAAGGAAATATCTTCCCAAAGAGTTATTGACAGAATGTCTTAGCCATAAGGCAAGTGAAGAAGTTTGGATCTAAGTATGACAACCAGATTTAGGGTATAGCCGAACAACACTATGTAGTATTGAATCCTCCGGAATCTAGTTTGTACTCCATAAGGGAATAAGTAAATGACTCGTTCCTTATAAGATAAGTGTTATAAAAGATAAGAACCGACAATAATGTTTAATAGTACCAATGTATACCAAGACATCTAAGAATGAATGACGTCTGATAACTAAGAGAATGAGTGGGCAAGTGTTAAAAGAAGTAAAGAAAGAAAGTTGCTTATAGCCATGAGTAATGAGAAAGTATGAAAAGGTTTTATTCCAACACCTAAATGAGAGTTTTGATGATATTATCTATGGAGTATTCACGGCTGAGGCACTGCTAACCATAAGAGTTCTAATACACTGACCGATAAATGAGGTTAAGTTCATGAAGGGAGTGAAAGCTTAAGTATTCTAAAGTACCCCTAGTATCGAAAGACCTATACCGTTGAAATTAAGTAGTACCGTAATCAGTACAACTAGTCGTGTACCCACAAGTAGCCTGACAAGAAAGGAATACATCTAAGGAATATATCAGTTAACCTAGTGAAGGCCTGACTAATGAATTCAAAGGCGGTACTCTTAAGATTCAGGACTCAATAGAGCCATCCTTCGTATGGAGAAATAATGACCATCAGGATAAAGATCCCATTTTTTAAAGGAAAATTAGGAAGGTTACTTAACAAAAGAAAACCGCAACCCTTGAGCTTAATAGAAGAGGAACCCTTGGGTACCATTTCTATTTGTATGTCCCCAATGTAGTGGAAGTATGAGATACGATTTCGATAGAGGCCCATTATACACAATATCCTATATATCCAAGATGTCCTTAGTTATATCAAGATGTTAATGAGTGAATTAATGAAACGATATGAGAAAAAACCTTATAGAGGTTGTATCTAGTGTATTAATTATCAGCAAGTTAAGATTAAGCACCAAAAGTCGGTGGGTAGACTCAGAATATTAAGGACTCGATAGAAATGGAAGATGGTTAATATGGATTTAACTAAAGGTTTATTTCGCTATTGTAATAAGTTGATGTTTGTCCGAGTGATTATTAATAAGCTGACTAACTGACATGCTTCTTGCCGATCAGGATTACCTTTACATCCAGCAACTACGTAAAATTTTACAACCAAGAAAATGGTTCACCTTTATGGTATCTCAGATTTTATGACATTTGACAAGGGTACTCAGTTTATAACTAAGTTCGAAAGGTCATTTTGAGAAGGGTTATGGGCACTCTGGTTAGCTCTACCCTCAGATAGGTATGCAAATCGAACCTATGATTTAGACGCTCGATGATATGCTACGAGCTTGTGTCTTGAATTTTAAAAGGAATTGGGAAAATTATTTTCTGCTTATTGAATTTTCTTACAACGACAATTATCATTCCAGTATTAAGATGGCTCCCTATGAAGCTAATTTTATTTAGAAAAGGTATGGTGAGACCATTGGAAATAAAAAGGGTGAGAACTGTATTTTTCTCTCTTAAAGGAATTAATATTGTATGGGTAAAAGTGTAGATCTCCTATCGGCTGGTTTGAGTGGATGAAGCAAAGTTATTGGGACATGACTTAGTACAACAAGCGGTAGAAGAGGTAAAGTTAATCCAAGATCAATTGTTGATTGCCCAGAGTTGGCAGAAGTCTTAATAAGATATTCGACGTTGAGATGTAGAATTCGGTGTTGGTGTTTCGATTTTCTTGAAAGTATCTCCTATAAGGACATAATGATATTTGGCAATGAGGGAAAGCTAAGCCCCAGGTACATTGGATCGTATAAGATTGTTCAGAGGATCAGCAAAGTGGCATATAAGATTGTTCAGAGGATCAGCAAGGTGGCATATAAGATTGTTCAGAGGATCAGCAAGGTGGCATATAAGATTGAACTATCCCCAGAGTTGTAAGTAGTCCATCTGGTGTTTCATGTATCAATGCCTCAAAAATTCATAGGAGATCTCTCTCGTATTACCCCTGTAGAGGGTGTTTAGATTACCGAGGACTTGTCGTATGAGGAGATTCCAGTTGTTATCTTAAATCGTCAGATCCGAGAACTATGGACCAAAGAAGTAGCCTTTGTTAAGGTGTTGTGGAAAAATAATAATATAGAGGAAATGACGTGGAAAGCTGATGAGGACACGAAGTCTAGATATCCCCACTTTTTTCAGACCGCCGGTTTATGTTGACACTCGTGCGATAAGATTTCTCTATTCCTATCTTATAGCTATGAATTTACCTAAAGTGTCTTGTATAGGCCATGATGTTGATACAAAGGCGATGGATACAGCCCAGCCTACGAGAGTTTACAGTTGAGGTGAGTTATGGTTAACTTTTTTTATTTTTTGATAGATGGACGGTCGTGTGAGGCCAATATGTTGCATTATGTTATTTTTTTGCCCTATGTGGCATTGGATATGTTTTCTGACTGCTTGACAGGTTTCGAATAGTCCTGTTTATAGAGAAAACTTTGCCAAAATTTTTAAGAATCATAAGAGTTAAAATTCTAAGTTATGTCACTCTAGGATGAATGTTCTTAAGGGGGAAGGATGTTACATCCCGTGATTTTATGTCAAATCATGTTGTTGATGAACTTGAATAGTACGGGAAGGTATGAGACCTTATGAAGGGCTAATGATGGCTTAATAGGATACGTTTATAGAAGTATCGGGAAGTATAGAAGTTAAACGAATCAAAGAGAAAACGTTTCGTCAAAGTTTAGCAAAATTTCATCTGCCTTATGCCATGTATAGACTGCATTTTTTATGTATGGACCGTATAAAAATTGTTTGATGGTTGTATGATGTTTATAGAATGTGTCCAAGTTCTGGATGGGTGATACGGTGCAATGTGCGGACCGTATTTTGATGTACGGGCCGTACCTTGTCACCGTACTTTGTGGCAGTGGCCGACTTTGGATGTTTAAATTTGTTCCAAGCCTCATTTTGGGTCATTTTTTTACCAAGTCAGTCCCTAACACTCCCATAAGAGTTCCCTCACAGTTCTTCAAGATCCAAGAAATACTCTAAAAGGAAATAAACTCAAATCATCTTGGAAAGTGTTGAAAGCTACAATGAGAAGCTTATTTAGTGTTGTGATGGAGCTGAGGGTTGTTGTGAGCTGAGTTAAGTTTTGAATTCCAGTTGTTTCTACTGATTGAGGTAAGTTAATAACATGTTGATAGTTCTCAAAGTTAATTTCATGATTAGTTAAGTTGTTTGAATGAAATACTACAAGTTAGTACTTGAGATAATAAAAGAGGATGTTGTTTTGTTGTTAGGCTGTTTTAAAACTATATCCATGACCTCCAATGGCTAAATATCATGGAGAATATCTTGATTAAGATGTTTGAGGTGTTGTGAGAAAGAAGAAGGATATGTGATCTTGAAAAGCCATTAAATTTTTATTTGAAGTTATGCACCCCAAGTGTTCGATAAAATGTCGTAGTGAATCGATTTAAAGTTTAGTACTTCAATCTTGATCCAGACTATTTCTATGATATAGATAATCATTCATAAGGCATACGGGACCATGGGAGACATTGTTGCTATAGCGACAGAGGTATGTAAGGCTTACCCTTTCTTGTTTTTTGGCATGATCTTATGACTAACGACATGTATCGAGACGTCCGTAAAAGCAAGCTCTACTCTTGGCCATTGATAACATGTTGGTTCTTTACTCTTGAAAGTTGTTTCATGATCCTTGTTTGTATCTTGTCGGGAGTAATTTATGCACCTTACAATATTCCCTGTTATATGATTGGTTCTGAATTCCTTGTTAGATTATAACGATTATTGTACATAGCTCCATAATGATAGGTGGGGGTTACCGACCTTGTGTCACTCCACCCTGTTCTTATTGTTTTCCGATGTCATTCATGCATTGTATATATATGTATCTATTTTATGGCATCGAGCTACGTTATAATTGACTGGATATGACACTTATATGTGCACACTACTGTAGTTGGGTACGTTTTGATGATATTAGCCCCAGAGAGTGGTCTGGTGATGATATTACTCCATAGTGTGGTATATATATATATATATATATATGCATATCATATGCCCTCAGTGGCATTTAGAGTTAAAAGTTGTCTCTTCCCTATCCTTATTTACATTTCTGTATCCATTTACATTTCTTGCCTTACATATTCAGTACATTGTTCGTACTGACGTTCCTTGCTGGGACGCTGCATTTCATGCCCGCAGGTTCAGATAGACGGAGCGACGCCCACTTTCAGTTGGATCTCAGCTCAGCGGTGGTGTTAGAGCTCTCCACTTGTTCCGAAGGTATGTATATATATATATATATTTATATATATGGGTATGGCGGGACTCTATATCGACCTGATGATGTTCATGTACTCTTTAGAGGCTTGTAGACAATAGTTCTGTGTATAGAAGTTGTGTATGGAATTGTCGGCCTCCCTGTTAGCTAGTTGATGTATGATGTGGCCTTGTCGGCCTCTCGTATGTATATATGTTTTGGCTTCTTCTGCTTCCACAGGTTATTATGTTTTGATTGTCTTAAGAGAGTTATTCAGGGGCCTGGTTGGTCCAAGTACATGTATTTCCAGAGTACATATGAGATGTGGTATGCTCGGGTCGTTAGGGCATCGGGTGCTGGCCATATACCCTTGAGGTTGGAGTGTGACACGGAGAATGCAATGCCTGATATATATTAAAAAGATGGACAATCAAAGACAAGCACATATACACATTCTCTTTGAAATAGAATAAAAAGTAAATTACACAATTGAAATTTGAGGAAGTAATATTATTACCTGAGTCTTAATTGACATTGGTTACTTGTTTCTTTCTTCAACAAGGAATTAATGTATTTACGAACCAATGAAGCTGAGATTCTTTAGTTTTTATAACTAAAAAGGAAATTTCATAAAATGATGGAACAATTGAAACTTCATATGTCTTGTCAAAAGAAGATTTTTAGGTACGTACAATCAAGATCATGGCAATTGTACATATTACGTAGAGGGGAAACCTAAACAAAAGTGGAAAAAATGAAACAAGTTCATTACTCTAGTTACTAATTGGAATCCCATAAATAGCTGCTGCAAAATGTTGTTTTTAAATTGGGAAAAGTCGAAATTGTAGTTACGTCTCCAAGACAGTGGGATTTGGCTCCTCTCTTATACTTCCTGTCTATTTTCTCAATTACATTGACAAAAGTATTTTTATATATTAATTAAAAATTGAATGTGCTTAATTGAAAACTACGGAAGAAATTGTTCAACATAACATTTTATAATTAGAATAGAATCAAATGATCTTGTGAATTTTTTTTGTATTTTATTTTCAGGTCATTTACATGTAATTGTTTTTTGTAGATAATCTGATATAATTTTTTTTTAAATGCGTAATAAAACCAATTGACCCAAAAGCACAAAGACCAAATTCAAACAAATTCAGTATATTAAGTACTAAAAATTTTAATTTGGGGTGGTTTGGTTGATGGGATGGGATAGGTTCGGATATTTCATGAGATTAGTGTTAAGAGTCCCACATCGGATATGGAATTGGAACATGGATTTATTATATGGACTTGAACAATCATCACCCTACAAGCTAGCTTTTGGGGTTGAGTTAGCCTCAAGATTCATTCTTTACATGGTATCAGAGCCAGACACATTCCAATTCATTGTCCACCGATGTTGGGTCCCCAAATCATATTATCCACGCTCCAGTTAACAAGGTATGAGCGTGTGAGGGAGTGTTAAGAATCCCACATCGGATATGTAATGGAAATATGGACTCCTTATATGAACTTGAATAATCATCACCCTACAAGCTAGCTTTTGAGGTTGAGTTAAGCCCAAGATTCATTCTTTACAATTAGTAATCTCATTTTTTTTTTATATAAAATAGCTAATCTCATCATTTTAATATAAATGACAGATAAAATAATTCTGACTAATTAATATTCATATTCAAATGCAAGATAATATGATCTCACATTTTATTGCGAGATTTTTATCTTTATCCGGATTTCTTTATTTCCTTAGAGCAATTTATTCATTTCCTTCTCTTTTCTTTTCCTTTTTAATGATTTCCCCTCGCACAATCTCATTTGTCCACTTGCCAGGACACTTGTTAAATCAATAATCCTCAATCGGCGACGCCTTTTAAATTAGGAGTAGTTTTTTTCAAGCCCCACGGAATGTCGAGTAATTTAATTTTTTTTTGTGTGTGGGTTCATTGCGTTGAATCACAAGCACGAGGGAAGTTAAATACACAATATTTGGTACTCAAACACATATTTTTTATAGGGTTAAGATCAGCTTATGTGTATCTTAGACTAATTTTATGAGGCATTTATTATTACTTGTCAGGACAAGTATCGAATAACTCTATCTAAAAAATTTGAATACACAAAAAAAAAATCACCTAACATTTTTGTCTTTACCAAAAATTACACATGAGGCCTTAAATTCTTAGCCCCACTTCATAGATCACACCCTTAAGTGCCCCAAAACAAATAATACTAGCCAGGAGTATAATATATTTCCATTTCAAAAGAGTCAAATTTTACCAAGAATCACAATTCATAAGAGGTAAAAGAATATATTTACATTAAATCGATAAATAAATAGCATATATCTTCGTATACACTTTTGTTAAAAAGGTATAATTAGTTAGTATATATTTTAATCTTAATTTATGACTGGCTTTAATAAATTAATACAATTTAATATAACTATTAGATATGAGTAAATTTTTATCATTAAAAAGGCGTAAGAGATACAATTCTGTAATTGTCAACGATCGCACAAAGAGAAAAAAACAAGGGAAAAGGGTCAAATTTATCCTCCAACTATGTTTTATAGTTTAACATTGTCATCCGTCAAACTTTGAGATCAAATTTATCCTTCCCGTTAGCAAACTTATTAAATTTGCCCTCAGCCGGATGGATTTCTTACTTGGACTCCACGTCGGATCCACGTAGACACCACGTAGGCTCCCACACGGACGCCTAAAACATTACCACTACTGACTTGAATTATCACCCATCGTCCACTCTATGTGTAAACACTCTTCATCCTTATTTCCACCTCCGTCGTTCGTCGCTGCCGCTGTCGGAATCACCCCGGCAGAGACATCAACTTTCAACTTAGCCGGAAGTGTGCAAGACTGTACATCAAATTTCGCCGACATATGTGTGTCCTACCACCGTCGATCTTCCCGGCGGGAATAAACACAAGACCCACCGGCTCACCGGAGTAACTGAGCTGAAGCAAGTTGTCGTAATAAGTGAACTCATTGCGATTTGGGTTTGTAACGGAGATGTACTGGAAGAAGGTGAAGTTACCGGTGTCGTTTGTAACGGATAAAGTTGGGAACCGAACGTCTTCGACGACGATTTTAGGAGATTTGGGTTTGAAGAAGAAGAAGTAAGCGACAACAATGACTCCAATGATAAAGATGAGGAACACAGTAGCACAAATACATGAAGAAAAATTTGTACGGCCTCTACTGGATTTAGATCTGTAAGGATCATACATGGCTAAAGATTTAATTTTTCAATTGTAATTTGAACCCCAGCTGAGAAAATTCAGTGCGAAGAATATGGAATAGTTACGAAACCTACCACTCCATCATCAACAAGCTCACCCATAAAATCTTGGCATGATATGGGAACTCGTCATTACCGGCCGTTCGGTGGTCAAATCTGACGGCGGCAACTGGCACAAAATGGAGAGGGATGAAAGGGGAGATGAAGTGGAGGCGTTGGTAGTGAATTGATTGTACAATGGTGGAGTTCACCGGAGCTCCAACATGGGAACTCGTTGGAGCTCGCCGGAGATGGCAGAGGTCTACTGGAGAAGAAGCAACAGTGAGGGTAACGGGTTGAAACTATTGAAAGGATGGGGTAACGGGTACGCGTTACGGGTTAAAAGATCTGTGTGGGAGTCTACGTGGCGTTTGCGTGGATCTGGCGTGGAGTCCAAGTCAGAAATCATTCGGCTGAGGGCAAATTTAATAAGTTGGCTAACGGAAAGGGTAAATTTGATCCCAAAGTTTGACGAAGGACAATGTTAAATTATAAAGCATAGTTGGGGGGCAAATTTGACCCTTTTTCCAAAAAAAAAATCACCTTAAAGCTTTGGCTTTTATGCAATCCGCGTGGCAAAGTACATGTTTTTTATTTTTTTTCTCTTTTTATATATATATATATATATATCTAAACCTACGCAATAACTAATATTATACTATCATGTAGTACTTACTACTATTTGAACTAATTTATTAGGTTGGTCCATGCTACTTTGCCAGCACATCTATGACAAATTTCATTTATGAACCGTATAAATAACAATGCAAAAAATGTGGTGATTGTCATGCCATAACTATATCATAGAGACTGTTATGCATCGATAGTCTAATTTTGAGACAGTTTTTTGCCTTTAGACTTATATAGTTACATGTAATTATCGATACACGTAGTGTTATTTCACATAATTGTTATGCATGGATAGTCTAATTTTGAGACATTTTTTTGCCTTTAGACTTATATAGTTACATGTATTATCGATACACGTAGTGTTATTTCACATAAAATTGTTTACTAAGTATATTTTTTCACATCTTATGAGTGTCCTAAAAGCTGCATAAGTTATTTAATGATATTTTTAAGGGAAAATAATGTATAAAGACCCCTTAAATTAGTCCTTGATTTTCAAAAATATAAATATAATTTTCGTGGGGTCTTAATACCTCTCTAAACGCCTGAATTAGTTTGAAGTAGTATTAAAGAAAGGGAGATTATATATAGTCAACCAGACAGTATATTCATTATAGTTCATTTTATGTCTTAATATTATTAGACATGAAGTTTGAGAATATGTATTATAAAGAATTTTTTTAATCTTGTATCTTAAACTAAAGGTCTATACGACATTTCAAAAATATTTTTAAAATTTTATAGTATTAAAAATGGCATGCATTCCCATAAAGAGTCACTAAGGGTACAATGAAAAAATTGAAATTAGAAGTCTTACTAAATACAAACAATGACATTCTTTTTGAAAGATTAAAAAGAAATGTAAAACACATAATTGAAACAGAAAGAATACTTGTTAATTACTATATATTTATTATATTTCTATAACATCTTAACCTTTCTTTTTGAGTAATTATGTGCTGATGGATGTTTTGAGACTTTCCATAGGTTCATATAATTTTTTTGAATGGTCGGGTAAGACCCGAGAAGTTCGTGTGAGTTTTGACACTTTTAAAATAAGTTGACAGTTTTTAAAAAGTTGTAGGTGTGCCTTCTGGTGTGTGCACTGCACCTGTCAACTCACAAGCCATTCACACCCCGCGGGGGCGCGCGGCACGATGGCAAGGCGCATGTCACATGCGCACGTTGTAGGCACAGGGCATAGTGCCCAACCCATGAGCGTAATGGGCGCCCTAAGCCTGACCTACAACTCCCGATCATGGCATGCAGGGTTATAAATAGTCCACCCTCGCGAATTTGTTGCATTCTTCACCGTTTCAAAGACTTGAGAGTTTGGCCAAAGAAAATTTTGAGGTAGGTTTTCATCTACAAGTTTTGGATAGACGACTCTATAACTTGAATCTAATCCTATTTCATGAATCTATTTAAGATATATCATCTAAATATGAAATTAAATGGATTAAATTGAAATTTGAGACATAACTACTAGAATTACTTGTTGAGGTTTTGAGCATGCAAATTCACGAAATTTGAATCGAATTATAAATATGAAATCATTAGCTTATGGATCACCGAATTTTAACTTTTATTTCAGGGTTTGACTAAGCGGGACTGGGTTGAATTTGATTTAGAACTAACTTAAATTTAGGAAGTGATTCTTTGACTTGCATGAAATCTCATTTAAACTGTTATTTCAAAGGCATGAGTGATTGGACAACATGCAAGATAGCTTAAAGCTCAACATATCTCAAGATCGCTTTAACTAAGCTAAAAGTCGCGTTGGTCACCTCAATGATACTCAAGCTCAACAACTCTAATCTACAATAAGCTCATATACATTAACATCATATCGCACAATTTTAATTTAATCAATAAAGTGTGCAACACTAAATTAAATCCGCAGTCTCAACAATTAATTCCCTTTTAGTGATATCATGCTCAATCGCTTCAAACGTTTCAACATTGGTGTTATTACCTCCATTTGAGTATAAAAATCCAACGTTAGAGATTCAAGATCACTATTCATTATCTTCATCACCCAATTAACAAACACCATTAATGACACATTCTTTTGCATTTAAAGCCTCCTACCATCAACCATCTTCCAACATTATTTCCAACACATGTGTTCACAAAAAACTTGTAATTTAGAATTACCTCTTGGAAAACTCATAGAACTTTTCCTCTCTTAGCGTTCTTGGGTAATTTTGAAATTCTAGGCAATTCAATGGTAATTAGAAGGTAATTGTTTTCTGGTAAAATGATATCTATCAAAAATGCAATTAGAGATTCATATTTCAAGGATTTAAAGACAAGTAGGTCGTATCTGATCCGGAGACCCTCTTGATTAAGTCTGTGATTGATATTTAGGTTACAGATATATGATGTGTGAAGATAATAGCAAGAACAAACAAGTAATAAAAAAGAAATAAATTATATTTGAAAATAACTATGGATCGAATATGAGTTAAAGGTCGTGAATCGTATAATAGCTTTTAGAGAGTTTTGAGTTACAAGAAATGTGTGCTTAGAGAGAATACAATATGTCTTCTTTCTCTTCTAAGCCTTGCATATATAAGTCAAAACTTAGACTATTATGACCCTAGGGGGCTGTGGTGACGTACGCATACTGATGTCACTACTCTCATGCGCGCTGCAGCGATCTGATCTAGGCTGGTTAATGTGACATGAGTTGTTGAGCGTAGGAGACAGCTGTAAGGATCTATTAGAGTCTCCAGAGCCACAAAGCTTTTTTCTTACGTATGACACTTCCGTGTTCCTTTCTACCCAATACAGATAGTCCCCTACTTTCCAGGTTCTTCGAGCTTTGAGGGATCGGGAAGTGGAAGAGCATGTAAACCGTCAATCTCGCGACATGATGGCCTTAAAGAATAGTGCATCGATTAAGTTTTCCATCTCTCTTTCCCATTCCATCTCACAACACTTAATGCTCTGCTACCCATGTGCCTCCCACCTCACACGTATCACGCCTCTATCAGTAGTTTTTCTAGGGAATGAGCATCATAATAATGGTTCGATTTTTCAATTGTTACCCATTATTTGTCTTCACCTCTCCTATAAAGATTCCACATATTCCTTTTGCTCCCTTGACGCTTCGCTCTTCAAAATTAGCCGACCATTCTTCTCTTCTTTTTTTCGCCCTAATCTTTGTTACCGTGTCTTTTGATTCTTTGATCGCTGGCAATACTACCACACGGGCTCAGATCCTAGCAGGGGTAATTCAGACATCCATATTCATAAAGTTCCTATCTTAGGCTCTTTTTCGGCGACCGTTGGTGCATATAGAAAAAGATCAAAGGCCTCTTCTTCCGCTCGCTAGACCGATGCTTATATCCCTAGCAGTTAGTCTTTCCTGAAGGATCTCAAGAAGCGCCCAGTCTCTATGAAATCAGAACGATCTCGATCGGCGAGCTCATATAATCCACTGTGACTGCTCGTTAGCTGAAGCGGGTATATGTGGACTATGACTGGACCCATACAGAAGTGATTCTCCCCACAAAAATGGAAACTGTTACTTCTCACCAGTAGGGGTATTCTTTTGTCTATATGTATCCATTTTCCTTGCGACTGTTCAAGCACATCGACTTTGTGATTTTAGAGTTCTGTCGGAGATATGACATTTTCCTAGACAAAATTAGTTCAGATTTTTGGAGAACAGTTGTGTGCCTCCAATACCTTTCTTCTCAGGTGGATGAGTATTTCACTATTCGCTCACCTAATTCACATTTACTCCCCTAAGATTTTTAGAGCGGGAGTCATCCAGCTATCCCGTCGATGTCATAATGCATTGATTGGTTGTATTGATGATGACTCTAATCGAGGATGGATGGAGAGATATGTTATTATTATGACGGACGACCTGGTCAAGCCCTCAGAGGCTTCCATCCCAAAGCAATGGAACTTTGATGGTAAGTATTCCGATTAAGCTCGCCTTCATTATTTCATCTTTCATGGTCAATGTATCTAGCTATCTTCCTTCTTTCTTTGTCAGCCATGGTATGGACTCTGGAATCGGTGTCAGGTTTGGCCTATTGGGTCTAGAAAATCTTGGACTATGCTCCTTCTTCCCTCCAGATGTGGCAGGAGATTGCATTGAAACACAATTGGAAAAGGGAAAAGACACGACATCCCGAAAGGGACATCCGTCCGAGTATACACAGAGGTTCCTAAGGATCCATATGTGTCCTTTCAACAAATCAAAAATGTTGTTTCTCATTTGGGACAGGGCTCAGAGGCTGAGGATTCCACTAAAGCCAAAATACCATTGTCTTCTTCTTCTCTTCCCTGGTCAAAAAGGTTAGGTCAGATGTTGGGGAACGAGACGCTCAGAATCTTCCCCCAGCTACTTATACTGCTCTTCTTGTAGCTATTGATATGGCATCTGATGCTAGCAGAGAAGATGAGTCTGCCCTTTGAGGGGCTGATAGATCTTATGTTGTTGTTGCCGGCCTTTTTAGGGAAATGAATCTGTTATACCAGCTAAACTCATGCGCTCATATGTCCCTTACTCCTACCCGGATTGACGATGTGGCTCCGGGCCTGACCCCTACCACTTGTATTTCATCATCATCATAAGCTCCCCCTGTATCGGTTTTTCATAGGAGAGTCCGCACTTCTCAAAGTACCTTTCCTAGGGGTCATTTCGAGGGTCAAAATGTGAGGTCAAATAATGAGGGCTCACGGGACTCCTATGAATTCGAGCTGGTAGATACCTACCCTACCCCGATCCATAATCCTACATCGTGTCGGCAAGTCACTTTGATCATGTCCCGGGAATGCAATATTCTTTCAAAACTAGTAGGGGTGATCAGCTATTTGCGGCCTTTGGCGAGTAAGAAGGATAAGGAGAAGATGGAAAGGGTCTCCGATGACTGTTTGTTGAATGATGGGGCTTATGCGGTCGCGTAAGTATAATTTTCTCTTAATTTCTATCCAGCTCCCTATGTTTTTGTATTGTAACATTGTTCCCTGAATTTGCTATTTCCCCAGGCGAGCCTTCTCACTATGAAGGACTTTCAGCAGAAACTTGCTGAAGAAAGAGAGAGGATACTAGAGTATTAGACACTATAAGAGAGGGTCCCGGTTCTGGAGAGCCCAGCTGTCCGCTGAGGATTTAGAAGCCAAGCTAACTCAGTCAAAGCAAGAGTAAAAAATTTACAGTGAGGAGGCTGCGAGATTTTATAAGGAGCTCTTTAATCTTCAGGGAAAGTGGGCTAAGCACCAGGAACATTTTACCAGCATATTCAAGAGAGATGGACATGACATAGCATCTCCAAGTTATGAGGATTGAGCTTGAGGCCTGCTAGAGGGACATGGCTTCTGCTGAAAGAGACTTGCGGGTACTGGAAAAGAGGCACAAGGGTCCGAGGACCCGCTATGATAAGAAAGTTAAATGTAACGAGTGTCTGTCCATGAGCAAAGATTACATCCGGATGGCTTTGTAGAAGGTCAGTAAGACTGATACGGATGCTAAAATTCAGTAGTTGAACTAGATTTTATTCTTGAAAAGACCTATGTTGTGTATCAGGATCGCCGGCAAGCTCTCCATGAGGTTTAAAAGGGCTCAATTAATGTAGAAACTGCATTGGCTGATGATCTGAGGGTAGAAAAGAGGGCTTACGATGCTCTGCTTGTGCGTGCCCTGTCAGTGGACCTTGCTTCATCTTCGACGATAAGAGTTGGTCGTATGAGGGTGAAGGGGAGACTTTGTCTGATCATGAATTCATTCCCCTGAGGTTCCTATGTCTGAGAACGTAAGCGGGAAAGGTAAAGAGGTGATGAACTCTCCCGGTAGTCCTCCTATAGCTCCGTAAGCGTGAGGAGATAACGCAGAGATTGCCCTCCCAAAGGATTTTTTGGCAGTCGTTCCCCTGAAGTCGCATGCCCGAAGTTTGACCTATATACTCTCTGCGTGGAGCTTTCCCATCATTTTATATATGTTTTTAGCTGCTTTTGTTAGATAAGTTTAATTCGTACTTGTCGGTATTGCCCGTGCTTTCTAGGCCCATTTTGTATCTTTGTGACAGTGCTTTCTCGACTCGTTTTTAACTGTTAAGCCTCTTGTATCAAATTGTCCCTAGTCTCATGCGGGAGGTGTTTGATTATTTAGTCGGTATTTTAGTTATGTTGGTATGTTTTATGGCCGGGCGTGTTTAATTACCCAATCCTTTAAAGTGGAGCAGTGCAACCATAGGGATCCTTCCACCCAAGGATCCCCTCATCAGTATTATGATATATGGTGAATTCGAACGCTAGTATTTAAGTTCAACGATGCGTATTTTCATTTCTTCGCATCATATGTGGGATTTTGAGCAATTGCTTCCCCAATCCAGAAATGTTACTTCCGGCCGCATAATTTATGATTGGGAATTTAAATCATCCATATCATAAGGAGGGCCCCCCCTTGTTTGGTATCGATGAGGAAGACGTCTCGACCTTGTCTTATATTAGCATAAGGATATGTTTCCTTCACACTCTGAGGCTAATAGGTCATCTCGTGTGTTCGAGGTAGATATGATCGGGTCTGAGAGGATGCGTTCATACCAACAATGTTATAGCGTAGGAAGATTTCGATGCAAGCCTATTTTTTATACATTTCATTCGATAGTCAAACCCGAGTACATGTTTATTTCAGACAACAACAACAACATACCAAGTGGAATTTCAAAATGTGGGGTCTGGGGAGGGTAGAGTGTACAAAGACCTTACCTCTACCTTGGTAGGTAGAGCGACTATTTTCGACAGACCCTTGGCTCAAGACAGAGCATAAGCAACATGTTTATTTCTAACAAAACTTAAAATAAAATACAAAGAAAAGGCAATGGCCCTTGACCCTAGTAGTTAGGAGCGAAGTGTTTTCCTTTGTGTTTGATCCTCTAGGGTGAGTTCTTCTAAGAAATACGTTGTTCAGTTATTGCCTCGTTAAAAACCTCATCGATAAAAAACTATTTGGGAAAAAAGTCGATCACGAAAAAGAGTGCAATACGCATTTTCCGATCTTTCTTCTAATGTCTTTTGGGTCAATCCAGTCTCGACGCTAGTCCTAGTTCTGCGATCACAAAACGTTATAAAAATATAAAAATAAAAAGGAAATGGTTCATACCTCAAAACTCTTCAAGGTCGTGTTGTGGGGGTGAAATTAACCACGAACTTTGGCAGGCTTGGTGCTTGTATGGCTGATCGGGGTTAATAGGTCAGATCATATTCACTTATTTTGACTGACCATTTCGATAGTAGACTCATAAAGTTTTCCCCGTGTAATAATACCTACAGCGGGGTGTCAGTCACAATAGTTATCGGATGACATTGGAAAGATGGTCGCAACTTCTGTGTGGGTGACTAAGGCCAGACTAGTTTTTCTATGTTCGGATATCATGACTCGGTCACGGTCAGCGTCTTACTAGCATAATATATGGAGAGCCGCGTTTCCCCTTCCTCTCGTACGAGGGCAATACTGATTGATACAATCGAGACAGTCACATAGGTAATAATTCTCTCCTTCTTTTTAGGCTTGGCCATTACATGAGGGATGGCTAAGTAAGCCTTGAGGTATCGCAAGATTTGATTGCACTTTTGCATCTATAGGAAGCAATAGTCCTTTTTTATGAGTTTAAAAAACTCATGACACCGATCTGTTGATCGCGATATGAATTTTCCCAGGGCTGACACCTTTTCGGTCAGTCTTTGCACTATTTTAATGTTGTCCAATATATCTGGCATTTCTCGAATAACTTCTACCTTATTAGGGTTCATCTCAATGCCGCAACTAGAAACGAGGAAACCCAAAAACTTCCCCGATCTGACTTTAAAGGAACATTTTTCCAGATTTAGTTTCATGTCGTGACGCCACAAAACGTCGAAGGTTTGGACCAAAGAATCCAAGTGAGTCTCAGCTTTCCGAGATTTGACCAGCATGTCATTGATGCAAACCTCTATAGTACAACCAATTTGATTTTGAACATTTTATTTACCAACCTCTGGTAAGTGGCTCCTACATTCTGAAGACCGAAAGACATTACATTATAAAAAAAGTTACCATGATTAGTCATAAAAGAGGTTTTTTCCTAATCATCTGGGTGCAGGCTGATCTGATTGTATCCGGAGTATTCATCCAAGAAGTTGAGTAATTCATGTCCGGTCGTGGTATTTATCATTTGATTAATATGCGACAAGGGAAAAGAATCTTTAGGGCATGCCTCGTTCAAGTCCTTAAAATCCACGCACATTCTAAATTTGTTGAGTTTTTTTAGGGACCATCACTATATTGGCCAACTATTCGGGATTCTCGACCCTTCGTACGGACCCTATATTGAGCAGGCGTATCACCTCTTCCCTTATGAACTGGTCCCTGACTACCGATATTGGTTGCTTTATTTGCCTTACTGGAGTATGATTAAGATTAACGCTTAACTGATGAATAGCTATCTCCGGGGGAATCCCTTTTATGTCAAGATGAGACCAGGTGAAACAGTCTGAGTTATCTATTAAGTAATTTAAAAATGCATTCCTGATCCCGGGCGAGAGCTCCGAGCCCAGGTATACCTTCTTTTTAGGATGCCCTTCTAAAAGCGTCACACTCTCTAGCTCCTCAATAGTTGAGTTTGCGGGATCCTTGTCTGGTGGCAAAATGAAGCCTTTTGGGAGGATCTGATTCGGGCATTCTTCTTCTGCAAATTGTTCTTTCCTTTCTCCGAACTTTCTATTTGAGTCCGACGACTATAATTGTTATTGGTCTGCTACTGGTTTCTGAGGAACAACTACTGCCAATGCTTCCTCTGCCCTAGAACAACCGCTACTTCCTCTGATTTCTCTGATCCCCCAAGGTGTGGGAAAATTAACCTTCTGGTGATAAGTTGAGGGGACTGCCTACATCGAGTGCAATCATGGCCTTCTGAGTATTATGGTTTACATCATATCTCCAGACAAGACATCAAAAGTCGTGATTAATTTCACACCATCAGCACAAACAGTTAATTCTTCCTCTTTGGTTAGCTCGCTAGACATATTGAATCATGCCAGCACCTTTGTCACGGGGATAATTGATTCATCCATCTTTATTTCTTTCAGGACCCTTAGTTGGATGATGTTTGCTGAACTTCCTGAATCAATCAAAATACGCTTAGTGATAGATTTATTAATTTTTAAGGATATTACCAGGGCCTCATTGTGAGGCAAAATGAAGCTTCCGTAGCCACTGTCAGAGAAAGCTATATCCTGACTTTTTGTGGGTCCCCGCCCGTGGCTTATAGTTATGACCGAGATCTTGGACTTTCTCATTGATGTATATGTGATCTTGTTGACCACTTTTGTATCGAAGATCATATGAATAGTGTGAGTAGGTGGAGGTGCTTGGCTCGGTCTTTGCCCATCATTTCTGCTCAAGTTGAGCTTTGCTCGATCACTAACATATTCCCTCAAATGTCCAGTGCATAGTGGTTGTGCTACTTCTATCCTCAGGTTGCCACAATCCTCTATAGTGTGACCGTGCGTGCGATAGTAATGACACCACAACCCCTTGTTTCTTTTTGCCGTGTTAGAGTGTGCATCATTTGAGAACTTGGCTTCTTTTATGGTTTTCATTATGAACACTATCTCCGCTGCGCTAATGCTGAAGTTGTGGTTAGATAGCTTTAGCGGGCCAATACCTCTTGATGCGGGCCCTTCTGTTCACTAGGGGCCTCGGCCAATGAGACCTTATCGCGAACATATCTTATTTGTGAGTTTCTACCCTCTATGCCCTTGCGCGAGCCTTGACAAAAATATCTGCAAGAGAATCAAAGCAATCAATAAAATTTTCAGGTAAGTGAATATACCAGGAGAGTGCTCCCTTTATGAGCGTCTAGCTGAATGTTTTGAGCATGACTGATTCAATTTCTTGCTGCTTGAGGTTGTGACCGGTAACGATTTCCTCAAAGGTCACTATGTGCTCTTCGGGGTTTGTGGTGTCGTCGTATTTTGGTATGTCATGCATCTTGAAGTTTTTTGGGATTGGGATAGGGATGGGGGTCGTGCTCTTCGGATATGGCCGGACCTCATATCTTCTGTCTCCCGTGCCTTTGACGATGGGTGGTGCCCCAGGTATCTGGCTCATCCGCTCGTTCATTTTTTTCAATTCGTCGCAATCCTTTCGTGAATGCATCCAATCGGTCCTTCTCGCCTTTGCTTATCTTTTTACTGGTTTCCGGTACAACTGTGTCTTTTTCAACATTTTGATTCGATGCCAGAGTCCTAGCCCTTGAATGAGCAGCTATAGCTGCTACCGTCGCTTCCATACACATTATTACCTCGTTCTGCCCTTTCAGGACAACTGCGATCGTTTCCTTAATGAGGAATCCTCTTTTGTCAGTTATTCGAGGTTTGCTAGTTTGAAATTTCACTGAGCTCCTTCTCTCGGGTGCTTCTTTTCAGGTTTCCTCCAATTTTTCTTTATCCGGAGTTTTCTCACTGTGATCTTTCTCGGACGGCTTGATTGAAGACCCGCTTTCGCTGCTTCGCTGCACTGATTCAGATTTCTCTCATACTCGCAAGGCTTCTGAGTGGTTCACTGGAGTTTGATGTTCATCTGGTATTGATACTACCCCAAGTCCTTGTGCTCCACGAGTGACGTCGCCTTCATTTGGCATGCTATCTTTTTTTATGGTGTGTTGTTTTTAAGATTCTCAAGAAAATCATCTACAGATCTTGACAACTCTATAATTGCCTATCCCAGACGGCGCCAAACTGTTTTCAGGTAAAAATGATATCTACCAAAAATGCAGTTAGAGATTTGTCTTTCAAGAGTTTAAAGACAAGTAAGTCGTATCCGATCCGGAGACCCTCTTGATTGAGCTCGGGATTGATATTTAAGTTACATATATATGATGTATGAAGATAATAGCAAGAACAAACAAGTAATAAAACAATAAATTATATCTGAAAATAACTATAGATCGAATATGAGTTAAAGGTCGTGAATCGTATAATAGCTTTTAGAGAGATTTGAGTTACAAGAAATGTGTGCTTAGAGAGAATACAATGTGTCTTCTTTCTCTTCTAAGCCTTGCATATATAAGTCAAAACTTAGACTATTATGACCCTAGGGGGCTGTGGTGACGTACACATCCCGATGTCACCACTCTCATGTGCGCCGCGACGCTTTGATCTAGGCTGGTTGATGTGATGAGAGTTGTTAGGAGTGGGAGACAACTATAAGGATCCGTTAGTCTCCGGAGCCACAAAATTTCTTGCTTACACGTGACGCTCCCGGATGCCTTTCTATCCAACACGGTAATCAATGACATCGAATACTCGTAGTTAACATAAAATAGTCCATGGCACTAGCTTTGATTAATGAGAGTTAAAGCCTAGGTAGAAAAAGTTCTTGAAGCTCTAATACTTGAAAAGAAATTTGGATAAAAATGAGGGGTGATAAAAAATGCTATTTATACACAGAAATCCTTAAGCAACCGCACGCCCCAATATGCGCTCGAAGTCTGCCCCAACCACTTCCCTTGCATGGTGCATTCACCCGCACGCCTGATCTTGCACTATCATTGAGCATTGTGCACCCCTCAGATGGCTTAGCTAAGGCCCATGCCTGCACGATGGCTTTGTGTAGCGCGAACATTGCGCGCGGAATGCTTCGTTTGGATCAAATAAATAACAGCGTCATGCGAAAGCTAACAATTGCAAACCTTGAACGACGATAAATTAGACAACAAAAAACTATACTAGAAAGACATAATATTCTATATGATTTGATCAATTAATGTACATATCAAAAACTAATTAAAAGCATAAAAATTATTGAGAGAAAATCTCCCCTAAACGACTCTACTACATTGTGGATGCTATTGTGTATAGTTTATGAGAAGAAAAGATCTTCTATTTATAAAAGTTCAAAACTTCTCATCCAAGAAAATGATAAATATAGTAGAATCTTTTTTCACACAAAAATAATTTTTTCCACCAAAAAAATATTTTTAAAGTAAAACACAATTATAATAAAATTTAAATAAAATAAGAAATTCAGGGCAAATCCTAACATGCCTGACCTCCATTATTTTTTTGAACTTTTGTACTATTATCTTATATTGTGATCGTTTCCCCGAAAAAATTGACTCACATTGCTATAAACTCCCTAACACGTGTTTTACGCACTTGCATTAGTCAGTGATATTGTTTAGCACGTAAAATAAAATTTCTACATTCGTTAACGGATGCTAGAGTATTTAACTTAATTTAAAATTTCCTGAGGCGCTACAGCTTAATCCGTTGGAGTAAAATGAGATATTGGAGGTATAATACAAAATATGCGTTTAATTTTGCAATAGATAAGCTATGATAGATTTTTATTTTCAATTTAAACCTTGACTTTTAGAAATCTTTGGAAGAAGAACTTTGAAGACAAACATCTTTTTCATTTTGGTGTTTTGTCTCAAAATTAATAATGCGAAAATTGTCATCCCAAATTGAGTGAGATATAAAACTAACACCAGTATTATAATAAAAAAATTCCAAAATTGCTAATTTCAAAATAAAATATTTAACTAAACACGAGATCAAATAATTGTTTTATTCTGAATTATTCCCTCCATCTCGTTTTTTTATCCTACTTTAGGATTTAGTCTGTTTTAAAAAAAGAACCAATCTAAATAACTACGGCCAGAGAGTTAAATAGGTCGGGAAGAAAGAGTCTGAGGTCGGGTTGGACGACATAGATCTTGGTTGGTTTCACCACGCATACAAATTGAAAGTTAGGAAAGAAGCAGTGTTTGGCATTCAGTGACATACAATATGCCATAGTTCAAGAAGATGAGGATGAATCAATGAGCAGAGAAAGTAAAAACTGAAAGCTGCCTATCTTCTTTGTAACTTTTTACACCTCAGATGGTACATGTTATGTTTAATATCAGTCAAAAGAATTATAGTGCATTGCATGTATATTTTTAATGTGTGATCACAATATATATTTTTTAAAAATTTCATGTCAAAGTTAAATTGAGAAAAAGTAAATTGAAAAGGAAGGATGGGAGTATCCTACAAACCAAACACGTGTTGCCTTTTGTCGGTCTTTGTGAATTTACCAATTGTTCAACACTGCACTATACACTCTGTTTGGATGTTCGTTACTCGTGGTTTCATAATGTAAAATATCGTATTATATATTATATTATTATATTATATTATATTGAATTAATGAATATAATATTTGGATAAATATTGTTTGTTGTAATTTAATAATATTTTTTTTATTTCATTTAACTATATGATATTGTATAATGACGTATAAATTTACTAAAATATCCTTAAGTCTTAATTTAGGGTGGGTGGTGGTGAGGATTAGTGAATGGTGATGGGGTGATATTGGTAGGGTGATTGTAGGGTGGGTGGTTGTGGGGTGAGGGGTGGGGGTGGGGGAGCGGTCGGTGGCGAAGGGTGGGGTAGGTGTGGCTGTGATGAAGGTGGGTGGATGAGATGGAGTATAATATGGAATCTGCCCAAAAGTCATGACTTTTTCGAGGCAGGGCTTCGACCCGGGGAAATTAAATATGTAACTACGCAAAAACTATTAAATTCATGCTTTAAAAAAATTGTAATTTTTTATAGATATTTAATTATAAAATTATAACAAATTTATAATATCATATAATATAATTTTAAAAATAATAAAATAAACATTACTCATACGAAATAATAAAATAAAGAACCACGGAAAACAACCATCTAAACAGGGGAAAAGAGTAAAGTCATTTAGTCACCCCTTTTGTGACAGTCGTACATATTTGAACATTTAAACAGTCAATAATGACCCAAAAAAGATGCTGCTATGATAATTGCATTACCCCATCCCCCCTTGGGCGACACCTTCACATTTCTTACTCCAAACTCCAAAGTAGAGTTTGTTTCATATCTCCAACAAAAAAAATATAAATTAAATTAAATTAAAATTTCTATAGGATATGGATGAATCTCAACCGATCGTAGCTCCGGTACTGGTGGTCGGAGATACTGCGATTATCGGCGGCGATGGCTCGGAGAAGAGAAAGCGAGGTAGGCCGCCACGTGGACAGGCGGTGAAGCCACGTGGACAGACGGTGAAGATACATCGAGTTGTGGTGGAGGAGGATGAGGAAGAAGATGTTTGCTTTATATGTTTTGATGGTGGTTCGCTCGTGTTATGCGATCGCAAGTGAGTTAAATCGTGTTTTTTTGTTATTTTTCGCATTAATTAATTTCTAATTTTGGCTTCATTGATATAGAGGATTTGCATAGTGAGTTAATCGTGTGTTTTTGTCCTATTTTCGCGCAAATTAAACTCTAATTTTGCCTTCATTTACAGTTTTAGGACTTTAAATTGAGTAAAATTGATGTAGAGGATTTGTATAGTGAGTTAATTGTGTATTTTTGTTGTTTTTCGCGTAAATTAAGTCCTAATTTTGGCTTTATTTACAGTTTTAGGACTTGAAATTGAGTGAATTTGATGTAGGGGATTTGTATAGTGAGTTAATCGTGTGTTTTTGTTGTTTTTCGCTTAAATTAAGTTCTAATTTTGGCTTTATTTACAGTTTTAGGACTTGAAATTGAGTAAAATTGATATAGAGGATTTGTTTAGTGAGTTAGTTGTGTGTTTTTGTCATTTTTTTTGTTGCAATTATTAAGTTAATCAAATTTTGGCTTCATTTACAGTTTTAGGACTTGATATAGAGGATGTGCTCTTGTGATCGCAAGTGAGTTAAATCGTGTGTTTTTGTTATTTTTTGTGGAAATTAAGTTCTAATTTTGGCTTCATTTACATTTCTAGGACTTTAAATTGAGCAAAATTGATATACTAGTAGTTTTGGATTGAGGGTGCAGTTGATTGATTTTCCTAATTGTAGCTTTCCTTTGTTAGGAAGTGAGTTAAATAATGTGTTTTTGTTATTTTTCGCGCAAATTAAATTTTAATTTTGGCATCACGTACAGTTTTAGGACATTAAATTATGTAAAATTGATGTAGAGGATTTGTATAGCTGGTCGTAAATGAGTTAATTGTGTAGTTTTTGTCCTTTTCAGCAAAAAATAAGTTTTAATTTGACTTCATTTTCACTTTCAAGGACTTTAAATTGAGTAAAATTGACGTAGAGGATTTGTATAGTGAGTTAATCGTGTGTTTTTGCTGTTTTTAGCGCAAATTAAGTTTAAATTTGACTTCATTTACAGTTTTACTGACTTGAAATTTTGTAAATTTGATGTAGGGGATTTGTATAGTGAGTTAATCGTGTGTTTTTGTTGTTGTTCGCGTAAATTAAGTTCTAAATTTGGCTTTATTTACAGTTTTAGGACTTGAAATTGAGTAAAATTGATATAGAGGATTTGTTTAGTGAGTTAATTGTGTGTTTTTGTCATTTTTTTTTGTTGCATTAATTAAGTTTGAATTTTGGCTTCATTTACAGTTTTAGGACTTAAAATTATTGAGTAAAATTGATATAGAGGATGTGCTCTTGTGATCGCAAGTGAGTTAAATCGTGTTTTTTTTTTTTGTGTGGAACTTAAGTTCTAATTTTGGCTTCATTTACATTTCTAGGAATTTAAATTGAGCAAAATTGATATACTAGTAGTTTTGAATTGAGGGTGCAGTTGATTGATTTTCCTAATTGTAGCTTTCATTTGTTAGGAAGTGAGTAAAATAGTGTGTTTTTGTTATTTTTCGCGCAAATTGAGATTTATTTTGGCTTCATTTACAGTTTTAGGACTTTAAATTATGTAAAATTGATGTAGAGGATTTGTATAGCTGGTCGTAAATGAGTTAATTGTGTAGTTTTTGTCCTTTGTAGCTCAAATTAAGTTTTAATTTGACTTCATTTTCACTTTTACGGACTTCAAATGGATTAAAATTGATGTAGAGGATTTGTGTAGTGAGTTAATCAAATTTTGGCCTCATTTACAGTTTTAGGACTTGATATTATTGAGTAAAATTGATATAGAGGATGTGCTCTTGTGATCGCAAGTGAGTTAAATCGTGTGTTTTTTTTTTTTGTGGAACTTAAGTTCTAATTTTGGCTTCATTTACATTTCTAGGACTTCAAATTGAGCAAAATTGATATACTAGTAGTTTTGGATTGAGGGTGCAGTTGATTGATTTTCCTAATTGTAGCTTTCATTTGTTAGGAAGTGAGTAAAATAGTGTGTTTTTGTTATTTTTCGCGCAAATTGAGATTTTATTTTGGCTTCATTTACAGTTTTAGGACTTTAAATTATGTAAAATTGATGTAGAGGATTTGTATAGCTGGTCGTAAATGAGTTAGTTGTGTAGTTTTTGTCCTTTGTAGCGCAAATTAAGTTTTAATTTGACTTCATTTTCACTTTTACGGACTTTAAATGGATTAAAATTGATGTAGAGGATTTGTGTAGTGAGTTAATCAAATTTTGGCTTCATTTACAGTTTTAGGACTTGATATTATTGAGTAAAATTGATACAGAGGATGTGCTCTTGTGATCGCAAGTGAGTTAAATCGTGTGTTTTTTTTTGTGGAACTTAAGTTCTAATTTTGGCTTCATTTACATTTCTAGGACTTTAAATTGAGCAAAATTGATATACTAGTAGTTTTGGATTGAGGGTGCAGTTGATTGATTTTCCTAATTGTAGCTTTCATTTGTTAGGAAGTGAGTAAAATAGTGTGTTTTTGTTATTTTTCGCGCAAATTGAGTTTTTATTTTGGCTTCATTTACAGTTTTAGGACTTTAAATTATGTAAAATTGATGTAGAGGATTTGTATAGCTGGTCGTAAATGAGTTAATTGTGTAGTTTTTGTCCTTTGTAGCGCAAATTAAGTTTTAATTTGACTTCATTTTCACTTTTACGGACTTCAAATGGATTAAAATTGATGTAGAGGATTTGTGTAGTGAGTTAATCAAATTTTGGCTTCATTTACAGTTTTAGGACTTGATATTATTGAGTAAAATTGATATAGAGGATGTGCTCTTGTGATCGCAAGTGAGTTAAATCGTGTGTTTTTTTTTTTGTGGAACTTAAGTTCTAATTTTGGCTTCATTTACATTTCTAGGACTTTAAATTGAGCAAAATTGATATACTAGTAGTTTTGGATTGAGGGTGCTGTTGATTGATTTTCCTAATTGTAGCTTTCATTTGTTAGGAAGTGAGTAAAATAGTGTGTTTTTGTTATTTTTCGCGCAAATTAAATTTTAATTTTGGCATCACGTACAGTGTTAGGACATTAAATTATATAAAATTGATGTAGATGATTTGTAAAGCTGGTCGTAAATGAGTTAATTGTGTAGTTTTTGTCCTTTTCAGCAAAAAATAAGTTTTAATTTGACTTCATTATCACTTTTACGGACTTTAAATTGAGTAAAATTGATGTAGAGGATTTGTATAGTGAGTTAATCGTGTGTTTTTGTTGTTTTTAGCTCAAATTAAGTTTTAATTTGACTTCATTTACAGTTTTACGGACTTGAAATTTTGTAAATTTGATGTAGGGGATTTGTATAGTGAGTTAATCGTGTGTTTTTGTTGTTGTTCGCGTAAATTAAGTTCTAATTTTGGCTTTATTTACAGTTTTAGGACTTGAATTTGAGTAAAATTGATATAGAGGATTTGTTTAGTGAGTTAATTGTGTGTTTTTTGTCATTTTTTTTTGTTGCATTAATTAAGTTTGAATTTTGGCTTCATTTACAGTTTTAGGACTTGATATTATTGAGTAAAATTGATATAGAGGATGTGCTCTTGTGATCGCAAGTGAGTTAAATCGTGTGTTTTTTTTTTTTGGAACTTAAGTTCTAATTTTGGCTTCATTTACATTTCTAGGACTTTAAATTGAGCAAAATTGATATACTAGTAGTTTTGGATTGAGGGTGCGGTTGATTGATTTTCCTAATTGTAGCTTTCATTTGTTAGGAAGTGAGTAAAATAGTGTGTTTTTGTTATTTTTCGCGCAAATTGAGTTTTTATTTTGGCTTCATTTACAGTTTTAGGACTTTAAATTATGTAAAATTGATGTAGAGGATTTGTATAGCTGGTCGTAAATGAGTTAATTGTGTAGTTTTTGTCCTTTGTAGCGCAAATTAAGTTTTAATTTGACTTCATTTTCACTTTTACGGACTTTAAATGGATTAAAATTGATGTAGAGGATTTGTGTAGTGAGTTAATCAAATTTTGGCTTCATTTACAGTTTTAGGACTTGATATTATTGAGTAAAATTGATATAGAGGATGTGCTCTTGTGATCGCAAGTGAGTTAAATCGTGTGTTTTTTTTTTGTGGAACTTAAGTTCTAATTTTGGCTTCATTTACATTTCTAGGACTTTAAATTGAGCAAAATTGATATACTAGTAGTTTTGGATTGAGGGTGCAGTTGATTGATTTTCCTAATTGTAGCTTTCATTTGTTAGGAAGTGAGTAAAATAGTGTGTTTTTGTTATTTTTCGCGCAAATTGAAATTTTATTTTGGCTTCATTTACAGTTTTAGGACTTTAAATTATGTAAAATTGATGTAGAGGATTTGTATAGCTGGTCGTAAATGAGTTAATTGTGTAGTTTTTGTCCTTTGTAGCGCAAATGAAGTTTTAATTTGACTTCATTTTCACTTTTACGGACTTTAAATTGAGTAAAATTGATGTAGAGGATTTGTATAGTGAGTTAATCAAATTTTGGCTTCATTTACAGTTTTAGGACTTGATATTATTGAGTAAAATTGATATAGAGGATGTGCTCTTGTGATCGCAAGTGAGTTAAATCGTGTGTTTTTTTTTTTTTTTGTGGAACTTAAGTTCTAATTTTGGCTTCATTTACATTTCTAGGACTTTAAATTGAGCAAAATTGATATACTAGTAGTTTTGGATTGAGGGTGCAGTTGATTGATTTTCCTAATTGTAGCTTTCATTTGTTAGGAAGTGAGTAAAATAGTGTGTTTTTGTTATTTTTCGCGCAAATTGAGTTTTTATTTTGGCTTCATTTACAGTTTTAGGACTTTAAATTATGTAAAATTGATGTAGAGGATTTCTATAGCTGGTCGTAAATGAGTTAATTGTGTAGTTTTTGTCCTTTGTAGCGCAAATTAAGTTTTAATTTGACTTCATTCACTTTTACGGACTTTAAATGGATTAAAATTGATGTAGAGGATTTGTGTAGTGAGTTAATCAAATTTTGGCTTCATTTACAGTTTTAGGACTTGATATTATTGAGTAAAATTGATATAGAGGATGTGCTCTTGTGATCGCAAGTGAGTTAAATCGTGTCTTTTTTTTTTTTTTTGTGGAACTTAAGTTCTAATTTTGGCTTCATTTACATTTCTAGGACTTTAAATTGAGCAAAATTGATATACTAGTAGTTTTGGATTGAGGGTGCAGTTGATTGATTTTCCTAATTGTAGCTTTCATTTGTTAGGAAGTGAGTAAAATAGTGTGTTTTTGTTATTTTTCGCGCAAATTGATTTTTTATTTTGGCTTCATTTACAGTTTTAGGACTTTAAATTATGTAAAATTGATGTAGAGGATTTGTATAGCTGGTCGTAAATGAGTTAATTGTGTAGTTTTTGTCCTTTGTAGCGCAAATTAAGTTTTAATTTGACTTCATTTTCACTTTTACGGACTTTAAATGGATTAAAATTGATGTAGAGGATTTGTGTAGTGAGTTAATCAAATTTTGGTTTCATTTACAGTTTTAGGACTTGATATTATTGAGTAAAATTGATATAGAGGATGTGCTCTTGTGATCGCAAGTGAGTTAAATCGTGTGTTTTTTTTTTTTTTTTTGTGGAACTTAAGTTCTAATTTTGGCTTCATTTACATTTCTAGGACTTTAAATTGAGCAAAATTGATATACTAGTAGTTTTGGATTGAGGGTGCAGTTGATTGATTTTCCTAATTGTAGCTTTCATTTGTTAGGAAGTGAGTAAAATAGTGTGTTTTTGTTATTTTTCGCGCAAATTAAATTTTAATTTTGGCATCACGTACAGTGCTAGGACATTAAATTATATAAAATTGATGTAGATGATTTGTAAAGCTGGTCGTAAATGAGTTAATTGTGTAGTTTTTGTCCTTTTCAGCAAAAAATAAGTTTTTATTTGACTTCATTTTCACTTTTACGGACTTTAAATTGAGTAAAATTGATGTAGAGGATTTGTATAGTGAGTTAATCGTGTGTTTTTGTTGTTTTTAGCTCAAATTAAGTTTTAATTTGACTTCATTTACAGTTTTACGGACTTGAAATTTTGTAAATTTGATGTAGGGGATTTGTATAGTGAGTTAATCGTGTGTTTTTGTTGTTATTCGCGTAAATTAAGTTCTAATTTTGGCTTTATTTACAGTTTTAGGACTTGAATTTGAGTAAAATTGATATAGAGGATTTGTTTAGTGAGTTAATTGTGTGTTTTTTGTCATTTTTTTGTTGTATTAATTAAGTTTGAATTTTGGCTTCATTTACAGTTTTAGGACTTGATATTATTGAGTAAAATTGATATAGAGGATGTGCTCTTGTGATCGCAAGTGAGTTAAATCGTGTGTTTTTTTTTTTTGGAACTTAAGTTCTAATTTTGGCTTCATTTACATTTCTAGGACTTTAAATTGAGCAAAATTGATATACTAGTAGTTTTGGATTGAGGGTGCAGTTGATTGATTTTCCTAATTGTAGCTTTCATTTGTTAGGAAGTGGGTAAAATAGTGTGTTTTTGTTATTTTTCACAAGAAATTGAGATTTTATTTTGGCTTCATTTACAGTTTTAGGACTTTAAATTATGTAAAATTGATGTAGAGGATTTGTATAGCTGGTCGTAAATGAGTTAATTGTGTAGTTTTTGTCCTTTGTTGCTAAATGAAGTTTTAATTTGACTTCATTTTCACTTTTACGGACTTTAAATGGATTAAAATTGATGTAGAGGATTTGTGTAGTGAGTTAATCAAATTTTGGCTTCATTTACAGTTTTAGGACTTGATATTATTGAGTAAAATTGATATAGAGGATGTGCTCTTGTGATCGCAAGTGAGTTAAATCGTGTGTTTTTTTTTTTTTGTGGAACTTAAGTTCTAATTTTGGCTTCATTTACATTTCTAGGACTTTAAATTGAGCAAAATTGATATACTAGTAGTTTTGGATTGAGGGTGCAGTTGATTGATTTTCCTAATTGTAGCTTTCATTTGTTAGGAAGTGAGTAAAATAGTGTGTTTTTGTTATTTTTCGCGCAAATTGAGTTTTTATTTTGGCTTCATTTACAGTTTTAGGACTTTAAATTATGTAAAATTGATGTAGAGGATTTGTATAGCTGGTCGTAAATGAGTTAATTGTGTAGTTTTTGTCCTTTGTAGCGCAAATTAAGTTTTAATTTGACTTCATTTTCAATTTTACGGACTTTAAATTGAGTAAAATTGATGTAGAGGATTTGTATAGTGAGTTAATCGTGTGTTTTTGTTGTTTTTAGCTCAAATTAAGTTTTAATTTGACTTCATTTACAGCTTTACGGACTTGAAATTTTGTAAATTTGATGTAGGGGATTTGTATAGTGAGTTAATCGTGTGTTTTTGTTGTTGTTCGCGTAAATTAAGTTCTAATTTTGGCTTTATTTACAGTTTTAGGACTTGAATTTGAGTAAAATTGATATAGAGGATTTGTTTAGTGAGTTAATTGTGTGTTTTTGTCATTTTTTTTTGTTGCGTTAATTAAGTTTGAATTTTGGCTTCATTTACAGTTTTAGGACTTGATATTATTGAGTAAAATTGAAATAGGGGATGTGCTCTTGTGATCGCAAGTGAGCTAAATCGGGTGTTTTTTTGTGGAACTTAAGTTCTAATTTTGGCTTCATTTACATTTCTAGGACTTCAAATTGAGCAAAATTGATATACTAGTAGTTTTGGATTGAGGGTGCGGTTGATTGATTTTCCTAATTGTAGCTTTCATTTGTTAGGAAGTGAGTAAAATAGTGTGTTTTTGTTATTTTTCGCGCAAATTGAGATTTTATTTTGGCTTCATTTACAGTTTTAGGACTTTAAATTATGTAAAATTGATGTAGAGGATTTGTATAGCTGGTCGTAAATGAGTTAATTGTGTAGTTTTTGTCCTTTGTAGCAAATTAAGTTTTAATTTGACTTCATTTTCACTTTTACGGACTTTAAATGGATTAAAATTGATGTAGAGGATTTGTGTAGTGAGTTAATCAAATTTTGGCTTCATTTACAGTTTTAGGACTTGATATTATTGAGTAAAATTGATATAGAGGATGTGCTCTTGTGATCGCAAGTGAGTTAAATCGTGTGTTTTTTTTTTTTGTGGAACTTAAGTTCTAATTTTGGCTTCATTTACATTTCTAGGACTTTAAATTGAGCAAAATTGATATACTAGTAGTTTTGGATTGAGGGTGCAGTTGATTGATTTTCCTAATTGTAGCTTTCATTTGTTAGGAAGTGAGTAAAATAGTGTGTTTTTGTTATTTTTCACAAGAAATTGAGTTTTTATTTTGGCTTCATTTACAGTTTTAGGACTTTAAATTATGTAAAATTGATGTAGAGGATTTCTATAGCTGGTCGTAAATGAGTTAATTGTGTAGTTTTTGTCCTTTGTAGCTAAATTAAGTTTTAATTTGACTTCATTTTCACTTTTACGGACTTTAAATGGATTAAAATTGATGTAGAGGATTTGTGTAGTGAGTTAATCAAATTTTGGCTTCATTTACAGTTTTAGGACTTGATATTATTGAGTAAAATTGATATAGAGGATGTGCTCTTGTGATCGCAAGTGAGTTAAATCGTGTGTTTTTTTTTTTTTTTTGTGGAACTTAAGTTCTAATTTTGGCTTCATTTACATTTCTAGGACTTTAAATTGAGCAAAATTGATATACTAGTAGTTTTGGATTGAGGGTGCAGTTGATTGATTTTCCTAATTGTAGCTTTCATTTGTTAGGAAGTGAGTAAAATAGTGTGTTTTTTTTCCTTTTCGCAAAAATTGAGTTTTTATTTTGGCTTCATTTACAGTTTTAGGACTTTAAATTATGTAAAATTGATGTAGAGGATTTGTATAGCTGGTCGTAAATGAGTTAATTGTGTAGTTTTTGTCCTTTGTAGCGCAAATTAAGTTTTAATTTGACTTCATTTTCACTTTTACGGACTTTAAATTGAGTAAAATTGATGTAGAGGATTTGTATAGTGAGTTAATCGTGGTGTTTTTGTTGTTTTTAGCTCAAATTAAGTTTTAATTTGACTTCATTTACAGTTTTACGGACTTGAAATTTTGTAAATTTGATGTAGGGGATTTGTATAGTGAGTTAATCGTGTGTTTTTGTTGTTGTTCGCGTAAATTAAGTTCTAATTTTGGCTTTATTTACAGTTTTAGGACTTGAATTTGAGTAAAATTGATATAGAGGATTTGTTTAGTGAGTTAATTGTGTGTTTTTGTCATTTTTTTTTGTTGCGTTAATTAAGTTTGAATTTTGGCTTCATTTACAGTTTTAGGACTTGATATTATTGAGTAAAATTGATATAGAGGATGTGCTCTTGTGATCGCAAGTGAGTTAAATCGTGTGTTTTTTTTTTTTTTGTGGAACTTAAGTTCTAATTTTGGCTTCATTTACATTTCTAGGACTTTAAATTGAGCAAAATTGATATACTAGTAGTTTTGGATTGAGGGTGCAGTTGATTGATTTTCCTAATTGTAGCTTTCATTTGTTAGGAAGTGGGTAAAATAGTGTGTTTTTGTTATTTTTCGCGCAAATTGAGATTTTATTTTGGCTTCATTTACAGTTTTAGGACTTTAAATTATGTAAAATTGATGTAGAGGATTTGTATAGCTGGTCGTAAATGAGTTAATTGTGTAGTTTTTGTCCTTTGTAGCTAAATTAAGTTTTAATTTGACTTCATTTTCACTTTTACGGACTTTAAATGGATTAAAATTGATGTAGAGGATTTGTGTAGTGAGTTAATCAAATTTTGGCTTCATTTACAGTTTTAGGACTTGATATTATTGAGTAAAATTGATATAGAGGATGTGCTCTTGTGATCGCAAGTGAGTTAAATCGTGTGTTTTTTTTTTTTTTTGTGGAACTTAAGTTCTAATTTTGGCTTCATTTACATTTCTAGGACTTTAAATTGAGCAAAATTGATATACTAGTAGTTTTGGATTGAGGGTGCAGTTGATTGATTTTCCTAATTGTAGCTTTCATTTGTTAGGAAGTGAGTAAAATAGTGTGTTTTTGTTATTTTTCGCGCAAATTGAGTTTTTATTTTGGCTTCATTTACAGTTTTAGGACTTTAAATTATGTAAAATTGATGTAGAGGATTTGTATAGCTGGTCGTAAATGAGTTAATTGTGTAGTTTTTGTCCTTTGTAGCGCAAATTAAGTTTTAATTTGACTTCATTTTCACTTTTACGGACTTTAAATGGATTAAAATTGATGTAGAGGATTTGTGTAGTGAGTTAATCAAATTTTGGCTTCATTTACAGTTTTAGGACTTGATATTATTGAGTAAAATTGATATAGAGGATGTGCTCTTGTGATCGCAAGTGAGTTAAATCGTGTGTTTTTTTTTTGTGGAACTTAAGTTCTAATTTTGGCTTCATTTACATTTCTAGGACTTTAAATTGAGCAAAATTGATATACTAGTAGTTTTGGATTGAGGGTGCAGTTGATTGATTTTCCTAATTGTAGCTTTCATTTGTTAGGAAGTGAGTAAAATAGTGTGTTTTTGTTATTTTTCGCTCAAATTGAGTTTTTATTTTCGCTTCATTTACAGTGTTAAGACTTTAAATTAAGTAAAATTGATGTAGAGGATTTGTATATCTGGTCGGAAATGAGTTAATTAAGTAGTTTTTGTACTTTGTAGCAAATTAAGTTTTAATTTGACTTCATTTTCACTTTTACGGACTTTAAATGGATTAAAATTGATGTAGAGGATTTGTGTAGTGAGTTAATCAAATTTTGGCTTCATTTACAGTTTTAGGACTTGATATTATTGAGTAAAATTGATATAGAGGATGTGCTCTTGTGATCGCAAGTGAGTTAAATCGTGTGTTTTTTTTTTGTGGAACTTAAGTTCTAATTTTGGCTTCATTTACATTTCTAGGACTTTAAATTGAGCAAAATTGATATACTAGTAGTTTTGGATTGAGGGTGCAGTTGATTGATTTTCCTAATTGTAGCTTTCATTTGTTAGGAAGTGAGTAAAATAGTGTGTTTTTGTTATTTTTCGCGCAAATTGAGTTTTTATTTTGGCTTCATTTACAGTTTTAGGACTTTAAATTATGTAAAATTGATGTAGAGGATTTGTATAGCTGGTCGTAAATGAGTTAATTGTGTAGTTTTTGTCCTTTGTAGCGCAAATTAAGTTTTAATTTGACTTCATTTTCACTTTTACGGACTTTAAATTGAGTAAAATTGATGTAGAGGATTTGTATAGTGAGTTAATCGTGTGTTTTTGTTGTTTTTAGCTCAAATTAAGTTTTAATTTGACTTCATTTACAGTTTTACGGACTTGAAATTTTGTAAATTTGATGTAGGGGATTTGTATAGTGAGTTAATCGTGTGTTTTTGTTGTTGTTCGCGTAAATTAAGTTCTAATTTTGGCTTTATTTACAGTTTTAGGACTTGAATTTGAGTAAAATTGATATAGAGGATTTGTTTAGTGAGTTAATTGTGTGTTTTTGTCATTTTTTTTTGTTGCGTTAATTAAGTTTGAATTTTGGCTTCATTTACAGTTTTAGGACTTGATATTATTGAGTAAAATTGATATAGAGGATGTGCTCTTGTGATCGCAAGTGAGTTAAATCGTGTGTTTTTTTTTTTGTGGAACTTAAGTTCTAATTTTGGCTTCATTTACATTTCTAGGACTTTAAATTGAGCAAAATTGATATACTAGTAGTTTTGGATTGAGGGTGCAGTTGATTGATTTTCCTAATTGTAGCTTTCATTTGTTAGGAAGTGGGTAAAATAGTGTGTTTTTGTTATTTTTCGCGCAAATTGAGATTTTATTTTGGCTTCATTTACAGTTTTAGGACTTTAAATTATGTAAAATTGATGTAGAGGATTTGTATAGCTGGTCGTAAATGAGTTAATTGTGTAGTTTTTGTCCTTTGTAGCGCAAATTAAGTTTTAATTTGACTTCATTTTCACTTTTACGGACTTTAAATGGATTAAAATTGATGTAGAGGATTTGTGTAGTGAGTTAATCAAATTTTGGCTTCATTTACAGTTTTAGGACTTGATATTATTGAGTAAAATTGATATAGAGGATGTGCTCTTGTGATCGCAAGTGAGTTAAATCGTGTCTTTTTTTTTTTTTTTGTGGAACTTAAGTTCTAATTTTGGCTTCATTTACATTTCTAGGACTTTAAATTGAGCAAAATTGATATACTAGTAGTTTTGGATTGAGGGTGCAGTTGATTGATTTTCCTAATTGTAGCTTTCATTTGTTAGGAAGTGAGTAAAATAGTGTGTTTTTGTTATTTTTCGCGCAAATTGATTTTTTATTTTGGCTTCATTTACAGTTTTAGGACTTTAAATTATGTAAAATTGATGTAGAGGATTTGTATAGCTGGTCGTAAATGAGTTAATTGTGTAGTTTTTGTCCTTTGTAGCGCAAATTAAGTTTTAATTTGACTTCATTTTCACTTTTACGGACTTTAAATGGATTAAAATTGATGTAGAGGATTTGTGTAGTGAGTTAATCAAATTTTGGTTTCATTTACAGTTTTAGGACTTGATATTATTGAGTAAAATTGATATAGAGGATGTGCTCTTGTGATCGCAAGTGAGTTAAATCGTGTGTTTTTTTTTTTTTTTGTGGAACTTAAGTTCTAATTTTGGCTTCATTTACATTTCTAGGACTTTAAATTGAGCAAAATTGATATACTAGTAGTTTTGGATTGAGGGTGCAGTTGATTGATTTTCCTAATTGTAGCTTTCATTTGTTAGGAAGTGAGTAAAATAGTGTGTTTTTGTTATTTTTCACAAGAAATTGAGTTTTTATTTTGGCTTCATTTACAGTTTTAGGACTTTAAATTATGTAAAATTGATGTAGAGGATTTGTATAGCTGGTCGTAAATGAGTTAATTGTGTAGTTTTTGTCCTTTGTAGCGCAAATTAAGTTTTAATTTGACTTCATTTTCACTTTTACGGACTTTAAATTGAGTAAAATTGATGTAGAGGATTTGTATAGTGAGTTAATCGTGTGTTTTTGTTGTTTTTAGCTCAAATTAAGTTTTAATTTGACTTCATTTACAGTTTTACGGACTTGAAATTTTGTAAATTTGATGTAGGGGATTTGTATAGTGAGTTAATCGTGTGTTTTTGTTGTTGTTCGCGTAAATTAAGTTCTAATTTTGGCTTTATTTACAGTTTTAGGACTTGAATTTGAGTAAAATTGATATAGAGGATTTGTTTAGTGAGTTAATTGTGTGTTTTTGTCATTTTTTTTTGTTGCGTTAATTAAGTTTGAATTTTGGCTTCATTTACAGTTTTAGGACTTGATATTATTGAGTAAAATTGATATAGAGGATGTGCTCTTCTGACCGCAAGTGAGTTAAATCGTGTTTTTTTTTGTGGAACTTAAGTTCTAATTTTGGCTTCATTTACATTTCTAGGACTTTAAATTGAGCAAAATTGATATACTAGTAGTTTTGGATTGAGGGTGCAGTTGATTGATTTTCCTAATTGTAGCTTTCATTTGTTAGGAAGTGGGTAAAATAGTGTGTTTTTGTTATTTTTCGCGCAAATTGAGATTTTATTTTGGCTTCATTTACAGTTTTAGGACTTTAAATTATGTAAAATTGATGTAGAGGATTTGTATAGCTGGTCGTAAATGAGTTAATTGTGTAGTTTTTGTCCTTTGTAGCGCAAATTAAGTTTTAATTTGACTTCATTTTCACTTTTACGGACTTTAAATGGATTAAAATTGATGTAGAGGATTTGTGTAGTGAGTTAATCAAATTTTGGCTTCATTTACAGTTTTAGGACTTGATATTATTGAGTAAAATTGATATAGAGGATGTGCTCTTGTGATCGCAAGTGAGTTAAATCGTGTGTTTTTTTTTTTTTGTGGAACTTAAGTTCTAATTTTGGCTTCATTTACATTTCTAGGACTTTAAATTGAGCAAAATTGATATACTAGTAGTTTTGGATTGAGGGTGCAGTTGATTGATTTTCCTAATTGTAGCTTTCATTTGTTAGGAAGTGAGTAAAATAGTGTGTTTTTGTTATTTTTCGCCCAAATTGATTTTTTATTTTGGCTTCATTTACAGTTTTAGGACTTTAAATTATGTAAAATTGATGTAGAGGATTTGTATAGCTGGTCGTAAATGAGTTAATTGTGTAGTTTTTGTCCTTTGTAGCGCAAATTAAGTTTTAATTTGACTTCATTTTCACTTTTACGGACTTTAAATGGATTAAAATTGATGTAGAGGATTTGTGTAGTGAGTTAATCAAATTTTGGTTTCATTTACAGTTTTAGGACTTGATATTATTGAGTAAAATTGATATAGAGGATGTGCTCTTGTGATCGCAAGTGAGTTAAATCGTGTGTTTTTTTTTTTTTTTGTGGAACTTAAGTTCTAATTTTGGCTTCATTTACATTTCTAGGACTTTAAATTGAGCAAAATTGTTATACTAGTAGTTTTGGATTGAGGGTGCAGTTGATTGATTTTCCTAATTGTAGCTTTCATTTGTTAGGAAGTGAGTAAAATAGTGTGTTTTTGTTATTTTTCGCGCAAATTAAATTTTAATTTTGGCATCACGTACAGTGCTAGGACATTAAATTATATAAAATTGATGTAGATGATTTGTAAAGCTGGTCGTAAATGAGTTAATTGTGTAGTTTTTGTCCTTTTCAGCAAAAAATAAGTTTTTATTTGACTTCATTTTCACTTTTACGGACTTTAAATTGAGTAAAATTGATGTAGAGGATTTGTATAGTGAGTTAATCGTGTGTTTTTGTTGTTTTTAGCTCAAATTAAGTTTTAATTTGACTTCATTTACAGTTTTACGGACTTGAAATTTTGTAAATTTGATGTAGGTGATTTGTATAGTGAGTTAATCGTGTGTTTTTGTTGTTGTTCACAGAATTAAGTTCCAATTTTGGCTTTATTTACAGTTTTAGGACTTGAATTTGAGTAAAATTGATATAGAGGATTTGTTTAGTGAGTTAATTGTGTGTTTTTGTCATTTTTTTTTTGTTGCGTTAATGAAGTTTGAATTTTGGCTTCATTTACAGTTTTAGGACTTGATATTATTGAGTAAAATTGATATAGAGGATGTGCTCTTGTGATCGCAAGTGAGTTAAATCGTGTGTTTTTTTTTTTTTTGTTTGTGGAACTTAAGTTCTAATTTTGGCTTCATTTACATTTCTAGGACTTTAAATTGAGCAAAATTGATATACTAGTAGTTTTGGATTGAGGGTGCAGTTGATTGATTTTCCTAATTGTAGCTTTCATTTGTTAGGAAGTGAGTAAAATAGTGTGTTTTTGTTATTTTTCACAAGAAATTGAGTTTTTATTTTGGCTTCATTTACAGTTTTAGGACTTTAAATTATGTAAAATTGATGTAGAGGATTTGTATAGCTGGTCGTAAATGAGTTAATTGTGTAGTTTTTGTCCTTTGTAGCGCAAATTAAGTTTTAATTTGACTTCATTTTCACTTTTACGGACTTTAAATTGAGTAAAATTGATGTAGAGGATTTGTATAGTGAGTTAATCGTGTGTTTTTGTTGTTTTTAGCTCAAATTAAGTTTTAATTTGACTTCATTTACAGTTTTACGGACTTGAAATTTTGTAAATTTGATGTAGGGGATTTGTATAGTGAGTTATTTGTGTGTTTTTGTTGTTGTTAGCGTAAATTAAGTTCTAATTTTGGCTTTATTTACAGTTTTAGGACTTGAATTTGAGTAAAATTGATATAGAGGATTTGTTTAGTGAGTTAATTGTGTGTTTTTGTCATTTTTTTGTTGCGTTAATTAAGTTTGAATTTTGGCTTCATTTACAGTTTTAGGACTTGATATTATTGAGTAAAATTGATATAGAGGATGTGCTCTTGTGATCGCAAGTGAGTTAAATCGTGTGTTTTTTTTGTGGAACTTAAGTTCTAATTTTGGCTTCATTTACATTTCTAGGACTTTAAATTGAGCAAAATTGATATACTAGTAGTTTTGGATTGAGGGTGCAGTTAATTGATTTTCCTAATTGTAGCTTTCATTTGTTAGGAAGTGGGTAAAATAGTGTGTTTTTGTTATTTTTCACAAGAAATTGAGATTTTATTTTGGCTTCATTTACAGTTTTAGGACTTTAAATTATGTAAAATTGATGTAGAGGATTTGTATAGCTGGTCGTAAATGAGTTAATTGTGTAGTTTTTGTCCTTTGTAGCGCAAATTAAGTTTTAATTTGACTTCATTTTCACTTTTACGGACTTTAAATGGATTAAAATTGATGTAGAGGATTTGTGTAGTGAGTTAATCAAATTTTGGCTTCATTTACAGTTTTAGGACTTGATATTATTGAGTAAAATTGATATAGAGGATGTGCTCTTGTGATCGCAAGTGAGTTAAATCGTGTGTTTTTTTTTTTTTTTTTTTGTGGAACTTAAGTTCTAATTTTGGCTTCATTTACATTTCTAGGACTTTAAATTGAGCAAAATTGATATACTAGTAGTTTTGGATTGAGGGTGCAGTTGATTGATTTTCCTAATTGTAGCTTTCATTTGTTAGGAAGTGAGTAAAATAGTGTGTTTTTGTTATTTTTCGCGCAAATTGAGTTTTTATTTTGGCTTCATTTACAGTTTTAGGACTTTAAATTATGTAAAATTGATGTAGAGGATTTCTATAGCTGGTCGTAAATGAGTTAATTGTGTAGTTTTTGTCCTTTGTAGCGCAAATTAAGTTTTAATTTGACTTCATTTTCACTTTTACGGACTTTAAATGGATTAAAATTGATGTAGAGGATTTGTGTAGTGAGTTAATCAAATTTTGGCTTCATTTACAGTTTTAGGACTTGATATTATTGAGTAAAATTGATATAGAGGATGTGCTCTTGTGATCGCAAGTGAGTTAAATCGTGTGTTTTTTTTTTTGTGGAACTTAAGTTCTAATTTTGGCTTCATTTACATTTCTAGGACTTTAAATTGAGCAAAATTGATATACTAGTAGTTTTGGATTGAGGGTGCAGTTGATTGATTTTCCTAATTGTAGCTTTCATTTGTTAGGAAGTGAGTAAAATAGTGTGTTTTTGTTATTTTTCACAAGAAATTGAGTTTTTATTTTGGCTTCATTTACAGTTTTAGGACTTTAAATTATGTAAAATTGATGTAGAGGATTTCTATAGCTGGTCGTAAAGGAGGTAATTGTGTAGTTTTTGTCCTTTGTAGCAAATTAAGTTTTAATTTGACTTCATTTTCACTTTTACGGACTTTAAATGGATTAAAATTGATGTAGAGGATTTGTGTAGTGAGTTAATCAAATTTTGGCTTCATTTACAGTTTTAGGACTTGATATTATTGAGTAAAATTGATATAGAGGATGTGCTCTTGTGATCCCAAGTCAGTGAAATCGTGTGTTTTTTTGTGGAACTTAAGTTCTAGTTTTGGGTTCATTTACATTTCTAGGACTTTAAATTGAGCAAAATTGATATACTAGTAGTTTTGGATTGAGGGTGCAGTTGATTGATTTTCCTAATTGTAGCTTTCATTTGTTAGGAAGTGAGTAAAATAGTGTGTTTTTGTTATTTTTCACAAGAAATTGAGTTTTTATTTTGGCTTCATTTACAGTTTTAGGACTTTAAATTATGTAAAATTGATGTAGAGGATTTGTATAGCTGGTCGTAAATGAGTTAATTGTGTAGTTTTTGTCCTTTGTAGCATAAATTAAGTTTTAATTTGACTTCATTTTCACCTTTACGGACTTTAAATTGAGTAAAATTGATGTAGAGGATTTGTATAGTGAGTTAATCGTGTGTTTTTGTTGTTTTTAGCTCAAATTAAGTTTTAATTTGACTTCATTTACAGTTTTACGGACTTGAAATTTTGTAAATTTGATGTAGGGATTTGTATAGTGAGTTAATCGTGTGTTTTTGTTGTTGTTCAGTAAATTAAGTTCTAATTTTGGCTTTATTTACAGTTTTAGGACTTGAATTTGAGTAAAATTGATATAGAGGATTTGTTTAGTGAGTTAATTGTGTGTTTTTGTCATTTTTTTTTGTTGCGTTAATTAAGTTTGAATTTTGGCTTCATTTACAGTTTTAGGACTTGATATTATTGAGTAAAATTGATATAGAGGATGTGCTCTTGTGATCGCAAGTGAGTTAAATCGTGTGTTTTTTTTTTTTGGAACTTAAGTTCTAATTTTGGCTTCATTTACATTTCTAGGACTTTAAATTGAGCAAAATTGATATACTAGTAGTTTTGGATTGAGGGTGCAGTTGATTGATTTTCCTAATTGTAGCTTTCATTTGTTAGGAAGTGGGTAAAATAGTGTGTTTTTGTTATTTTTCGCGCAAATTGAGATTTTATTTTGGCTTCATTTACAGTTTTAGGACTTTAAATTATGTAAAATTGATGTAGAGGATTTGTATAGCTGGTCGTAAATGAGTTAATTGTGTAGTTTTTGTCCTTTGTAGTGCAAATTAAGTTTTAATTTGACTTCATTTTCACTTTTACGGACTTTAAATGGATTAAAATTGATGTAGAGGATTTGTGTAGTGAGTTAATCAAATTTTGGCTTCATTTACAGTTTTAGGACTTGATATTATTGAGTAAAATTGATATAGAGGATGTGCTCTTGTGATCGCAAGTGAGTTAAATCGTGTGTTTTTTTTTTTGTGGAACTTAAGTTCTAATTTTGGCTTCATTTACATTTCTAGGACTTTAAATTGAGCAAAATTGATATACTAGTAGTTTTGGATTGAGGGTGCAGTTGATTGATTTTCCTAATTGTAGCTTTCATTTGTTAGGAAGTGAGTAAAATAGTGTGTTTTTGTTATTTTTCACAAGAAATTGAGTTTTTATTTTGGCTTCATTTACAGTTTTAGGACTTTAAATTATGTAAAATTGATGTAGAGGATTTGTATAGCTGGTCGTAAATGAGTTAATTGTGTAGTTTTTGTCCTTTGTAGCGCAAATTAAGTTTTAATTTGACTTCATTTTCACTTTTACGGACTTTAAATTGAGTAAAATTGATGTAGAGGATTTGTATAGTGAGTTAATCGTGTGTTTTTGTTGTTTTTAGCTCAAATTAAGTTTTAATTTGACTTCATTTACAGTTTTACGGACTTGAAATTTTGTAAATTTGATGTAGGGATTTGTATAGTGAGTTATTCGTGTGTTTTTGTTGTTGTTGGGGTAAATTAAGTTTTAATTTTGGTTTTATTTACAGTTTTAGGACTTGAATTTGAGTAAAATTGATATAGAGGATTTGTTTAGTGAGTTAATTGTGTGTTTTTGTCATTTTTTTTGTTATGCGTTAATTAAGTTTGAATTTTGGCTTCATTTACAGTTTTAGGACTTGATATTATTGAGTAAAATTGATATAGAGGATGTGCTCTTGTGATCGCAAGTGAGTTAAATCGTGTGTTTTTTTGTGGAACTTAAGTTCTAATTTTGGCTTCATTTACATTTCTAGGACTTTAAATTGAGCAAAATTGATATACTAGTAGTTTTGGATTGAGGGTGCAGTTGATTGATTTTCCTAATTGTAGCTTTCATTTGTTAGGAAGTGGGTAAAATAGTGTGTTTTTGTTATTTTTCGCGCAAATTGAGATTTTATTTTGGCTTCATTTACAGTTTTAGGACTTTAAATTATGTAAAATTGATGTAGAGGATTTGTATAGCTGGTCGTAAATGAGTTAATTGTGTAGTTTTTGTCCTTTGTAGCGCAAATTAAGTTTTAATTTGACTTCATTTTCACTTTTACGGACTTTAAATGGATTAAAATTGATGTAGAGGATTTGTGTAGTGAGTTAATCAAATTTTGGCTTCATTTACAGTTTTAGGACTTGATATTATTGAGTAAAATTGATATAGAGGATGTGCTCTTGTGATCGCAAGTGAGTTAAATCGTGTGTTTTTTTTTGTGGAACTTAAGTTCTAATTTTGGCTTCATTTACATTTCTAGGACTTTAAATTGAGCAAAATTGATATACTAGTAGTTTTGGATTGAGGGTGCAGTTGATTGATTTTCCTAATTGTAGCTTTCATTTGTTAGGAAGTGAGTAAAATAGTGTGTTTTTGTTATTTTTCGCGCAAATTGAGTTTTTATTTTGGCTTCATTTACAGTTTTAGGACTTTAAATTATGTAAAATTGATGTAGAGGATTTGTATAGCTGGTCGTAAATGAGTTAATTGTGTAGTTTTTGTCCTTTGTAGCAAATTAAGTTTTAATTTGACTTCATTTTCACTTTTACGGACTTTAAATTGAGTAAAATTGATGTAGAGGATTTGTATAGTGAGTTAATCGTGTGTTTTTGTTGTTTTTAGCTCAAATTAAGTTTTAATTTGACTTCATTTACAGTTTTACGGACTTGAAATTTTGTAAATTTGATGTAGGGGATTTGTATAGTGAGTTAATCGTGTTTTTTTGTTGTTGTTCGCGTAAATTAAGTTCTAATTTTGGCTTTATTTACAGTTTTAGGACTTGAATTTGAGTAAAATTGATATAGAGGATTTGTTTAGTGAGTTAATTGTGTGTTTTTTGTCATTTTTTTTTTGTTGCATTAATTAAGTTTGAATTTTGGCTTCATTTACAGTTTTAGGACTTGATATTATTGAGTAAAATTGATATAGAGGATGTGCTCTTGTGATCGCAAGTGAGTTAAATCGTGTGTTTTTTTTTTGTGGAACTTAAGTTCTAATTTTGGCTTCATTTACATTTCTAGGACTTTAAATTGAGCAAAATTGATATACTAGTAGTTTTGGATTGAGGGTGCGGTTGATTGATTTTCCTAATTGTAGCTTTCATTTGTTAGGAAGTGAGTAAAATAGTGTGTTTTTGTTATTTTTCGCGCAAATTGAGTTTTTATTTTGGCTTCATTTACAGTTTTAGGACTTTAAATTATGTAAAATTGATGTAGAGGATTTGTATAGCTGGTCGTAAATGAGTTAATTGTGTAGTTTTTGTCCTTTGTAGGGCAAATTAAGTTTTAATTTGACTTCATTTTCACTTTTACGGACTTTAAATGGATTAAAATTGATGTAGAGGATTTGTGTAGTGAGTTAATCAAATTTTGGCTTCATTTACAGTTTTAGGACTTGATATTATTGAGTAAAATTGATATAGAGGATGTGCTCTTGTGATCGCAAGTGAGTTAAATCGTGTGTTTTTTTTTTGTGGAACTTAAGTTCTAATTTTGGCTTCATTTACATTTCTAGGACTTTAAATTGAGCAAAATTGATATACTAGTAGTTTTGGATTGAGGGTGCAGTTGATTGATTTTCCTAATTGTAGCTTTCATTTGTTAGGAAGTGTGTAAAATAGTGTGTTTTTGTTATTTTTCTTGCAAATTGAGTTTTTATTTTGGCTTCATTTACAGTTTTAGGACTTTAAATTATGTAAAATTGATGTAGAGGATTTGTATAGCTGGTCGTAAATGAGTTAATTGTGTAGTTTTTGTCCTTTGTAGCGCAAATTAAGTTTTAATTTGACTTCATTTTCACTTTTACGGACTTTAAATTGAGTAAAATTGATGTAGAGGATTTGTATAGTGAGTTAATCGTGTGTTTTTGTTGTTTTTAGCTCAAATTAAGTTTTAATTTGACTTCATTTACAGTTTTACGGACTTGAAATTTTGTAAATTTGATGTAGGGGATTTGTATAGTGAGTTAATCGTGTTTTTTTGTTGTTGTTCGCGTAAATTAAGTTCTAATTTTGGCTTTATTTACAGTTTTAGGACTTGAATTTGAGTAAAATTGATATAGAGGATTTGTTTAGTGAGTTAATTGTGTGTTTTTGTCATTTTTTTTTGTTGCATTAATTAAGTTTGAATTTTGGCTTCATTTACAGTTTTAGGACTTGATATTATTGAGTAAAATTGATATAGAGGATGTGCTCTTGTGATCGCAAGTGAGTTAAATCGTGTGTTTTTTTTTTGTGGAACTTAAGTTCTAATTCTGGCTTCATTTACATTTCTAGGACTTTAAATTGAGCAAAATTGATATACTAGTAGTTTTGGATTGAGGGTGCAGTTGATTGATTTTCCTAATTGTAGCTTTCATTTGTTAGGAAGTGGGTAAAATAGTGTGTTTTTGTTATTTTTCGCGCAAATTGAGATTTTATTTTGGCTTCATTTACAGTTTTAGGACTTTAAATTATGTAAAATTGATGTAGAGGATTTGTATAGCTGGTCGTAAATGAGTTAATTGTGTAGTTTTTGTCCTTTGTAGCGCAAATTAAGTTTTAATTTGACTTCATTTTCACTTTTACGGACTTTAAATGGATTAAAATTGATGTAGAGGATTTGTGTAGTGAGTTAATCAAATTTTGGCTTCATTTACAGTTTTAGGACTTGATATTATTGAGTAAAATTGATATAGAGGATGTGCTCTTGTGATCGCAAGTGAGTTAAATCGTGTGTTTTTTTTTTTTTTTTTGTGGAACTTAAGTTCTAATTTTGGCTTCATTTACATTTCTAGGACTTTAAATTGAGCAAAATTGATATACTAGTAGTTTTGGATTGAGGGTGCAGTTGATTGATTTTCCTAATTGTAGCTTTCATTTGTTAGGAAGTGAGTAAAATAGTGTGTTTTTGTTATTTTTCACAAGAAATTGAGTTTTTATTTTGGCTTCATTTACAGTTTTAGGACTCTAAATTATGTAAAATTGATGTAGAGGATTTGTATAGCTGGTCGTAAATGAGTTAATTGTGTAGTTTTTGTCCTTTGTAGCGCAAATTAAGTTTTAATTTGACTTCATTTTCACTTTTACGGACTTTAAATGGATTAAAATTGATGTAGAGGATTTGTGTAGTGAGTTAATCAAATTTTGGCTTCATTTACAGTTTTAGGACTTGATATTATTGAGTAAAATTGATATAGAGGATGTGCTCTTGTGATCGCAAGTGAGTTAAATCGTGTTTTTTTTTTGTGGAACTTAAGTTCTAATTTTGGCTTCTTTTACATTTCTAGGACTTTAAATTGAGCAAAATTGATATACTAGTAGTTTTGGATTGAGGGTGCAGTTGATTGATTTTCCTAATTGTAGCTTTCATTTGTTAGGAAGTGAGTAAAATAGTGTGTTTTTGTTATTTTTCACAAGAAATTGAGTTTTTATTTTGGCTTCATTTACAGTTTTAGGACTTTAAATTATGTAAAATTGATGTAGAGGATTTGTATAGCTGGTCGTAAATGAGTTAATTGTGTAGTTTTTGTCCTTTGTAGCTAAATTAAGTTTTTATTTGACTTCATTTTCACTTTTACGGACTTTAAATTGAGTAAAATTGATGTAGAGGATTTGTATAGTGAGTTAATCGTGTGTTTTTGTTGTTTTTAGCTCAAATTAAGTTTTAATTTGACTTCATTTACAGTTTTACGGACTTGAAATTTTGTAAATTTGATGTAGGTGATTTGTATAGTGAGTTAATCGTGTGTTTTTGTTGTTGTTCGCGTAAATTAAGTTCTAATTTTGGCTTTATTTACAGTTTTAGGACTTGAATTTGAGTAAAATTGATATAGAGGATTTGTTTAGTGAGTTAATTGTGTGTTTTTGTCATTTTTTTTTGTTGCGTTAATGAAGTTTGAATTTTGGCTTCATTTACAGTTTTAGGACTTGATATTATTGAGTAAAATTGATATAGAGGTTGTGCTCTTGTGATCGCAAGTGAGTTAAATCGTGTGTTTTTTTTTTTTGTTTGTGGAACTTAAGTTCTAATTTTGGCTTCATTTACATTTCTAGGACTTTAAATTGAGCAAAATTGATATACTAGTAGTTTTGGATTGAGGGTGCAGTTGATTGATTTTCCTAATTGTAGCTTTCATTTGTTAGGAAGTGAGTAAAATAGTGTGTTTTTGTTATTTTTCGCGCAAATTGAGTTTTTATTTTGGCTTCATTTACAGTTTTAGGACTTTAAATTATGTAAAATTGATGTAGAGGATTTGTATAGCTGGTCGTAAATGAGTTAATTGTGTAGTTTTTGTCCTTTGTAGCGCAAATTAAGTTTTAATTTGACTTCATTTTCACTTTTACGGACTTTAAATTGAGTAAAATTGATGTAGAGGATTTGTATAGTGAGTTAATCGTGTGTTTTTGTTGTTTTTAGCTCAAATTAAGTTTTAATTTGACTTCATTTACAGTTTTACGGACTTGAAATTTTGTAAATTTGATGTAGGGGATTTGGATAGTGAGTTAATCGTGTTTTTTTGTTGTTGTTCGCGTAAATTAAGTTCTAATTTTGGCTTTATTTACAGTTTTAGGACTTGAATTTGAGTAAAATTGATATAGAGGATTTGTTTAGTGAGTTAATTGTGTGTTTTTGTCATTTTTTTTTGTTGCATTAATTAAGTTTGAATTTTGGCTTCATTTACAGTTTTAGGACTTGATATTATTGAGTAAAATTGATATAGAGGATGTGCTCTTGTGATCGCAAGTGAGTTAAATCGTGTGTTTTTTTTTTTGTGGAACTTAAGTTCTAATTCTGGCTTCATTTACATTTCTAGGACTTTAAATTGAGCAAAATTGATATACTAGTAGTTTTGGATTGAGGGTGCAGTTGATTGATTTTCCTAATTGTAGCTTTCATTTGTTAGGAAGTGGGTAAAATAGTGTGTTTTTGTTATTTTTCGCGCAAATTGAGATTTTATTTTGGCTTCATTTACAGTTTTAGGACTTTAAATTATGTAAAATTGATGTAGAGGATTTGTATAGCTGGTCGTAAATGAGTTAATTGTGTAGTTTTTGTCCTTTGTAGCGCAAATTAAGTTTTAATTTGACTTCATTTTCACTTTTACGGACTTTAAATGGATTAAAATTGATGTAGAGGATTTGTGTAGTGAGTTAATCAAATTTTGGCTTCATTTACAGTTTTAGGACTTGATATTATTGAGTAAAATTGATATAGAGGATGTGCTCTTGTGATCGCAAGTGAGTTAAATCGTGTGTTTTTTTTTTTTTTTTGTGGAACTTAAGTTCTAATTTTGGCTTCATTTACATTTCTAGGACTTTAAATTGAGCAAAATTGATATACTAGTAGTTTTGGATTGAGGGTGCAGTTGATTGATTTTCCTAATTGTAGCTTTCATTTGTTAGGAAGTGAGTAAAATAGTGTGTTTTTGTTATTTTTCGCGCAAATTGAGTTTTTATTTTGGCTTCATTTACAGTTTTAGGACTTTAAATTATGTAAAATTGATGTAGAGGATTTGTATAGCTGGTCGTAAATGAGTTAATTGTGTAGTTTTTGTCCTTTGTAGCGCAAATTAAGTTTTAATTTGACTTCATTTTCACTTTTACGGACTTTAAATGGATTAAAATTGATGTAGAGGATTTGTATAGTGAGTTAATCGTGTGTTTTTGTTGTTTTTAGCTCAAATTAAGTTTTAATTTGACTTCATTTACAGTTTTACGGACTTGAAATTTTGTAAATTTGATGTAGGGGATTTGTATAGTGAGTTAATCGTGTGTTTTTGTTGTTGTTCGCGTAAATTAAGTTCTAATTTTGGCTTTATTTACAGTTTTAGGACTTGAATTTGAGTAAAATTGATATAGAGGATTTGTTTAGTGAGTTAATTGTGTGTTTTTGTCATTTTTTTTTTGTTGCATTAATTAAGTTTGAATTTTGGCTTCATTTACAGTTTTAGGACTTGATATTATTGAGTAAAATTGATATAGAGGATGTGCTCTTGTGATCGCAAGTGAGTTAAATCGTGTGTTTTTTTATTTGTGGAACTTAAGTTCTAATTCTGGCTTCATTTACATTTCTAGGACTTTACATTGAGCAAAATTGATATACTAGTAGTTTTGGATTGAGGGTGCAGTTGATTGATTTTCCTAATTGTAGCTTTCATTTGTTAGGAAGTGAGTAAAATAGTGTGTTTTTGTTATTTTTCGCGCAAATTGAGTTTTTATTTTGGCTTCATTTACAGTTTTAGGACTTTAAATTATGTAAAATTGATGTAGAGGATTTGTATAGCTGGTCGTAAATGAGTTAATTGTGTAGTTTTTGTCCTTTGTAGCGCAAATTAAGTTTTAATTTGACTTCATTTTCACTTTTACGGACTTTAAATGGATTAAAATTGATGTAGAGGATTTGTGTAGTGAGTTAATCAAATTTTGGCTTCATTTACAGTTTTAGGACTTGATATTATTGAGTAAAATTGATATAGAGGATGTGCTCTTGTGATCGCAAGTGAGTTAAATCGTGTGTTTTTTTTTTTTTTGTTTGTGGAACTTAAGTTCTAATTTTGGCTTCATTTACATTTCTAGGACTTTAAATTGAGCAAAATTGATATACTAGTAGTTTTGGATTGAGGGTGCAGTTGATTGATTTTCCTAATTGTAGCTTTCATTTGTTAGGAAGTGAGTAAAATAGTGTGTTTTTGTTATTTTTCGCGCAAATTGAGTTTTTATTTTGGCTTCATTTACAGTTTTAGGACTTTAAATTATGTAAAATTGATGTAGAGGATTTCTATAGCTGGTCGTAAATGAGTTAATTGTGTAGTTTTTGTCCTTTGTAGCAAATTAAGTTTTAATTTGACTTCATTTTCACTTTTACGGACTTTAAATGGATTAAAATTGATGTAGAGGATTTGTGTAGTGAGTTAATCAAATTTTGGCTTCATTTACAGTTTTAGGACTTGATATTATTGAGTAAAATTGATATAGAGGATGTGCTCTTGTGATCGCAAGTGAGTTAAATCGTGTGTTTTTTTTTTGTGGAACTTAAGTTCTAATTTTGGCTTCATTTACATTTCTAGGACTTTAAATTGAGCAAAATTGATATACTAGTAGTTTTGGATTGAGGGTGCAGTTGATTGATTTTCCTAATTGTAGCTTTCATTTGTTAGGAAGTGAGTAAAATAGTGTGTTTTTGTTATTTTTCGCGCAAATTGAGTTTTTATTTTGGCTTCATTTACAGTTTTAGGACTTTAAATTATGTAAAATTGATGTAGAGGATTTGTATAGCTGGTCGTAAATGAGTTAATTGTGTAGTTTTTGTCCTTTGTAGCGCAAATTAAGTTTTAATTTGACTTCATTTTCACCTTTACGGACTTTAAATTGAGTAAAATTGATGTAGAGGATTTGTATAGTGAGTTAATCGTGTGTTTTTGTTGTTTTTAGCTCAAATTAAGTTTTAATTTGACTTCATTTACAGTTTTACGGACTTGAAATTTTGTAAATTTGATGTAGGGGATTTGTATAGTGAGTTAATCGTGTGTTTTTGTTGTTGTTCGCGTAAATTAAGTTCTAATTTTGGCTTTATTTACAGTTTTAGGACTTGAATTTGAGTAAAATTGATATAGAGGATTTGTTTAGTGAGTTAATTGTGTGTTTTTGTCATTTTTTTTTGTTGCGTTAATTAAGTTTGAATTTTGGCTTCATTTACAGTTTTAGGACTTGATATTATTGAGTAAAATTGATATAGAGGATGTGCTCTTGTGATCGCAAGTGAGTTAAATCGTGTGTTTTTTTTTTGTGGAACTTAAGTTCTAATTTTGGCTTCATTTACATTTCTAGGACTTCAAATTGAGCAAAATTGATATACTAGTAGTTTTGGATTGAGGGTGCGGTTGATTGATTTTCCTAATTGTAGCTTTCATTTGTTAGGAAGTGAGTAAAATAGTGTGTTTTTGTTATTTTTCGCGCAAATTGAGATTTTATTTTGGCTTCATTTACAGTTTTAGGACTTTAAATTATGTAAAATTGATGTAGAGGATTTGTATAGCTGGTCGTAAATGAGTTAATTGTGTAGTTTTTGTCCTTTGTAGCGCAAATTAAGTTTTAATTTGACTTCATTTTCACTTTTACGGACTTTAAATGGATTAAAATTGATGTAGAGGATTTGTGTAGTGAGTTAATCAAATTTTGGCTTCATTTACAGTTTTAGGACTTGATATTATTGAGTAAAATTGATATAGAGGATGTGCTCTTGTGATCGCAAGTGAGTTAAATCGTGTGTTTTTTTTTTTGTGGAACTTAAGTTCTAATTTTGGCTTCATTTACATTTCTAGGACTTTAAATTGAGCAAAATTGATATACTAGTAGTTTTGGATTGAGGGTGCAGTTGATTGATTTTCCTAATTGTAGCTTTCATTTGTTAGGAAGTGAGTAAAATAGTGTGTTTTTGTTATTTTTCGCGCAAATTGAGTTTTTATTTTGGCTTCATTTACAGTTTTAGGACTTTAAATTATGTAAAATTGATGTAGAGGATTTCTATAGCTGGTCGTAAATGAGTTAATTGTGTAGTTTTTGTCCTTTGTAGCGCAAATTAAGTTTTAATTTGACTTCATTTTCACTTTTACGGACTTTAAATGGATTAAAATTGATGTAGAGGATTTGTGTAGTGAGTTAATCAAATTTTGGCTTCATTTACAGTTTTAGGACTTGATATTATTGAGTAAAATTGATATAGAGGATGTGCTCTTGTGATCGCAAGTGAGTTAAATCGTGTGTTTTTTTTTTTTTGTGGAACTTAAGTTCTAATTTTGGCTTCATTTACATTTCTAGGACTTTAAATTGAGCAAAATTGATATACTAGTAGTTTTGGATTGAGGGTGCAGTTGATTGATTTTCCTAATTGTAGCTTTCATTTGTTAGGAAGTGAGTAAAATAGTGTGTTTTTGTTATTTTTCGCGCAAATTAAATTTTAACTTTGGCATCACGTACAGTGTTAGGACATTAAATTATATAAAATTGATGTAGATGATTTGTAAAGCTGGTCGTAAATGAGTTAATTGTGTAGTTTTTGTCCTTTTAAGCAAAAAATAAGTTTTAATTTGACTTCATTTTCACTTTTACGGACTTTAAATGGATTAAAATTGATGTAGAGGATTTGTGTAGTGAGTTAATCAAATTTTGGCTTCATTTACAGTTTTAGGACTTGATATTATTGAGTAAAATTGATATAGAGGATGTGCTCTTGTGATCGCAAGTGAGTTAAATCGTGTGTTTTTTTTTTTTTTTTGTGGAACTTAAGTTCTAATTTTGGCTTCATTTACATTTCTAGGACTTTAAATTGAGCAAAATTGATATACTAGTAGTTTTGGATTGAGGGTGCAGTTGATTGATTTTCCTAATTGTAGCTTTCATTTGTTAGGAAGTGAGTAAAATAGTGTGTTTTTGTTATTTTTCTTGCAAATTGAGATTTTATTTTGGCTTCATTTACAGTTTTAGGACTTTAAATTATGTAAAATTGATGTAGAGGATTTGTATAGCTGGTCGTAAATGAGTTTATTGTGTAGTTTTTGTCCTTTGTAGCGCAAATTAAGTTTTAATTTGACTTCATTTTCACTTTTACGGACTTTAAATGGATTAAAATTGATGTAGAGGATTTGTGTAGTGAGTTAATCAAATTTTGGCTTCATTTGAAGTTTTAGGACTTGATATTATTGAGTAAAATTGATATAGAGGATGTGCTCTTGTGATCGCAAGTGAGTTAAATCGTGTGTTTTTTTTTTTTTTTGTGGAACTTAAGTTCTAATTTTGGCTTCATTTACATTTCTAGGACTTTAAATTGAGCAAAATTGATATACTAGTAGTTTTGGATTGAGGGTGCAGTTGATTGATTTTCCTAATTGTAGCTTTCATTTGTTAGGAAGTGAGTAAAATAGTGTGTTTTTGTTATTTTTCGCGCAAATTGAGTTTTTATTTTGGCTTCATTTACAGTTTTAGGACTTTAAATTATGTAAAATTGATGTAGAGGATTTGTATAGCTGGTCGTAAATGAGTTAATTGTGAAGTTTTTGTCCTTTTTGCAGCATATTAAGTTTTAATTTGACTTCATTTTCACTTTTACGGACTTCAAATGGATTAAAATTGATGTAGAGGATTTGTGTAGTGAGTTAATCAAATTTTGGCTTCATTTACAGTTTTAGGACTTGATATTATTGAGTAAAATTGATATAGAGGATGTGCTCTTGTGATCGCAAGTGAGTTAAATCGTGTGTTTTTTTTTTTTGTGGAACTTAAGTTCTAATTTTGGCTTCATTTACATTTCTAGGACTTCAAATTGAGCAAAATTGATATACTAGTAGTTTTGGATTGAGGGTGCAGTTGATTGATTTTCCTAATTGTAGCTTTCATTTGTTAGGAAGTGAGTAAAATAGTGTGTTTTTGTGATTTATTTTGCTTCATTTACAGTTTTAGGACTTTAAATTATGTAAAATTGATGTAGAGGATTTGTATAGCTGGTCGTAAATGAGTTAATTGTGTAGTTTTTGTCCTTTGTAGCGCAAATTAAGTTTTAATTTGACTTCATTTTCACTTTTACGGACTTTAAATGGATTAAAATTGATGTAGAGGATTTGTGTAGTGAGTTAATCGTGTTTTTTTGTTGTTTTTAGCTCAAATTAAGTTTTAATTTGACTTCATTTACAGTTTTACGGACTTGAAATTTTGTAAATTTGATGTAGGGGATTTGTATAGTGAGTTAATCGTGTGTTTTTGTTGTTGTTCGCGTAAATTAAGTTCTAATTTTGGCTTTATTTACAGTTTTAGGACTTGAATTTGAGTAAAATTGATATAGAGGATTTGTTTAGTGAGTTAATTGTGTGTTTTTTTCATTTTTTTTTATTGCATTAATTAAGTTTGAATTTTGGCATCTTTTACAGTTTTAGGACTTGAAATTGAGTAAAATTGATATAGAGGATGTCCTCTTGTGTTATGTGATCGCATGTGAGTTAAATCGTGTGTTTTTGTTATTTTTTGTGGAAATTAAGTTCTAATTTTGGCTTCTTTTACATTTCTAGGACTTTAAATTGAGCAAATTTGATATACTAGTAGTTTTGGATTGAGGGTGCAGATGATTGATTTTCCTAATTGTCACTTTCATTTGTTAGGAAGTGAGTTAAATAGTGTGTTTGTTATTTTTCGCGCAAATTGCGTTATTTTTTGACTTCATCTACAGTTTTAGGACTTTAAATTATGTAAAATTGATGTAGAGGATTTGTATAGCTGGTCGTAAATGAGTTAATTGTGTAGCTTTTGTCCTTTTCAGCGCAAATTAAGTTTTAATTTGACTTCATTTACACTTTTAAGGACTTTAAATTGAGTAAAATTGATGTAGAGGATTTGTATAGTGAGTTAATCGTGTTTTTTTAGCGTAAATTAAGTCTTAATTTTGGCTTTATTTAGGACTTGAAATTGAGTAAATTTGATGTAGGGGATTTGTATAGTGAGTTAATCGTGTGTTTTGTTGTTTTTCGCGTAAATTAAGTTCTAATTTTTGCTTCATTTACATTTCTAGGACTTTAAATGGAGCAAAATTGATATACTAGTAGTTTTGGATTGAGGGTGCAGGTGATTGATTTTCCTAATTGTAGCTTTCATTTGTTAGGAAGTGAGTTAAATAGTGTGTTTTTGTTATTTTTCGCGCAAATAGAGTTTTTCTTTTGGCTTCATTTACAGTTTTAGGACTTTAAATTATGTAAATATGATGTAGAGGATTTGTATAGCTGGTCGTAAATGAGTTAATTGTATCGTTTTTTCCTTTTCAGCACAAATTAAGTTTTAATTTGACTTCATTTACACTTTTAAGGACTTTAAATTGAGTAAAATTGATGTAGAGGATTTGTATAGTGAGTTAATCGTGTGTTTTTGTTGTTTTTAGCGTAAATTAATATCTATTTTTTTTTTTACAGTTTTACGGAATTGAAATTTTGTAAATTTGATGTAGGGGATTTGTATAGTGAGTTAATCGTGTGTTTTTGTTGTTTTTCGCGTAAATTAAGTTCTAATTTTGGCTTTATTTACAGTTTAGGACTTGAAATTGAGTAAAATTGATATACAGGATTTGTATAGCCGATTGCAATTAGTTTCGGATTGAGCTGCTGTTGATTGATTTTCCTAATTGTAGCTTTCATTTGTTCGGAAGTGAGTTAATCGTGTGTTTTGTTCTTTTTCGCACTAATTAAGTTCTAATTTTGCCGTCACTCCCACTTTTAAGCCTTTAAATTGTGTAAATTTGATGTAGAGGATTTGTATAGCCAATCACAATTAGTTAGGGATTGAAGCGCAGTTGATTGATTTTCCTAATTGTAGCTTTTTCATTTGTTCTGGATGCTAGTTGACTATACTTTTGCTAAAGGTTGGTAAGTAATATAGATTTCCTAATTTACCCGCAAGGGTAGCTCAGTTGGTTGAGCTTGGGGCTTCTATAATGGATGTCTCAGGTTCGAAATCCCATGCCTACGACAACCGGAAATTTTTTCTTCTGGGTCGAACTTGTCGCACGGGGCTTGCCTAGTGTGTGTTATCACTCCTGTGTGGTTTGCGGACTATTGTGTGGTTTTCGGGCTATTGAACAGGAGCGAAGGATAGCAGCTACGGGTTACCTTGTCATAAAAAATATAGATTTCCTAATTTGTTCCAAATTGTATTCTGAATAGTTAGGGGTTGTCCAAAGGCATACCATCTAGCTTGTATTAAGTGAGACAAGGAATTTTTCGGCTCCAAATTACTCTCTAAGTTTGCCTTCATTTCCATTTAGAAACCTTTTGTATTGGAAAGTAAAGGACCAAATTGAGCAAATTTGATATAGAGGATTGCATAGCCTATCACAATTAATTTTAGGATTGAGGCGCAGTTTTTTGATTTTCCTAATTGTAGCGTTTCTTTATTTCTGGATGCTAGTTTACTACACTTTCTGCTAAAGGTTGATAAGCAATATAGATTTCCTAATTTATTCCAAATTGTATTCTGAATGATTAGGGGTTGTCCGAAGGCATATCATCCAGCTTGTATTAAGCGAGACGAGGAATTTTTCAGCTCCAATGCTAAATGGTTCTGCGGTATGCCCCCCTTTCTTCACAAACTCAAAAGAACCTATGTACTTTATATAGCTGATTATTAGTAGCTTTATTTCCATTTTTTTTAGCTAATTTACGGGAGTTTTATCAATAGAGTGGAAGCAATATGGAGATATAATATACCTGTCCCGACTAGTTTGGGATTGAATTGTAGTTGGTTCTTTTTGAGGGTTTTCCCGTTCAATAGAGCAGAATAGACTTGGAGACGACTTCATACAGCTGACTCCAACTAGTTTAGGATTGAAACGCAGCTGTTGTTGTTGATAGGATTTTCTCCAACTCTTTTTATAACCACATTACTTAATTGTGTCGTAGATCAGCATTTATTAGGTTACTGCATGCTAATCTGCCTTCTCATTCAAGGTTAGGAATTTTTTAAACCCAAGATACAACATAAAAAAAGTGGTCATGGTGCACAAATTTGACGTGGCATATAATTGAAAGATATTGAGCTGCAAGTCTTGAAGAGTTTTGTAGTTTTACGAAGTTACCTATGTCATTTCTTCTATTCTGTAATAACATCGCGAAATTAATTCTGTTTCCAGGTTGGCATATTTGTAGTGTGTGTCAAAAGGCTTCCCACTATATGTGCTATACTTGTACATATTCATTGTGCAAGGGGTGCACAAAAGATGCTGATTACTTCCGTGTTCGAGGAAAAAAAGGCTTTTGCTCAATGTGCATGAGAACTATCATGCTGATTGAGAATAAAGACCAAGGGAACAACGAAAAGGTATATCTTATGCACCATTATGTTGACAGTTTTTTAGTTTTACATGTAATAATTTCACTGCAATTCCATATATTTTGAGTAAGTTTCTTCCAAAGTATGATTAGTGTCCTCTTATGAAAAGGAACAGTTGTAGTCTTCAGGAGCTGGATCTGGTTATCAGTTCTAAATTACTAATTGTTGGCTCTCTTCATTATTATTTTTGTCATGTCTTGCAATATTTACTAATAACTCTTCCATAAAGAACGAATCACTTAATTTGATTCTTTATGCAGAATATGATAACTATCTAGTTTCAATTTTCTTATATCTGCAAATAAATAAAATATGTTAGGATTGGTTTTGACAATTTTCTGTGATTTAAATTTCTATATGTACCAAAAACCTGTTCAGGTTCAAGTAGATTTTGATGACAAAGGCAGCTGGGAGTATCTTTTCAAGTTGTATTGGGTATACTTGAGAGACAAGCTATCACTAACACTAAGTGAACTTATTCAAGCTAAAAATCCCGAGAAAGAGTCAGATAAGGTACAGGGAGAACTGAAATATGGTCATCATGTTGCAAATGGTAAGATGTTAATTTTACTAATCACTTTTGAAAAGTTAACTAACCATGACCTAACTAGAAACTTTATTGTGCTTATCCAGTTAAAGAAGATGGATCTATCATGGCTCAGTGCAAAATGAATGAGAAAACAGAGGCTCCTGGAACTAATATCTTAGAGAAGCTAGGAAATCGAGCTTCTGTTGATCAGGCTGTGGATGGGTCTGGATCCGAAACTTCAATTGCAAGTCTCTCAACAGTGAACTCAGCATCCACTAACATCAGTGAAACAGATGAAGTGTGGCATTACCGTGACCCTAATGGTAAAATACAAGGATCATTTTCAATAATACAATTGAGGAAATGGAATACATTGGGGCTTTTCCCACTTGATATGAGGATATGGACAAATGATGAGCATGATGATGCAGTACTTTTAAATGATGCACTAAATGGGTTGTTCCGTAAAGCCCCTCCAGTTCATAGAAAGACAAGAAGCCAGTCTCAGGAGCTTGGACCTGCCTCTGATGACAGAAATGGTGCTGGGTGTGGAAGTTCTACTGGAACATTTCCAGAGAGAGAATGCAGAGAAATGGAGGTACCTTGCCACCATGCAAGTAGAGATTCAAATGGAAACGCTGAGGATAAAAGGGTGGATGGGTTGTCGACTCCTTTTCCTAAATTTTTGGACTTGATGAATGGAAATAATTCTTATTCAGACAAACTCCAACTGTGTAGCCCATACCCTTCGTCCCATCATGGGAAGGTGCATGTAGCTCTTCCAAGTAAGGAAAGAGATCATGGAAATATGGAGCTTCGCATTGCGACAGGTCAAGTAATGTGCCAGAATACTGATAGTAACAGTCGTAATACCCAACCTAACAACCAGAGTTATGTAGGACAGTCTTCTGGACAGAATTGGGGGTCCTCAAACAGTAGCAGAATATCAATTAACTTGGACAATGGTTTTGCTTCAGGTACCAATTCAAAAGATTCATTTGAGCAGAAAGGTAACGTGAATCGTCCAGATCGGCCAAGTCCTGTCACAAAAACAACCTATGACGATATTGAAGCTCAGGCTGCTGAAAAGCTGCTTTTTTTAAGTTCAGGTGTTCCTCTTCGTGCTTCAGATATCCAGGGCCGGTCTAGTTCTACTCCAAAGTCATATAGTGAAGATAAAGCTGAACAGGCAGCTGGAAACAAAGAATCTGCTCCTTCCAAGCTTTCTGTGCAGGATTCAGGCCTTAGCTGGAGCAGTGGTTCTAGTCTAGCTGATGAACAAGATGGAAATTCACCAACAACTGCAGAACCATCTGCTGAAGAATGGGATTCGGGTCTTGTCTCCGTTTCTTCGTTGAAGCCAGCTGAAGCAGTGAGTGATCATGTTGCCACACCCACGGCCACTCCTATTGCGGATCAACTTGATCATACTTCCACATCTCTCCAGATGTCGAACTTATCCAATTGGCAGGCAATTGTTAATGAGCCTATTGAGTTCAGCACTTTGGCTGAAGAGTCGGTGTCGGATCTATTGGCTGAAGTTGACGCAATGGAATCTCAAACTCAAAGTGGGATGGGTTCACCTACTTCAGCAATGAGGTTTAGTGAGCAGATGATACCAGGTTACAAAAACTTTATTTTAGCTCTGTTTGAGGACTTGAGTCCTACACATGATCCTGCAAAAAGTGATGGCTTGAGCTCAAATGGAAATATAAAGTTGCCTTGTCAATCACCTGTGACAGATGAGCTTGTTGGGCCATCTCAAGCTGATGCATTTGACCCTTTAAAGAGGTCTGATGGGAATTCATCTAATCAACAGCGAAGGAGAAACTAAGTAGGCTAATCTACGAGCTAGTTGGGGTATCTCAAACAGATGCTTTTGACCTTTTAAAAAGGTCTGATTCGAATTCATCCAACAAGCACCGAGGAAGAAACCAAGTCGGCTGATGTTTCTTTTTGCCCGAGACGAAGCTGGTTTCAATAATGCTGCACCTTGTATGAGTCAAAAACACTGAATTTCTTAGCAGTTAGTAGTACTGAATGTGGCTATGAGCACAGGGAAACATGATATGCGGCTTGATCAGTTCAGGGATTTTCAAATGTTTGTTGGGATACCAGCTCAGATACTGCATGGGGGAATTCATAAATGAATCGTGGCCCTTTTCTGGGAATCAAGTGTGGCATAGCTGGGAGGAGGTTCACTTGGGTGGGTGGGGGGGTTCTGGTTTGCGCAAGACTGGGTTCTTCAAGGAGGGAATCCGGGATTTTGTAGGGGTAGAGTCCGGCCCACTGAGTGGTAGTGGAGGATACTCTCAGCCTCCTTCCCAACGACCATGAGTTTGTAAACTTTATGAGTTCTAGTTTGCAGGAACGGGGCATCATTTGGCTATTTACACTGCTGAAAGGTGTCAATTACGGAAAAAATTGTTGTAATCCTTCTCTTATGCACAATTAAACATGACTGAGACGTAGCTGAATTACGTACAACTGAATTTTCAGCTTGCAAATGGGAGAACACGAAATTTCCCATGTCAGAATCATTATGCAAACTTTGTAGAAATTAAGTGCAGAAAAATATTTTAAAAAAAGTGCAGAAAAATAGCGTACATTGCAACAAGGTAAGTCTGACCCAGAAAATCTCTACACTGCAGTAGTGAGTTTTATAAGATATATTTGTTGTCTATCGGGTATAAGTTCTAGTTATATTGTGCATATAAGATAGTTTCACTTATGAGGCAGGAGATCGAGACATTTCAAGAAGTTACCAATAAAGAAGATAGTGTAATGTGTTGTCTATTGAGGAGTTTCAGTGGTATTGACTTGTGATCACTAAGCTAACCACAAACAACTTTTGCCTTGAGTTAGAACTTGTTGCCAATTGATCAGGTTTACAGTCTGACTTATTAAAATGTTCTGAACTCCTTCCACATTAGCAAAATAATTTATGCCCTAGGCATTTAAGACCATTTTTGAAAAGATTTTTCTGAGATGGGGTTAAACGTTCAAGACCACCTCTTATGAGAGTCATTCTTGCAAATCACCTTCGAGAAATTAGGTGCAGAAACTTTGTATATATGCAAAAGGTTAATTCTGACCCAGAAAATCTTTATATGTGCAAATTATTTACTGAATTTGTGCTCATGCATTTGTTTGTACATATTTAAAAGGAGTGGCCGCTGTTTGATGATGAGTTTACATTGAGTTTTGATTTGAGCTAGCTAGAGTCATTAATTTTTTAGCCTATTTGAAATGTAGCAACATTGTAGACTAGGTAGCTCGTGTTATGCCAGCCAAAGCTTTGATGGAGACTTTGACTTGTTTCCTTTCACATGGTCTAAACTCTAAAACGGAAATTGAGTATTAGGGGAGAAAAAGAGAAGCATCGCTGTATTCAAGTAATTGAATTAATTTGGAACAAGCCATTGCTTGTGCATGAAATTTCATGTCTATATTATGTGAAAGCTTTGTTGCTTCAAAACAATTGAAATTGCAGTGGCCAGTTAAAGTCTTGGATAATGTGTATAGGGGGGATATTTCTAACTTCATAGTTGAGACGTCCAATTCATATTCATCTACTTTTAAACATACCAACATAACGAGGTTTGAAATGCATTTATATGTCAAGAAGAAGCAAAAAGAAATACAATTGAAACAAATAAGATACATGATTATGTGACAAAACTGTTTAAATATACGTCACATATTTTCAGGAAAGTCCGATCCATCAGACACCAAATTATAAAATAAAAATACACCATTACCCCCTTGAACTTGTATCATATTTTCATTTTTCCTTCTTCTTTCTACAACAATGGCGTCTCTCTTCAGAGACTGCATTTCAGCGTTGCCGCCGTTGTATTCACCATGTCCTCCGGCAGTGGCGCCACCAATAGCTACCGCTTCTCAGCTTCCAGCTCCGCCTTGTCCTCCGACAAGCAGCTACGTCCACCGAAAGAGCGATAACCTACATTCCTTCCAGTTCCTCGGACCAATATCTGTCGCCGTCACCATCAACTTGGAATTCCAATTCATCTTGTCAATAACAAATGTCCATATAAAGATATTTGCTTGTGAACATTTCTGCTACAATTCAATTAGAGCAGATAAGAAATGTTTTACTTACATTCTCGTCTACTAGATTTGTTGAATATCTAACATTGTTATCTTTCACTTACGGTTATGTCTTTAGAGCCAGAAATCCCATAAAATGGTGGAGTGATTCTTAGTTTTTTTTTACAGCTATGCACCTCCATTTTTTATTTGCTGGAGACGGTTAGGGGAAGGGTAGGAGAGGGATGGATTTATTTTTTAATTTATAAAAGAAAGAGCTTTTCCTGTAAAATTGATCAAATAATCGGAAATAGATCTTAAATTATCAAAGAAGTTTAGGAATCTTTTTATTAAATTGTAATATTTGGGTATATTGACACATAACCATTAGTGATTGGTCTTTGAACTCACTCTCTTTTCAAAAAATTAGGATTGTCCGAAAAAGAGCATATCAATACGATAGAAAGTAAGAGTCCATCAAACAGAGTAGAGAATCAATTTCTCTATCTGTTTTCTTAAGTAAATATAGAAGTAAATAACACACGATATTTACGTGGAAAATTCCTTGCTCAAAGGATTAAAAATCACGATCTACCAGAGTAGAATTTCCCAAACTTCACTATAATAAGCAACTTCAGATTACACCAATAGCAAGCTAATAATTAAACTCTTAATCTCTCACTCTTTACAACAACTTTATTGTAAGACCTTTACAATCACTCTATTGCAAAGAACATACCTTGACTAACTCTAGCCAATTAAATGATAACGTCTAAATACACTCTAATAAATAGAATGTACACAGTTGTATGCAATATAATTTATCCAACTATGAGTCGTGGTAGATCCCACAGAGAACAATATATAATCGGTCAAGCAAAGTAGGAATATTCACCAACTACGCTAAGTCAAACACTTTAAGAGTTGTTTTTCGAGAGAAAATTATAACAAATGCGGAACTGTAAATCTAATCTAGAAAGCAAATAAAATGATCAATGGTCACAAGCATGAATACAAAGAAAACTACTCTTAAGTAACAATCCAATGTATTTCACGATTTACCAATAATGGTGAGCTTATGTTAATTAGCCTCGGATAATAATTCTAAATTAGCTTCTTACGAAGACTAACTAGACTACCTAATTGAATATACCTAAAGCAATTAAGAGCATTATGGCTACAAGTGGTTTCACCTATTCCTAGGTCAATTCCATTAGATAAGAGTTAATACCCCAAATTCTTATTAACTAATCTTTCCCAACCTCAAATTTGCCTCTTTCAAGTTTAAATCAATGTAAATGGGCGAGTCTTAGGGTTAGCTATTCCCTTAAAAACATTAAACAACAAGAATAATTAAAGAAACAACAAACTCACTTCATTAAGAATAAAATCATTCAATACATAAGCAAAACTAGAGTTTTAATCTAAAATTTAATCATGAATATTCCCATAAATAAGATTCAAATTATAGAAAGAAATACTTCACACTTAGATATGAAATACAAAGTAAGAAATTGAAGAAATGAGTAAAAATTTGAGAAGATTCTCATCCGAATCTTCAAAACTCCAATCCCCAAGTGTGGTGTAGAAATCCTAGCTCCAAAAAGTTCTTGTATTATGCCAAAGATGAGAATAATATCCTCTAAGTCTTGCTTTTGTATTACCCTAATTATTCCACATCAAAAAATGACCAAAACATCCCCAAAGTTTCAGATTTTCAAATCTTTCCACTTTTGCAATTTTAGCCACTTTTGCAATCTTCTTCAATTTGGCTTCTTTTTGCTCCGTTTTCACTTGATTTCTTCCCGATCACATCTTAATCACATAAAATCTGTAAAATGAAAGTAAACGACATTAAAACCACTATTTTCTCAAACAAATATTGTAAAAAAATCTAAGATTAAAGAAGAGATAAGTTGTAAAATACCAACTTATCAAACCCCCAAACTTAAACTATTGCTTGTCCTCAAGCAAATCAAAACATACAATCTCTTTTCAAGAATAACTCAATAGTGCATCAACATCATAGCAAGTCAAAAAGTCTACTTTAAGCACAAATACATGACTTTAATTGGTACCAACAATTAATCCACGACATATGAATCACCGACACTTCTCAAAAATATCATTTCATTTCAAGTGCTCAAAGACCAAGTTAATCAAAGTAGCAATCAAGTCATGACACTAAAGCTTTAGAATTTGCCTCTTTGTCACAAAACAACTTTCTTTTGTTCATTCTTTTTAATTAGAAAATGGAACAAATTAGCAACTCAAATCTCCATGTGCCTTCACAATCAAGAGAGAATCCCACACTCATAAAATGCAATTCAAAACACAAATGAGATATCAAATGAAAAGAATTAACTCTCTCTCACAAAGATGTGTGGTACCATAAGCTTGCCCTTCATATATTTCTCCATTAATGTAGACACACTTGATTCAAAATTAATAAGAACTTAAAGGGTTGTAGTGCATGCTTTTGGTTAAGGTAGGGCACAATTTGGGTAAGAGTGACTCAAAAACCCCCTTAAGCACTATAATTTTCAACAATCAAAGCACACTTCCTTTAAAACTTTTCCATCTTTTTCTTCATTTTTCATTGTACCACCTAGTCTTCCCTTTATTCACAATTTTTATTTTCCTTCTTTTTTTTTTCATTTTCAAGCTAATAAGGAAGTTTCATTTTTTTTCACCTTCACCTTTAAAATAACTCCACATCATTTTTTCCAACCATCACTCTCAAACTTAGACTTTTAGCCTATGCACTTTCAAAGTACTTAGGGAGGTAGGATGCCAAAAGATATATCAATAAAGAATAAAAGGTTAAAGCTTGTAACATGATTGTCAAAGAAAATGTTAAATGATCAAAAGAGGTTGACTAGAGAAAGTAAGGATAGACAATTTAAGGCAAAGACGTCCAAGGAAGGCCTAGCATCATATTTTAAACCAAGTGTAGTCTATGATTTTACCTTGAAACACATTCCGGACAAGTTCTAGACCACAAGATATGCAAAAGAACTCACAAATAAACCTCGCCACACATGACACATGAAAACTCAAGTAGATTATGTATATTAGATTCAATTGAAACAAATGAACTCAAAAAAGTTACATTAGTGAACATAAGAGCTAAAAATTGAGTCTAAAGGTCACAACAAGAATCATCACTTCAATCATTTTTTTCTTTTCCAAAAAAAAAAAATTCATATGCCAAGATTTAAGTGTGTTAGTACCAAGCCAGCCACAAATTGGTCAAGGGGCAAAAATTGCATCCCACACCACTTTTACTCCTAACAAAAACTAAAGAAGCTAGTAATTAAAAAAATTTACTAATATAAAGATGTAACAGGAAACAAAATACCAAAATAAAGTCAATCTACCAAATTATCATCCATCACAAAAATATTTATCAAAATAAAGTCTCCCCAACTCAAAATGTTGCATTGTCCTCAATGTAACAATATAATTAAAGCAAAGTAGAGGGTCTCCCTGAAAAGATGTATCATTGAGATATTGTCATGTTTCTGCTCCTCGGACCTTTTCGTATGAACCAAAGGCCATTTCATGTAAAGAAGTACCTGAAAAGTTATTAGTGTAGGAACAAGGCACAAGCAGTGAGACATCAGAGTGTTGCACATGACTTGGAACATTAGTTCAAGGTGTAGCAAATTTAGCTCATTGAGAACTGCACTAATCCATCCTAACAATAACTCTAAAGAATTCTACCCTGACTGCACATGATTGGCACTATTCACCAAAGAGTATACCAGACAATCCTTAAACACAGTTCCAACAGACTTGTTGCTCCAAAAAATTATTGACAAAAATTCAAGCAAGCAATTTCTTTTTAATCAAAATCCATGAAAGATGCAGCAACAAATTTTTGTTGTTGCATAATTCTCCCAGTGTGATTAAAGTTAATAACTTTCATGGAAAAATATATCATTTTGAAGGGAGGGGTAGGTACGGCCGACGGCTGAAGGGAGAGTAGGGAGGCTGAAGCAAATATTTTGTGGAGAAGGAAAAGTTTTCTCTAGACTGCTGATACCATGAAAAAGAATAATCCCTTAATTATTTTCATTAATGTCAAAGGTATATATACATTATATACAATATTTAATTTTGATAATTAAATCTACTTTTTCCTAATATAAGACTATTATTATAATTACACAGGTACAAGAACTCTAATATTGTAAGGAGTGATACACGACACATACACACGTATATTCTGTCATATTTGATACTGCTGGTTTGCTTAACCATGTACCGAAAAAGATAAACAATAATACGAGAGATCAAGGTTGGGTAAAGTATGATATTGGTTGTTTTGTGCCTCCATCAGATGTTGGATGGTGTCCATATGTGATTCTAACTGAAAATTTTCAACATTGTAGAGATTGTATAGTTGATGCATTTTATCTTTCTATTTCTTTATTTTGTGGCGGGGTCGTTGGTTCAATTTTCAGTAGACCACTATACTTTCTTGGAGCAGAAAGGATTTTGAGGAAGATGTACCTTTTTCAAGATTTTCAACTAAATGTGACTTTTTCTGTTATGTTTCTTGCTTTTCCTGATTATGAGAATTTAAAATATTGGCCCGTGCATGATCCATCTAGTATATATACACGTGTGTTTATCAAAAGTGTCTCATACAACTCTTCTTTGTCTAACAAAGGAACATTCGAGGAGAGTGCGCTTCATACCACTAGGCAAAATATCGTTTATATTATTGGTGCATTTTTAGTCCACAGAGGCGGAATCAAAATTTTAATGTTATGGTTTTGGAATTTAGAATGATGATTTCAAGTGCTAATAATTGAATTCTTAATTTAATATCTTTACATATTTAATGAATTTCTTAACATAAATTCACTGTTCGAGATAAAGTTATTGAGTTCGACCACCTGTATCCGGGCTTCTAACTCCACCCCCCTTAAGCGGCCTTATATCCTATCACGGTTACTAATCTCACTTTTTATCATATCAGTGATTTTTTGATAATGTAAGAATTCTTTTACACTATCGGTATATTGAAATTAAGAGATACAATTAAACCAAAGAAACTTAGCATGATAATGGCTTTAATATTATTCCTTTAAGCCTAAGAGCATTCTGCAAATCGTCAGTCATTCACTTTAGTTTCTTCACCATAAAAAGCCAAGAGTGAAGGAAATCAATTCTGTGAGTATTCTCATTGATTGAGTTGCTTAATTTACATTAGATACATGAGTAATTCAAGGCTAGAAACTAGGAAGATCTTTCATTAGTTATAACAGAATACCGCCTAACATAATATAGATGATTTACACCTAATATAAAGAATTTACAAGAATAATTACATATATTCTATCACACCCCTGCAGTCGAAACGGGAGGTTCTCGTACGCTGAGACTGTCCCTAAAATCCTGAAATAACACCAAAGGAAGTCCTTTTGTGAAGATATCGGCAATCTGATAGCGTGAGGGGGCATGTAGGACATGTACTTGTCCACAAGCAATTTTCTCGCGAACAAAATGAATATCTATCTCGATATGTTTAGTGCGTTGATGCTGAACTGGATTTCCAGAAAGGTATATCGCACTAACATTATCGCAGTAAACCAATGTAGCCTTATGGATAGGAAAATGTAGCTCCAGAAGGAGATTGCGTAACCAACAGGACTCAGAAGCCACATTGGAAACACCTCGGTATTCAGCTTCAGCGCTGGAGCGAGACAGTGTGGCCTGGCATTGAGAAAACCATGAGATCAAGTTATCACCAAGAAACACACAATAGCCAGAAGTGGACCTCTTGGTATCTGGACACCCACCCTAATCTGCATCTGTGTAATAAACCAGAGAGGTTATCAAAGAAGGATAAAGATGCATGCCATGATGAAGTGTACCCTGAATGTAGCGCAAGATGCGCCTGAGAGAATGCATATGTTCATTCATCGGATTATGCATAAATAAGCAGATTTGTTGTACCGCATAAGAAATGTCAAGTCTCGTGAATGTGAGATACTGTAGAGCTCATGCAAGGCTGCGGTAGTGAGGGGGATCCTCATACGGAGTGCTAGATTTAGCATTGAATTTCAGTTTAGTAACAACCAGAGTAGGACAAGACTTACACGAGGAAATGTCAGCACGTTCAATAATTTCTTCTGCATACTTTTTCTGAGACAAAAATAGACCACCTGCATGACGAGTGACTGCGATACCCAAAAAGTAACTTAGTGAACGCAAGTCTTTCATAGCAAATTCGGAGCTGAGAGGCATCATGATAGACTTACGAAGAGTATCAGAAAAAGCAATGAGGATGATATCATCCGCATATAGAAGAATGTAATCCATATCAGTACCTTTCCGACAGATGAAGAGAGAATTGTCAGACTTGCTTATCCACCATATCACTATCAATTTCATCATAATTATTAGGCTTCTTTCTCTGTATATGATCATCAATTATTGAATCAATGAAACTATCTAATGATGCCCTAGCTTTTACAATCCTAGTGTTTAACCCTTGTGGATCAGCCCATGCAAGCCAAGGTATAAAATCTGCCAAGTTGAATGAAGCAAAATGCTTCAAAAATTCCTACATAATATTTATTAATTCATCTTGTACTCCGTACGAGCACGTTCCAAGAGCCGCCATGTAGATAGAGGTGACAAAATTAACTCATTTTAGTAACCAACAGGTTGAACTCGAAATGACTTATCAAATTATTGGGGTAAAACTAGTCAAAATGATGTAACATAACGGGTGGATGAAACTCATATCCAAACATACAAAATCAAAATCGAGGACTGAGAATCATGTAAATTTGGATGAGCTTAAGCTAACAATATAAGAAAAACATATTATTAACGTTTATTATAAATATACTCCATATATTTTGTAATATTTAGTAGGATTCTATATCTATCATAATTATACAACACTAAATATTACAAAATATATAGAGTATATTTATAATATACATTAATACATATTACCTCACATTGTTTTAGGAAACAAGCAAAATAACAAAGTGGGAGATCAGGCCGGGTCAGGTTGGGCAACAATATAAGAAAAACATATTATCTTTCACATTTTTAATGAAACAGGAAAAATAAAAAAGTTGGGGATCAGGTCAGGTCAGGTCAGGTTGGAAGGATTGGGTGAAGACTCGTTATTTGACGCAATTTTATCTAATCCATTATGGACCATGCAAATTTTGAATGGATTGGATCATGCCACATTTATCGTTTTGAACCCCCCCCCCCCCAATCCCTCTCAGCACCCCAGAATTTTACACAACCTAGCTACTCATTTGTCATGTACGTTTACGTGTAGGTAAAGTTCTTTGCAAGTCCAAAGGCAAGTTCACTGGTATTGACACTTAAACCAGTGCTAGCGGCAACAACCCTTGTCATGGAATCAACTTCATCACGAACCGAGTCCCAAGATTCAACCCTTTTGCGACTGAAAAGTTTCATGACACATAATTTTCTCATCTGACACCAGAAAGGTCCATAATTAGCAAAAGCTATATTTGCACGATCATACGATTAGTATTTCACGGCTATAGTTTCAGAATGATTAGCGAATACGGTATCTCGTAACTGTAGCATCTGACGAGCTTCAGCTGGACTTGACACTACGATCATATGAAAATATCCCATTTGGAGGTGTAAAATGCCACCATATTTTTGTGCTAATTTTGTTAGGTCACGATGTATCAATTGGTCCATCATCATCATGTTGCCTATTAGAGGCCATCCTTTGGGACTTGGGGGAAAATCTTTCTTGCGAAATCTTGATAGAACAAAGAAGAAGAAGAAAATAATAGTGAGAATGAAGTAGAGTGGCATCATGGGGTTAGTTTCTAAAGTATAAAGTACAGAATATTGAGTATTATTTTGTATGATTTCTTTCATTATCTACGAAGGGTACTTGCTTTCTGTTAAGTGAATGTACATGCTAGTTTTAATATTTTAGTGGATGCAATGGGGCCTTTATATATACATGTTTCATTTGGGTAAGAATTAAACATGTCTGAAATAATTAATCGCCTTGATTATTCTTATTGAATGAATAAGTATATATATAAGTTACAATCTCCAAATATGGAAAATTCTATTCCTACTAAACTTCTAATATCCTAGTTCTACTTGTACAAGAATTCTACAATTATGGTAATTATACAACATAATTTAATACTTCTATTTATGGTACAAGACAAGTTAAAACCGTGTATATATTCTATCACACCCCCGCAGTCATAGCGATCGGTTGTCGTACACTGAGACTGTCCCTAAAATCTTCAAATAAAACCGAGGGAAGACCCTTCGTAAAGATGTCAGCAAATTGGTCTTGCGAGGGCACATGTAAGATGCGTACTTGTCCACGAGCTACCTTTTCGCGAACAAAGTGAATATCCATCTTGATATGTTTAGTGCGTTGATGTTGGACCAGATTGCCAGAAAGATAAACTGCACTAACATTATCATAGTAGACCAAAGTAGCTTTCTAAATAGGAAAGTGTAGTTCTAACAAAAGATTACGCAGTCAACATGCTCCTGACACCATATTCGCCACACCTCGATACTCGGCCTCTGCACTGGATATTGATAATGTAGCTTGTCGTTTTGCAGACCACGATACCAAGTTATCCTCAAGAAATATACAATAACTAGAAGTCGAGCGTCTAGTATCAGGACATCCACCCCAATCAGCATCTGTATAAGACACAAGTGTAGAAACAGACGTAGGATACAAATGCAAGCCATAATCAATTGTGCCCTGGATGTATCGTATAATGAGTTTGAGCGCATTTATATGCTCAATCCGTGGATCATGCATAAACAAACACACTTGTTAAACTGCATAAGTAATATCTAGCTATGTGAAGGTAAGATATTGAAGTGCCCCTGCAAGACTGCCATAGTGGGTGAGATCCTCGAACTTAGTGCCAGATGTAGCACTCAACTTCGAGTTAGTATCAACTGGAGTAGAACTAGATTTACACAATGACATACCAGCCCTTTCAATGATCTCAGCGGCATACTTCCTTTCTGATAAAAATAGACCACCTGAATGATGAGTGACAACAATCCCCAAGAAATAACTCAAGGGCCCCAAGTCTTTCATAGCAAATTCGAAACCGAGAAGTGTCATGATAGACTTGCGCAGATTATCAGATGAAGCAGTCAATATAATATCATCGACATACAACAAAATATATGCTAGAGAAGTACCACGACGATATATAAAGAGAGAATGATCAGACCGGCTGTGAGAAAAACCAATAGAAGATACATAATCTGCAAACCTTTTCTACGAAGCTCGTGGGGCCTGCTTAAGTCCATACAAGGACTTCTTCAGCAAACAGACATGATGAGGATGATTGAAATCTCGAAACCCAAGGGCTCATGCATATAAACTATCTCCTTAAGATCACCATGTAAAAATAAATTTTTCACATCCAACTGATGAATGAACCATGCTTTTGAGAGAGCCAAACTGAGAACAATACGAATATTAGCTGGTTTGACCACTGGACTAAACGTTTCACCACAATCCACGCCAACCTGTTGAGTTTTACCATCACCTACAAGACGAGCATTATGCCTCTCAAAAGAACCGTTAGAATTTTCTTTATGAGTAAAAATTCACATAGACCGAATAATATTAACACCAGAAGGATGAGGCACCAACTCCCACATCTTATTTTCAATAAGAGCATTATATTCGTCAGTCATAGCCAATTTCCAATTCGGGTCATTTAATATGGACACATGGTTACACGGTAGCGCAGATTTAAGGACATTAGAATTGAGATTAAAATGTCGTTTTGGTTTAAAATACCCTTTTGACTACGAGTAACGGGCCCTTGACTAGAGGAGGAATTGGATGGATTTTGGGCAATGTGTGGAACAGGGACGGACTGGCCAGCAGGCAGTGGGCTTGCTAGCCCAACAACTGAAACAAGAATAATAACAGGCTCGGATTGGGATGAAACATCAGAATAAAGATCGAGAGCAAGATCGACCGTGTCATCGGCCCACTAGGCGAAACGATGTTGCGGTAGATCGTGGGCCAGCAGTGATGGGCTTTCTTGGCGATTTTGATCACGTGAAAAGTAAAAAACATGGTGGATAATATATGGTGAGACATTGTCATCTAAAAAATTATACGAACTCGGCATGGGACTACTCATTTTAGCAAAAGAAAATTGGATTTCATCAAAAATAACATGGCGACTAATTATGATTTTATTAGATGATAAATCAAAACATTTGTAACCACGATAATTAGACGGATAATCCAAAAACACACAAGTGGTAGAACGAGCCTGAAGTTTGTTAATTGTAGTTGATGAAAAAAGTGGTTAGCATAAACACCCAAAGACCCTAAGATGAAAATACGAAGGATCCTTATTATAAAGAACTTTAAGGGAAGATTTAGATGCTAATCCTTTGGTAGGAAGTACGTTAAGGAGGTAAGGAGCCATTTGTAGTGCATGATTCCAAACAGAAGGGGGTACAGAAGCATAGACTAATAAAGTTCGGACAATATTATTGATGGTATGAATTTTTCGTTCGGTTTCCCATTTTGTGAGGACGTATGAGGACATGAAAAATGAAAAACTATGCCATTAGCATCACAAAATTCCAGAAACAACCCATTATCATATTCCTTGCCATTATCACATTGAATACTTTTAATTTCCTGTTCGAATTGGGTACGAATGAATGCTCTAAATTTTAAGAATGTTGAAAAAATATGAGATTTTTTCGATAAAGGAAAGGTCCACAACAAATTAGAATAATCATAAAAAAATAAGATATAATAACGATGGCCCACAGAACTTAACACGGGGGATGTCCATAAATCACTATGAATAATGTCAAACGACATCAAAGTACTAGAAGTAGAGGCTACAAATGGTAATCTAACATGTTTTTCTAATGGACAAGAAGGACAAAGTGGAGTACGACGCGTACTCTTACAAGAAATAAAATTATTTTTATGCAAAGAAGAAATAATAGACGATCCCGGGTAACCCAAACGTGCATGCCATAAGGAAGGAGCAAGGGCAGCAAAAGTAGACGGCATGGCTTGACTCGCGGAAGTGGTGGTATTTGTGATAGGATAAATCTCTCATCTACTATTGCATCTCATTATAGGTATCCCCGTTTTGAAATCCTTCACAGAAAATTCAAAGGGATCAAAATTTACAGAAACCCAATTATCAGTGGTGAATTTTCGGACACACACCAAAATTTTTAATCAAGTTAGGGGCATGAAGGGTGTTTTTCAAAACTAGAGGTGGATGTGGGGAAGATAAAGTTGTATGTCCATAGTCGCGAATTTGAATTGAATTGTCAATACCAACAATAATACCACGATTGCTGCTCAAATTGACATAAGGCGAGAGAGTACCTTGGTCAGACGTCATGTGAGAAGTGGCTCCGGGTCCATATACCAATTCACGTCCGGAGGATTTAATCCAAACGTGTGTATTGCGGCCTCAATTTCTGTCGGAGTTGGTGTGGGGCTCACTGCCTGGAACGCCTACGGAAGCCGAGGCCCAAGAAAACCTGCCTGCGGCCCCAGCCCAGAAGTGAATCTGCTGCCAGTATTCAGACCTGAGAAACTGGGCCTGGCCTGTTGCTAGAATTGGGCCCAGTTACCCGGGTAAGGGCTGTGAGAAAAATAGGGATTGTTGGGCCAATGGCCACTTGCCCAGTTCCACTGCAAGGGGGCCCACGACTGGGACCAGTTGACCTGCGGCCCACTACCCCGAGGCCCACTACCACTACTACCATTGTTTTGGCCACCTCCGTTACCACCACGATTGCCACCACGGTTTTTGCCATTATTTTTATGATTTTGACCATTTTTGCCACCACCGTTGTTGCGGTGTTGGCCAGAATTCTCGAAGAATGAGTGAGGGTCATATGACGTGGTCATCATGGCGACAGAATTGGCACATGTAGCCGCCTTTTTAGCTAAGTCGGCTTCTTCTAACGAGAGCATGAAACGAGCCTGATAAAAGGGTGGTAGAGGGCTACTTTGACGAAGTAGTGTGCCAACGCCGTTATAGGCCCCAGACAGGCCTGCAACCATTTGGAGAACAAGACGATCATTGGTAACTGGTGCACCAATGTTGCGGAGTTGGTCTGCCAATTCCTTCAGCCTTTTACAATAGGCTGAGACGTTAGGAAAATCTACCATGTGGACATGTGAAAATTCCTGCACGAGGGTGACAACACGTGAATTCTTGTTATCTTGGAATATATCACACATCGTATTCCAAGTTCCCATTGCCGTAGTGTCGGGCTCAATGATCGTTTATAGGAGGTTGGTAGAAATAGTGGAATAAATCTACTGGAGAATTAATCCCCTTGATTATTCTTATTGAATGAATACATATATATACAAGTTACAATCTCTAAATATGAAAAATCCTATTCCTACTACACTTTTAATATCCTAGTTCTACTTGTACAATGATTCTACAATTATGATAATTATGCAATATAATTTAATATTTTTATTTACGGTACAAGACTAGTCAATGATATACACGGTATTCTATCAATGTCACCGCCAAGTTGGTTTAGATGTTGATATTTTGGAAAACTACATAAACTGTCCATTAAAAGTTTTAAGTGTTTACCCAAATCTGCCCATACACATATAAATAACAAAAGCTACCCATTTGACACTAAAACTTTACCTGAAGTATCCATCACTGCTTGTTCTTATGCCTTAGCCACTTTTGTCCGTTCCTCTTATGTCTTATCTACTTAAGTGGGCAATTTCTTGTTTTCGATTTTTCGCATATGCCTTATCCACATCTTGCTAGTTCTTATGTCTTATCTACTTTTTGTTTTGTTGTTTCTTGTTGTCTTCTTTTCTCTTAATTCTTTTTCTTTTTTAATTAGTTTATCTTCTTTTTTTCTTTTTAAGATAAAAATAAAACACAAAGATAAATGAGCTGATCAATGAGATACCAAACCCACAAATTCTTTTGCATCAGTTTCAATTTGATTCAGGTGATTCCTGGTGCTATGCTCTTGATTGTAAAGTCCCTTCCTTGAGGTCAAGAAAGTTTTGAAGGGGGAGTACTGATGCGATTTTGATTCTCTTAGTTCATATAGAAGTTGTGAATCCGAAGGAGTACATCATTTGTTGAGTTAGTTATATTAGCTTTTAGCTGGATTGCAGAAGAGCTTCCCTCTCTTTCTATTATTGCTTTCTATATTTATGCATTAGTCCTTCTTTATTTCCTACTTAATATACATTTAAACCTCTTTATAATTGTCATTCACTATAACAATATTTCACTATAACGGCTTTATTTTCTCCGGAACCGATTTTTCATATTATATTTTACTTCTCTATAATATCATTCTACCTATAACAACAATGACATTCATTATAGCGATACACTCTTTATAAAATTACCTCTATAACAGTCATACTCAAATATTGTGTAATAATATTTGTAAGAAGTATACTATATATAAAAAATAAAATATCAAAATATTTATGATAATTATCATTAATGTCATGCACATAATAAATTTCAAATATGAATATCTAAAAGGAAAAAATATATTTTTCATAATGATCTCATTTAGATTTGAAAATTTTCAAAATCATATATTTTCTATCTATCGATTTTGTATAAATTTGATACTTATTTACTTGATCTTGTAGAAGCATGGAATGATGTTAAGACCTTTATCATTCTCCATTGTTGGAGAAATACCAGAATTCTACCTACAGATGAAAACCTTACTATTAATAGTGAAAATTTAGAATTTGGTGAGGATGTTGGTAGTGTGTCATCACTTATAGCCCAAATCTCATCTCATAACACCAATCAAGCAATGAATGCTACCACTTATACAGAGTTCTACGCAACTCTTCAAATCCTTGAAATTTACACTGATGAAGAGATTATTGCATAAGTGATTGAAGTGGAAGAACAATAGACAACATATACAGAAGGTAACAACGAAAGTGTTGATGAAGTGTCTCAACCTCTTGCTACTTGGGGTGAGATAGAAGAGTCAACTGTTAAGCTCTTAGACAACCTTCAAGGAAAAACTATTGAATTCCGTTTTGCTGAAAGTTTGGACAAAATTTTTCGTCAATCCAAATGTTATATTATCGCTAAGAGACTGGAATTTACGAAATAACCTAAAATTGTAGAATTCTTACGTCAAACTTGAAATTGTATTTAAACTCTCAATTAATTTTAAATGCATATGTTCCTTAGATTTTAGTTCTTTATCCGTATGATACAACTATTCATGGATTTATTTATAATTTATTAGTCTTTTTAATTTTTAATTAATGAGATATGAAAATCAATTGAGATTTTAAATTAACAAGTATATTATTTTCGTTTATAGCATAAAAAGTACAGAAAAATAATTCTTTGCATACTTTCGTTTATAACAACTAAATGAGATCTAAACATCAAATATTAGTATACATATATAACAATACATCATTTTAACGATCATAAAATTCTCGGACAAACGCTGCCATTATAAAAAAGTACATTTTGGTAAGGTAACGAATGAGGTATCTCTTAGCTTTCTTCTTCCTTTAGCTAAATTTCATTTCAGTTTTTGTTTCCTTTCAAAACTAAATCAAGTGCGAACTATAGTTTTTACTTAACAGAATCCCAAGTTAATCACAATGAACAAAATGCAAGGTAAATTACAAAACTATTCCAATTAGTAAACAAGACTTTATTTGATAAAAGTGTTATTTTCAAAGAGAAAAAAAGGAAAAGGAAAAAAAGAAAAAAAATAGAAAAAAGGGGGATGATGAGGGATGTACAACCCAAATCTTGAAAAAGAACTCCTCTTCCCCTCTGTCAACTAATTCAAGAAATTAATTCTTGCTTTCCTACCTCATACATCTATGACCATACTTTTATTTTTATACTAGATAAGTTTTGCTCGTGCTGTGCACGGGTCCAACATCTAAATTTTCATATTGTTTTAATTGTGTCTAAACGAGCTTCTACATGTGATTGAGATTTTATATGTTTGCTATAGAAACTTATTCCTTTTTATTTGGTGCGAGTTCAACTTAAGCTATACATTGCCTGATAAAAGAGCTGTTTGGATGCACCCAAACAACTCTTCAACCACTTGCGGCAGAATTTTCAAATCTATTTAGGAGTCCGTTTGCCTAACAGAGTCAACCCAATATGGACAATGATGGCAAAACAAAGATTAATACAATAGATGTGTGCTTGCTTTACGCACCGACATAGCAGAGTTCGAATCTACTGGAAGAATAACATACAATTATACCCATAATTTCACAAATACAAAAGGACAGTTACATCCTGCCTAAATAGTGACAAACGTAGAAAATTATATATTACCTTAGGTTTACCGAACTGGGAAAATATTCCATTTTCTTGTGCTTTCCGTAAATCAGATCCAAGCATGACTGAATTTCTCATTTCCTATATGCCTCATACAATACCGCATGATCGATAAAAATATCATGTTGCTTCTATCCTATTTACACCATGTATGAAAAATAAGAAATCACATGGTCCACTTAAGAGCCAAATAAAGTATTTCAAAGATTTATGCATTGCTGGAAACATCCGAAACTTTGTATTGTTCCTTCCATCAAAAGAACTTCTCCTCCTATTCCAGAAAGAGAATAAGACAACAACTTGAACTTTAGTATGGTAGAAATACAATACACTTTAGACTGGTCTTATTTGCAACCTCATTTATTTATCATCTTTGTTCTCCTGATTGAATAATAGGCTACTATGCATATATGCAATATAACATAATCACTGCTGAAGCTAAAAACAAAAACAGGAGCAATATCCCAAAATTCAAAATTGACTTGCATTTGGAAATCCCTCCAGTCATGATAAAAATAGCCAAAAGTAATTTCATGTTTTTAATTACACCAAGTTATGATAAAATATTGTACCTACCATGCTGTCATCGTCTCCTGAGCTTGGCTTCAGATCAGTACAGAATATTGCTCAATCAGGTAAAAACCTAACAAAGTATTCTTGATGTCAAACCTTAAGGTACCCAATATTTTTCAAAATAAGTTTAATAATCTTCACAAGGAATTGTATTGAATGAATCTTGGTACTTAAGAACATATTACCCTAACATCTGAAGCTACAAAGGTCCAAAGTTACTTTATCTGTTTCCTGCTTGTTTTCCCTATATTTTTAAGTGCATGTGTGGAAACTTTAGTCAGTTAGCATTGGTTGGAAAGAATATGTTGAGCATTTCAAGAGGAAAAAAAGGGTCCCAAAAGATCTTTAATAGAAGAGAACCAACTGCATGAGCGATGAGGACCCAACAATATTTCAGAAAGACACGCCATCTTTGGGACTATAGGCCTGTACAACATTCACTCGTAAAAGTGTAAAATAAATGCAAAAGAAATGAGCATGTATACACATAGCCTCTAAACGTTTTAGGATTTTAGTGCGATCACATACACAGTCAACTATATGCATCTATATTTTCGAGAAAGCTTTTTACATTTTACCAAATATACAACATTCTGATAAGCATAAGGTTGCAGTAAGTTCAAAATGTGATCATATAGGAATATGTACATATGGAAACAAACACGAAACAAAAGGGAACCAACAACATTGTCTAGCAACAGCTTAGACCTAAGAATTAAGAAAGTACACCTTCATGACAACATTTGTTATGCACCATATATTACTCAACAATTCGTTTTCCACTTCCGAACACCAAAGCACGATTGAGAGAAGAGCAGTACGTAGGACTTAAAAAGAGGGCCCTTCCTCTCTTCACTCTCAAAATTTCAATCCTCACCTACAGAGAGATGTAATTGTGAGCTGTTTAAGATGCCCCTCTTTTGTTTCTAGCATGGACTATGAAGCTATTTCTTAATTACTGGGAGAGTTCTCCCAACATCACTTTCTAGTAATATTTTTAGAAAAAGATCAAGAAAATAATGTATTAATATAACCCTCAGCCTTATGGGGTTCTTCATGGCCAGAGACCATGTGGAGATGCCCAAGAAAAGTCATGAAGACTTCTGCTCATGCTTGGCGAAGCCATAAATACAAAAATGTAGTGGTAATTGAATTGAAAACACAAGTTGCACGACAATAATCTTCAAAAGTTAGACAATACGACTACGTTGACTCAGTAGATCTACTCAACACGGAGAGAAATGTAACAGATGTATATAAATGATAATCATCAACTATCTCTGCCATAAACTCATTAGCCTCCAAAGACTAATTAAATCATCAACTGATCTGGAACCTACTAATGACAGAAGTGTAATGATTTTCTTACATCATTTACACGGTGGCTATACACAAATCAAGTAGTGACATAAACATGACACTGGTTTAAAACAAATGATTTGCAGTTACCTCAAATACAAATGATATGTATACAACAACAACATACCCAGTAAAATCCCACAACGTGAGGTCTGGGTAGGGTAGAGTGTACGCAGATCTTACCTCTAACTTGGTAGTTAGAGCGGCTGTTTTCGATAGACCCTCGGCTCAAGATAGAGCATAAGAACAAGCAAAGCAATCGCAAAAGCAAAGCAACAGAAACGGTCAGAAAAAATTTAAAGCAGTATGAAAATGCTGGTATAAAAAATGAATAGGTCATGATAGCGCATTCCGAAAAAGTAAGCAGTAACTAGCGCATGCAAATAAGCTAAACAAAGTATGTGAAAGGGAACATAGCAACAGAAATCAAACTACAGGGGACTATAAAGCAATACTGCGCCTATTAGTATGATAGGCTAAGTGGGCCTACAATAATAACACTACAACTACCAGTTTGCAAGCGTAAGTAGGACTACGCTCCACTACCTACTACCCTTCTACTCTAATATGTGTCCTCCACAACCCCCTATCTAAGGTCATATCCTCAATAAGTTGCACCTGCGCCACATCCCGTCTAATCACCTCTCTCCAATACTTCTTCGGCCTACCTCTACCTCTCCTGAACCCGTCCATAGCCAACCTCTCACACCTCCACACTGGGATATTTGTGTCTCTCCTCTGCACATATCCAAACCATCACAACCTCGCTTCCCGCATCTTATCCTCCACCGAGGCCACTCCCACTCTGTCCCGTATATCATAATTTTTAATCCTATCCCTCCTTGTATGCCCGCACATCCACCTAAGCATCATCATCTCCGCAACTTTCATCTTTTGGATGTGCGAAGTCTTGACTGGCCAAGACTCCGCCCCATACAACATAGTCGGTCTAACCACCACCCTATAGGACTTGCCTTTATGTTTTGGTGGCACTTTTTTTTTACATAAGACTCGAGATGCGAGCCTCCATTTCATCCACCATGCCCCAATACGATGTGTGACATCGTCATCAATCTCTCCATGCCCTTGGATAATAGACTCGAGATACTTGAAGCTTCCTTTATTTGGAATGACCTGAGTACCAAGCCTCACCTCCACGCTTGGCTCAAGTTCGCTCCCGTTACTAAACTTGCACTCCAAGTATTCTGTCTTGGTACTACTCAGCATGAACCCTTTAGATTCCAGAATCTGTCTCCAAAATTCTAGCTTAGCGTTCACTCCGCTGCGAGTCTCATCAATCAAGACTATGTCGTCTGTGAATAACATACACTATGGCACCTCCCTTTGGATTTGTCGCGTCAGTCCATCCATCACCAAGGCAAATAAGAATAGGCTAAGAGCTGATCCCTAGTGCATCCCCATCATAACTGAAAAGTGCTTAGAGTCTCCTCCCACTATTCGTACCCTATTTTTGGCTTCATCATACATATCCTTGATCGCCCTAGTGTACGCCACAAGTACACCTCCAAACATATCCATAGAACCTCCCTGGAAACTTTGTCGTATGCTTTCTCGAGGTCGATGAAAACTATATGTAAGTCTCTCTTCCTCTCCCTATACTGCTCCACCAACCTCCTAATAAGATGAATGACTTCTGTGGTCGAACTCCCCGACGTGAATCCAAACTGGTTCTCGAAAATGCACGTCTCTTCTCACCCTCATCTCTACGACCCTTTCCCAAACTTTCATAGTGTGGCTTAGTAGCTTAATACCCCTATAGTTGTTACAACTCTGGATATCACCTTTGTTCTTATACAACGGGATCATTGTACTCTATCTCCATTCTTTGAACATTCTCGCCGTCTTAAAAATGACGTTAAATAACTCAGTCAGCCACTCCAAACTTGCCCTGACTGAGCTCTTTCAAAATTCAACTGGGATCTCATCAGGCCCGATCGCTCGTCCCCAACGCATCCTGCGAACAACACCCTTAACCTCATCAACATTAATGCTTCTACAATATCCAAAATCCCGATACCTACCAGATTGCTCTAGATCTCCCAGCATGATGTCACTATCTCTTTTTTCATGCAAGAGTTTATAGAAGTAAGACTGTCACTTCCGCCTAATATGCGCGTCCTCGACCAGTACTTTGTCTTCCTCATCCTTGATGCACCTGTAAAATCCTTATTTGTTATGACAATGATAATAATAATAATAATAATAATAATAATAATAATAATAATAATAATAATAATAATAATAATAATAATAATAATAGAAACCATCTGCATTCATTCCCCCTTCCCTATAACTACACGTACATCCCCCCTTCCCCTTTACATCTCCCTCAACCCCTTCTTCTTCCACCACCCACAAGTTACACACACCTCATTATATATTCTACATGGCACAAAACAAAGCATTTAGCACAAAGAACAAAAATCAGAAAAAAATATCAAGAGAGCAAGAAGACCAAAATTCAGAAAAATACCAAGAGAGCAAGAAGGGAAAGGATTAGTTGGAGTTTGAAAGTTCATTTGCAGTACGAAGCAACAAAATGTGAGTTTTTTTCTCACTCATAATTCTTAGTAAAATCCTTTATTTTTAAGTTACAATACATGTTAGAATATAATCCGGATATTGAAAGAATGAGCATGAAATTATGATTTATAGGTTGTTTAATAACTAGTTTGGGTTGTGAAATTACAATCTGTTTTGCTTAGTTGTACTTGTTAGAATTGGATAAAATATTACAGAGTTATACATCTTTCTATTACGGTCATATTGAGTCTAAAAGGGGAAGAAACCGACATACGGTTTGAGAGTTATCGCATTTTAAATTTTCTGCCTCGGATCGACCGAAATCCAGAAGGAAGAACTTTACGAACTGTTTTCACTGAGTTATACTTGTTGGAATTAGATGATATTTTACAGGGTTGTACGAATCTATTTTGCGGTCATATTAAGTCCAAGATAGGTTAAAACTGACATACGATTTGAAAGTTATCACAGTTCAAGGTTTCTTCCTCGGATCGAATGAAATCTAGAGGGCAGAACGTATAACGGAATAACTGTACATATTGGTGAGGAATCTGAAAAGTTGTGCTGAATATAAGTTCTAGATTTATCTGTTCTCGACAGTTTGAGACTTTACAGAGATTAATCCAACTTACGGATAAAATGTTATGACTGTTTTAAAATTGTGGCCTTTTTACAAAACATTCTGGCGAGACAGTTTTCACAGGGTTGTTTCTTGCATGAATTTGTACTAGTTACACTAAGTATTTTTAGATGAAACTTGGGATAAGAAATGTCACGACCCAATTCGGAGGGCCGCGACGGGCACCCGGACCCTACCCGCCGGGCGCCACATCTACAATCCATCCTTAAACATGTTTAAACACAGACTGAGCCGTGATAGACAATATGATGTTTCAATCCAACAGCCCCAACTTACACATTTATATACTAGGGCCGGCAAGGCCATACATGACAACTAACCACAGGACACCTATCTATAAGCCTCTAAAGAGTAAAACATACCACGACCACATCGCAACTCCGAAATGAATAGAGTGCCCCAAATACCAGCTGTACCAGCAACCTACTAGTGCGAATCGTCACTCTCTCAATATGAACCTGCGGGCATAAAACACAGCGTCCCCCGACAAAAGGGACGTCAGTACGACTGATGTACTGAGTATGTCATGCATAAGAAATAACATAGCAGAGACATATCATAGTCTGAAACAGAAACAACTGAGCATTAGTAAATGCCTATGAGGGACCTAACACGTATGCCTAAATGTTATGCACAATGCAGTTTCCATATACATCGGCCTCATCAGACATCTTTCTTACTATAACAGCCTCTGTGGGCATCATATCATATTATGGTTAATAAATGTATGCACAATGCAAATGCGGTATACTAATGTCCACACATGAATCCTTCCATAACCGACTCTGTGGGCATCAGGTTATATCGCCACACAAGGCCATCACATCATATTGGCCTCTTCGGGCTCTTTCGTGATAGTCTGTACCAGCTGCAGGTGGTGTGCGTATATAACGCCTTTTTCCTTTTTTCCCAATTCCCATACATATATATATATATAATATTTACCATATAGTAATGTGCATAGCACAAGTGGGACAAGATAACATATGAATGCAATGCAAATGAAATGCATGAATAATAATAAAACATCCGGAGTGACAATATCCTTTACACCTTTGGTTAACATTGGGAACATCAACATCTTTTCCGGTGTTCCTTGTTAAGGTCTTAGAAACATGCTTGGATATTCTTTCAACATAGGAGTCGATGACTTGATCATCCTTAACTACTAAGAGTAGAGTAATTTATGTAGCAACACAACGGTTATGCTTTGCACATAGAGTTATGCCAGAAAGAAGGAAAAGCCTTGCATACCTTTGTCGTCAAAGCTATTCAAGTTTTTCGAGTCCTCGTAAGCTCTACGAACAAGTCTCTACATTATATGAATGATTTGGATCAATAACTAAAGGTAGTCTTCACTTAGACATTTTATCAAACATCTTATGTGCGTAGAACTTCTATAACTCATAACAATGACAACTAATCAACAAGGAAATTTCTTTAGCTTAAACGAAATTCCTTATCTTCCTCATACAACAACCAACAATAGTCTACAATTTCCAGCAACTAATCATCACCAAACAGCCCTAAACGAGCAGCTCACAACACACAACAAAATTTCAAGTTCCTTCAAGAATTTGTTGTACAACCTCTTCGTAATAACACTTCTACAACTTGTATAAAGTTAAGAACAAGAAGGAGAAGATGGAACTTACCTCCAAGCACAAGAATCCCTTCAATTTCGAGATCACTTCACTTTTAAGGAGTCTCCAAAATCAGCACAATAAGGAGAAAGGCGATAGGACGATGACCACGGGATTCTTCACATTAGATTTACTTGGTCTGCCTTTGATTTTGGCCTTGGATCATTTGAGAACTATTAGAGAGGGTTTGGGAGAGTTTTTTTTGTTGTTGATTAGGTCTTGATATGAAAAAGAAAGGGACTGCACTACTTTAGTTATCAATCTAGAAATTTCCACCGCCTTAAGGCGCTATAAAGGTCACTTCGCGCTGGCCATCGCCCCAAACTGGCTGTCTGCGGAGTCTCGCAAAAATTACAATAACCTTTGGTAAAAACATCCAATTGATGAACGATTTATTGCATTTGAAAGTAGACTCACTGAACTTGAATGTAGATATATTATGAACCCCATAACAACTTATATACTAGGAGATATACGCCCGACAATATGGTCCAAAAATCAGGTCCGAAATTCCGTTTATCTTTCCCCGAGTTTCGACGAACCTAGTTTCATTGATTCGTTTGACCCCGAAATGTTACGAAGCTTTCGCAACACTTGTTTAAACTTATTTTCATCCTAATATGGGATCTTAGCCTGACTGGACTTTATGTTACTTTATTTATGTTGCATACGAGCGCGAAAATACGCGGTGTAACAAGAAATACCTTATTTGGGGTTACAGTTTGAGAGTTGTAACCCTTACAAGTGAAAGTTCGAAAAGTTGAGAGAAAGAAATATTATTTGAATTTTCTAAGAATATGACATTTTATATATATGTGTGTGTGTGTATAAGTTTAGCCATACATGTAGAGATGGCAGTGGATCTTGGACCCGGTGGATCCAGATCCATTTTATAGGATATAGATCTTCAAAATTTAGACCCGACGGATCCAGATCGGACCCAGATTCATTTCTAACGGATCAGATCTGGATCTGGATCTTGTATTTGAGATCCGTATCCGGTCCAGATCCGATCTGTGGATCCGTTTTTATTAAATATATTCATAACCTAGAATGTAATTTTATAAATATTTTTTTAATTTTTTTTTCATAATTTATGTATTGGGTAAAGGGTTGAACCAGGATAAGGCACAAGTCACACAGCCATGTAATTTGTCTTTGAAGTTTCATTTCTTTTACCTATATGCTCTCTGCAGTTTCTCATATTTTTATTTCTATAAAAAGAAAAAAATATCACTCTTATTTAAATTCCCCTTTCTTGAATCTGCTAGCCGTAAGCTTTAAGTATCTTTCTCTCATTTGTTGGATCAGCAAAAAAAATTTAGGACTTTTGATATATGACTGACATTGTTTTATGTTGTTTAATGAAGTCAATCAGTAGAACTACAAGTGGAGCATCACTAAAGCCTCAAAAAATTAGCTCAAAGTTGCAACCTGTTCAGCATCACTAATGAAGCCAATCGTCTTTATTTTCTTGTGATGCTAAAATTTTGTTCAGTATTTTGGAAGAATGATGTCATATTTGTATAGGTTGATTGAATGAACTCAATCATTTTTCTCAATCAGATTGCGTTTCATTTTGTCATAAAAGTTTCAACATGTGAGAATATTATTCAAGCCAAAAAAATTTACATGTAGATCCAGATCCGATCCGTGGATCCGATGGATCCGAATTTGGATCTGATTTTTATGGACCCGATGGATCTGGATCCAGATCTGGATTTAGGTATGAAAAATGGATCTGGATCTAGTAAGATCCGGTCCAGATCTGGTCCGATGCCTTCCCTACATACAGGCGAGATGATAGAAGTCTTGGTAATGTAAATAATTTTGCTATCACCTACGAGGCTATAGTGTTACACATTTCTTGAATTCGGGGCTATTTAAACATACTTGCCTTTGGGGCTATTCACATACATTTGCCTTTGGGGCTATTTAAACACATTTGCCTTCGGGACTATAATGGAAATGCATTGGATCGGGTTGCACGCACCGCAATAAATATGTATATAATATGTGACATGGGATGAAGTATGTGTACTGGTTAACTAAGTGTTCCCTGGAATGAGTTGGGAGGAGATTTTGGTGTGTGTGAATATTTATGGGCTTGTACACTGAAAGTGCTGAAATATGTTTTCATGACATGCTTGATATGTTCATAATATGATGTACTTAGAATATTGTGAGGTTACTTTGAATTGTAGGGCGAGGTTCTCACTCAGCCCCGGATGGTAGGGCTGACTCTTTTATTTAACATATTTTAGGAAAGCGTGATAGAGGAAAAGCTCCGCAACAAGGCTAGCGATCGTCCCGCAGCCTTATTGTCCCACCAATCCATTACTTCGGATTTGGTGAAAGTTGTTCTAAGATTAATTTGGTTTGAAGAACCAAGTTTTTGTTATCTCGGGGAATGCCCCACATGAGATTGTTTTCTTTTGAGATTCGGATGTTTTTATTCTGTATTTGAACTTCCATCGAGTCTAGAAAAATTGGGGATGCTTGAGTATGGGCTCGTGCTTTCATTGAAGAAGTACATGGTTATATTATTTTTCCGCATCTATGTATATGTATAATTTAGAATGAAAAGGGGCGAGATACAACTGTTCGGACCCGAATTCATTCAAGAAAAAAATGACAAAGTGCAGATAATTTGGGAGTGAATCAAAACAGCTCATAGCCGCCATAAATCTTATGCGGACCATCGCAAAAGAGATCTCGAATTTTAAGAAGGGGAGAAAGTGTTTTTAAAAGTCTCTCCAATGAAGGGAGTGATGTGATTTGGCAAGAAAGGAAAGTTGAGCCCAAGGTTTATTGGACCATATGAAGTCTTACGAAGAGTGGGGAATGTGCCTTACGAACTCGCCCTTCCACAAGAATTAGAAGCGGTGCATCCGATATTCCATGTGTCTATGTTATGGAAATACTTGCACGATCCAGGTCACGTCATCCGACCCCAGGAGATAGTTCTGAATGAAGAGCTTCAATATGAAGAAATTTTGATAGAAATACAGGATAGACAAATCAAGCATCCTAGGAACAAAGACATTATTTCTGTGAAAGTCCTATGAAGGAATCACTCCACAAAATAAGCCACATGAGAAGCTGAAGATGCGATGAAGGTCAAATATCCATTCCTATTTGAGTAAGGTGATAAAATTTGTTAAGTTGTGTTTCATGTGTGTGATGTCTATGTGTCTATATGCTTGTGTTACGACGTTATTCACATTCGAGGATGAATGTTGTTTAAGGAGGGGAGAATGTAAAATCTTGATTTTCTATGACAATGATAATAATAATAATAATAATAATAATAATAATAATAATAATAATAATAATAATAATAATAATAATAGAAACCATCTGCATTCATTCCCCCTTCCCTATAACTGCACATACATCCCCCCCTTCCCCTTTTCATCTCCCTCAACCCCTTCTCCTTCCACCTCCCACAAGTTACACACACTTCATTATATATTCTACATGGCACAAAATAAAGCACATAGCACAAAGAACAAAAATCAGAAAAAAATATCAAGAGAGCAAGAAGAACAAAAATCAGAAAAATACCAAGAGAGCAAGAAGGGAAAGGATTAGTTGGAGTTTGAAAGTTCATTTGCAGTACGAAGCAACAAAAGGTTAGTTTTTTTCTCACTCATAATTATTAGTAAAATCCTTTATTTTTAAGTTACAATACATGTTAGAATATAATCTGGATATTGAAAGAATAAGCATGAAATAATGATTTATAGATTGTTTAATAACTAGTTTGGGTTGTGAAATTACAATCTGTTTCTCTGAGTTGTACTTGTTAGAATTAGATGAAATTTTACAGAGTTATACATCTTTATGTTACGGTCATATTTAGTCCAAGAGGGGCAGAAACCGACATACGATTTGAGAGTTATCGCATTTTAAAGTTTCTGCCTCATCGATAGAAATCCAGAAGGCAGAACTTTACGAACTATTTTCGCTGTGTTATTCTCGTTGGAATTAGATGATATTTTACGGGTTGTACATCTCTATTTTTCGGTCATATTGAGTCCAAGCAAGGTTAAAACTGACATACGATTTGAGTGTTATCGCAGTTCAAAGTTTATGCCTCGGATCGAATGAAATCCTGAGGGCAGAACGTATAACGGAATAACTGTGTATATGGGTGAGGAATATGAAAAGTTATGCTGAATAAAAGTTCTATATTTATCTGTTCTAGACAGTTTGAGACTTTACAGAGATTAATATGACATAAGGATAAAACGTTATGACTATTTTATGATTGTGGCCTTTTTACAAAAATTCTGGCGAGACAGTTTTCATAAGGTTGTTTCTTGCATGAATTTGTACTAGTTACACTAAGTATTTTCAGATGAAACTTGGGATAATAAATACCTTATGTGGGGTTACAGTTTGAGAGTTGTAACCCTTACAAGTGGAAGTGCGAAAAGTTGAGAGAATGGAATATTATTTGAATTTCCTGAAAATATGACATTTTATATATATATATGTGTGTGTATAAGTTTAGTCATACAGGCGAGATGATAGAAGTCTTGGTAATGTAAATAATTTTGCTATCACCTACGGGGCTATAACGTTACACATTTCTTACCTTCGGGGCTATTCAAACACACGTGCCTTCGGGGCTATAATGGTAATCCATTAGATCAGGTTGCATGCACCGCAACTAATATGTATATAATATGTGATATTGGATGAGGTAGGTGTATTGGTTAACTAAGTGTTCCCTAGGATGAGTTGGGAGGAGATTTTGGTGTGTGTGAATATTTATGGGATTGTACACTGAAAGTGCTGAAATATGTTTTTATGATATGCTTGATATGTTCATAATATGATATACTTAGAATATTGTGAGGTTACTTTGAATTGTAGAGCAAGGTCCTCACTCAGCCCCGGATGGTAGGGTTGACTTTTTTATTTAACATGTTTCTGGAAAGCGCGATAGAGGAAAAGCTCCGCAATAGGGCTAACGATCGTCCCACAGCCTTATTGTCCCACCAATCCATTACTTCGGATTTGGTGAAAGTTGTTCTAGATTAAGTTGGTTTGACGAACCAAGTTTTCGTTATCTCGGGGAATGCCCCACATGAGATTGTTTTCTTTTGAAATTCGGATGTTTTTATTCTGTATTTGAACTTCTATTGAGCCTAGAAAAATTGGGGATACTCAAGTATGGGTTCGTGCTTTCATTGAAGAAGTACATGGTTATATTATTTTTCCGTATGTAGGTATATGTATAATTTAGAATGAAAAGAAATTTAATGGTTCTCTTGGAAAGGAATAGTCGTCCATGTGCCATTACGCTCTAAGGGAAGACTTGAGAAAAGTCAGGGCATGACAACACCTCATGTGATCCAAGTCATGGGCCCTACTCTCCCTCGCCGTGGCTAGTCTGTACAACTTCTTATCCCCATCTTTCTCCTCTAATTCTACATACAGGCGTTCAAAAGGAGCCATAATCTCAAGCTTTGCCTCCTTCCTCGCCATCTTATAAAGTTCCATATTAGTCCACTTCTCCACCTCATCCTTGCTTTCTACTAATTTCACATACGCCACTTTCTTCGCTTCCACCTTCTCTTAAACTTTACCATTCCACCACCAGTCCCCTCGATGCCCACCTCGGCTACCCCTCAATACCCAAAGCACTTCTCTAGCTACCTCTCGAATGCAACTGGCCGTCCTGTTCCACATACCGGTCGTATCCCCACTACTTCCCCAAGCCCCCTTGGCCATCAACCTCTCCCCTATCTCCTTTGCACTAGCCATGGTCAAACTCCCCCATTTTATTCTTAACATGTCATCCACAACCCTCCTCTTCTTCTCCATCTTAATCTCCAAATCCATCACCAAAAGCTTATGCCGGGTTATATGATACTCCCTCGAAATAACCTTACAGTATTCACAAAGACTGTTGTCAACCTTCTTATGGAGCAAAAAGTCTATCTGAGTCTTAGCCACCGAACTACGGAAAGTCACCAAGTGATCCTACTTTTTCAGAAACCTCGAATTGGCTATCATCATCCCAAAAGCTCTAGCGAACTCCAAAAGTGAGATGCCTCCCCGATTTATGTCTCTGAGGAAAAAGCCTCCATGCACGTCGTTATTATAAGATTGTATTAATCTCCATTGGGGAGCCTCTCTCATTAATACAAAATATATATAGGTGTACAATGTAGAATCCTTATACAATAGGAATTCTAATTCTACCATAATTATATAACACCGAATATGGTAATTATGATAAAAAATATACACGGCTAATATACTATATACGACTAATACACCCCCTCAGTCGGAGTGGGAGAAAGTCGGACGCTAAGACTGAATTTGAAGTCGAGGAAGAGCTGTCTAGGAAGGCCTTTGGTGAATATATCCGCATACTGATATGAAGAAGGCATATGCATCACCCTAACATTACCAAGAGCAACCTTCTCACGAACAAAGTGTATATCCATCTCAATGTCTTTGATTCGCTGATGCTGAATCAGATTATGAGATAAATATATGGCGGATATGTTATCATAGTAAACCAAAGATGCCTTATGCAAGGGACATTGCAGCTCCAAAATAGGATTTCAAAGCCAACAGATCTCAGCAATAACATTAGCAACGCCTCTGTACTCTTATTTTGCACTCGAACGGGATAGGGTGGCCTGCCTCTTGGCAGACCATGAAATAAGATTATCCCCTAAGAACACACAATATCCGGAGGTGGAGCATCACGTGTCCAGATAACCTGCCCAATCAGCATCCGTGTACAATAACAACTTGGTCGGTGCTAAGGGGTATAGATGTAATCCATAATCAAGTGTGCCTTTGACATATGGAATGATACGTTTAAGGGCAGTAAAATGAGGCTCGCTGGGGGCATGCATGAATAAGCATACCTACTGAACAACATAAGTAATGTCGGGCCTGGTGAAAGTAAGATACTCATGTGCACCTGCAAGACTCCTGTAGAGAGTGGGATCTGACACTGGGTTACCATTAACAACACTAAGCTTTGATTTAGAGTCAACGGTGTGGACATGATCTTGCAGTTTAACATTTTAGTCATGTACACTATCTGCTCTACATACTTGCGCAGACATAAAAACATAGTATCTGCAGAACGAGTCATGGATATCCCAAAAAAATAGCTCAACTTTCCCAAGTCAGTCATAGCAAATTTGATTTTAAGTAGTGCAATAATCTTATTTTCCAATACATCAGATGAGGCAATAAGCACAATGTCATCCACATATATTAATAAATAAGCAATATTATTTCCTCGATGAAAAGAAAAGAGAGAATTACAACACTTGCTACATACGAACCCAATTTTCATAATGTACTATGCAAAGTGATCATACCACGCTCGAGGGGCCTGTTTCAAGCCAAAGAGTACTTACGAAGATGACATATATGTTGAGGGGCTGCTGGATGAACGGAACTAGGTGGCTGGTGCATATAAATAGTTTTTTTCAGATCACCATGTAGCAACACATTCTTTACATCAATCTTATGTATAGGCGAATGCTTACCCATAGCAATACTCAGAACTGTGCGAATGGTATCCAGTTTCACAACCAAACTGAATGTCTCACCACAATCAATACCCTCCTTCTGATTAGTGCCATTAGCCACAAGTCTAGCCTTATACCTTTCTAAGTCATCGTTTCTCTGTATTTGTGATGAAAAAGCAACATGCATCGGATCACATTCACCCCCTCCAATCGAGGAAACAAATCCCAAGTGTGTTGTTTTGTTAAAGCATTAAACTCCTCACATATAGTCGCATTCCAATTTGGGTCTAGTTTGGCTAATTTTGGGTTTTTTTGAATCGGGGAAATGGTTTGTGTGGATAGGTTAAATTGGACTTAAGGTTTGAAAATCCCGTGTTGGGAACGGGTGTCCATACGATGCAGGAGGGTATGGGTTTTTGAGCTGGTTACCTGGTCTGGATCACAGTGCGGGAGTGGGTCCAGAAACTGATATGGTGTGTCGATTTGGTTACTGGGTAAGGCTGCGGGTCGGTTAGTTTATGGGTTTGACGAAGGGTGGTGTGACGAAACCGATCTTGGCAGATTGATATGGGGTGAGACGAAGGATGTGGGGTATGATGTCGGTTGAGAGTTAGGATGGATGGGTTGGGTCAGTATTTTAAGAGTGGTGGTATGGTGTGGGTTTTTGGGAGGTTGTGGGGTTGCCATGAGATGGTGGATGTGACATATTAAATGGGACGACGACAGGTGGTGAAACCGAGATGGTGACCTGATTGCCGGTGATGGCAGACGGCGACATTTGTGATGGAGAACAGTATAGTGATGGGGATGCAGATATGTGGTCAGTGGTGGTGGATGTACGTAGCAGAAACGCAGAGAGGCGGTCGGCGGTGTCGGTAGTGGCTAGTAGAGGTGGTTTTGGGTGGTGGACTAACATATTTCAATATGAATAACGGGGGAGATGTCAGACTCGTCAAGAAAGGTAGTCTATTTTTCAGAATTTTTGAATATTCAAAAAAGGGAAGGTAGTCTCGTCAAACGTGACGAGTGACATGGATTTGACGAGTAGACAGGTCATAGCAGAGATAGATCCTATGATTAGACGGGAAGCCTACGAAGACACATGGTGTGGTTCGAGGTGCTAATTTGTGAGGGACGGTAGAGGCAAAATTGGGAAAACACAAGCAACTGAATATCCTAAGGTGGTCGTAGGAAGGGATCTGACCGTACATAATTTCAGTTGGGGTCATATTATGAAGGGTTCTAGTAGGTAGATATTTAGAATGTATTTTACCATTTTAACTGCATAGACCTAGAAGGACGAAGGAGGGAGGCATGAAACAGTAAAGTACGAACCATGTTATTTATGGTGCGGATGATTCGTTCTGCTTTACCATTTTGAGGCGATGTGTGGGGATATGAGAAATGAAAAACCATGCCATTGTTTCTACAGAATCGGTGAAACAAGGAATTATTGAATTCACGATCATTATCACACTAAAAGGATTTAATGCATTTTTCAAACTGTGATTTGATAAAGGTACGAAACTCAAGAAATTTGGCAAACAATTCTGATTTAAATTTGAGTGGGTAGATCCAAATATAATGAGAAAAATCATCTAACAAAACAATATAATATTTATGACCCAGTGAACTAGAGATAGGAGATGTCCACAAATCAGCATGAATAATATCAAAAGGAGAAAACGTAAACTTGTAGATGCTTTAAAAGGAAGACGAACATGTTTGCCTAAAGAACAAGAAACACAGTGCTGGGCAAGTTTCCAATTATTACATGTAATAAAATTATTACCTCTAAGAAAATTAAAAAATGGGGATCTTGGGTGGCCAAGCCTATTATGCCAAGTTGACGGAGAGATATCGGCTAGAGATATGGGAGAGCAAGAGCTGGCAGCGGAGGTGGATGGAAATGGATAGAGATCCCCCGTGCTATTGCATCTCGTAAGAGGTGTCCCCGTACGAAGATCCTTCATAGTAAAACCAAAAGGGTCAAAGTCAACAGAGATAAAATTATTATGAGTAAATTTGTGGACAAAAATTAAGTTCTTAATGATGTTCGGGGCAGTGGTGTGTAGGCGGTACCATAGCCCTGGATTGGAATACGATGACCATTTCCAACAGTAATGTATTGAGGATGCTTTAAACGAAATAGTTTGGGAATTTTACCTGCAGAGCGGGTGAAGTCAGATGTGGCGCCCGAGTCCATGTATCAATTTTCATCGAGTTGCTGCAAGTTCAAGCTGCTAAAAGCCTGGCACAAATAAGAGGGGGCCAGATTATTGGGCTGCTATGAGAAGTGTGCCTGGGCGATGTGGGCCTGTGGCTGCTGGTAGTGGGTTGGTCTGTAGCCTGGACCCGGGCCCAATACGCCTAGGTTCTGAAAGTGGAGCTAGGCTAGCTAGACTGCTGGATATGTGGCCTAGTTACAGTGTTGGGAGGAGCCTGCTGGGCTGGCCCACGAGGCTGCTGCGGCTACTGAATGGCATGTTGTCCCCTGCCGCCTCTATCGCGACCCTTCCCATTTCGTCCACTGCCGCCCCTATTGCTGCGGTTCTGCCGTGGTTGACTACTCTCCGGCAATGGTGGCTGGCCGGCGGCGGTATTGTTTTGTGTGGACGTGGCACTTGCTAACGCCTTTTGGTTATGCTCTTCTTGCTTTACACGTTGTGTCTCTTCCAACAGTAACTGCGAACGAGCTTTGTTAAAACTGGGTAGGGGGTCATCCCGTTGTATCATCGTGGCTAACATGTCATATTCACCCTTTGGTAGGCCTGTAACCAATTGTAACACACTATTCGTTTAGGGAAACAGGCGTTCCGACGTTGGACAATTGGTTAGCCACCTGTTTTAACTGGCTGCAATACTCCGACATATTAGAAATTTTTTTAAGACGGGTGTTGTTGAACTGCTCTTCCAAGTACACTGCGCGAATGTTCTTGTTGTCTTGAAAACTTTCTTCCAAATGTGTCCATAGATCACAGGCGGAGGCACTCATTTTCATGATTGTGTAGAGTAAATCCTTGGATATAGTGCCATATATCCACTGTTTGACCACAACATCGAGGCGACGCCATATAGTGTCATCCATATCGGCAGGACGAGGGAAAGAGTTGTAGATCAAGTACATGATATACACATGCATGAATTGGAAACAGTTCCACCCATGACCAGTATTGACCATCTTCCTAATCAAGTATTAAAGGTATAAAGTTCTTGATGTTAGTAACAGCGAGAGCCGAATGGAAAGATGGCGAGGAGCGGGTTGTGGGTGTTTGGATGACGACTGGGGTAGAAGTGGAAGCATCGGAAGAGGTGGGAGTAGCCAAGTTTTCCATTATAGTAGTGGGGATTGGAAAACAAATTGGGATATAGAGAAAAACCGAGTATGTCGTTGGCCGAAGAGGAGAAAGTATAGGGTGGGGTGGGGATGTGGGAGGGGGGCAGCAAGGATAAGGGTTTTTCTAGGTTAGGATTTTAGCTCTTGATACCATGTATGATTGTATTAATCTCCTTTGGGGAGCCTCTCTCATTAATACAAAATATATATAGGTGTACAATGTAGAATCCTTATACATCTCTATCCAAGACCGAGACAACATAGGCGAAAGGGGCTTAGGGGACAGAATAGGGATCCTAATTCTATCATAATTACATAACACCGAATATGGTAATTATGATACAAAATATACACGGCTAATATAAGTGACCCGATATGTCCATTGAAATCCCCTCCTATAAATAACTTCTGAGTGGGCGGTACCACCCACCACCTCATCTAAATTCTCCCAAAATCGCCTCTTCTCCTCTCGTCCCCTCCTATATGTATGTATTCATGAATTTCTTATAAACATATAAGAGAAGATATCTATCTTAATATTGTACCGAAGTGACTAAAACTCAACGGTTACTGACCTGTACTCATCCTCTATCCAATATATTCCTTTGGGGGCTCCTGATCTGACCTTGTAGTTTTACCTCCATGATTTTACTCATTGTTTATACTGCCTGAAAATGTTCCAACATTTTGAGAAGCATCACAACTGTTCTATAAAGTGATAAAACGCATTGAATGCCACATCTCGACTAATCACAATCTTCTTATTGTTTGGATTGTACAACTTGTAGCCCTTCGAATTATCATCATAGCCGATGAAGATAAAGATCTCACTTTTATCATCAAGCTTCGTTCTTCTCTCATATGGTACATGAGCATGGGCTATACTTCCAAAGGTTCTTAGGTGGGAAATGTCAGGCTTTCTTCCACTCCATGCCTCTTGCGGTGTCTTTCCCCATACACTTCTTATTGGAGATCGATTTGACAAGTAGACTGCACACGCTACTGCTTCGGCCCAAAACTCCTTAGGAAGTTTCTTGCTTTTGAGCATGCTTTGTGCCATGTCGAGGATTGTTTTGTTCTTTCTTTCTACCACGCCATTTTTATGGGGGGATCTAGGAACTTTCACTGGTTGACGAATTCCATTTGCTTCACAGAATTCTTGAAACTCCCTGGAAGTAAATTCTCCACCTCGGTCGGATCTCACGGCTTTGATCTTTCTATCGCTTTCTCTCTCCACTATAGCTTTGAACTTCTTAAAAATTTTGAAAACTTCTGACTTCTGTTTCAAGAAATATACCCAAATTTTTCTTGAAAAATCATCAATGAAGAGAAGAAAATAGTTATTGTTACCGATAGAGCTAGGCTTGATCGGACCACACATGTCAGTATGGATGAGCTCAAGTGGCTTCTTGGCTCTTGACTCTGACTCCTTTGGAAAGCTTTTCCTGAATTGCTTTCCGACTAGACATCCTTCACAAAGCTGGTCAGGATGGTTGATGCGAGGTAGTCCCTTCACCATCTCCTTAGATAGCAGCTCTAGACCTCCAAAATTGAGATGCCCAAATCGAAGATGCCAAAGCCATGATGCATCTCTGTGGAAAACTTTCAGGCACTTTACAACATCGTTTTGTATGTTGATCAGGAACATTCTATTCTTTGACATTGTCACTTTAACAATGAAGTTATTCTTATCATCTTTTATAGAAAGATTATAATCCTTCATATGAATATCATAACCTTTATCTAACTTTTTGTCCTAAACTCAAGAAGTTATTCTCGTCTCTCTTTCTTGAATCCTTCAAAGTTCTTTTGATCTGGTGTAAGAGCTGCAAAAGAAGAATCATCCACAGGCTCGTTATAGTCTTTCTCTATGATATCCCACACATCTTATGATCCAAGAAGTGACTTCATTTTGATACTCTAATTATCATAGTTGTTGTTGTTAAGTGTCGGGACTTGGAATGGTGTCATACCATTTGCCATATCTATCAATATAATGAGAATTTGCAAAATCCGATTGCGCGGATGAATTTGGAATGCCGAAATACCTTGGGAGGGACCTGGTCAAATTTTTAATTTTCGGTCAACGGTCAAAGTCAACCCTAATCTGGTCAATGGTCAACGAGTTTGATGGCTCAGTCAACTCGGCTTGGACGACTCGGTCAAGTGGCTTGGTCAACAGGCTTACGTCTTGATCAACTCAGCTCCAACTCGGCTGACTCGGCCCAACTCGGTGAGTCAACTAGGTTTTCTAGTAGCACTCTTCCGGTGGCGCATGGCGGCGCGTCTAAACTCCGATCAGGGAGATTCTGGCGGCGTCGGATTCCTATCGTCGAGACATTCGATTTGATATACAATAGTGTATACTTTCCAACTGGCTTTGTTACCACTTTGTTGGAAATGAAACACTCTCACAATTAACTTTTATTCAAACTCAAACAAATATTACAAGAGCACTCTCACTCAACAACAAGATACTACAACTCACTCTTATAAGACTTTGCTTCTTCACTCACTTAGAAGCTCTTAATTTTTCTTGATACCTAAACTAAAATGTGGAGGGGTATTTATACTACTTAAGAATAATCCTACACCACACAAATGAACTAATAAAAAATTACAATAATCATACACCTCATTCTTCTACATTCTTCTCCATCCTTCTAACAATAAATTACCAATGATTCACATGCATAATTACTACACCCTAGAAGATTCTAGGTAGAAAACTTATAGTTTTGAACCTTGATTATGAATTTGGACTCCAATTTGATTGGGTTTGGATTTGGACTTCTATAATGGATTAAGTTTATGATACAACAGAGGCCTCTGGCTCATATCATAAGCGATCTTTGCAACTTTTCCACATTTTAAAAGTATAGCTAGACAATGAATAAGGATAGCTATGAGCTTTCAAAATCTTCATCTACAACATGATCTCAAACTACCACAAGCATCATCTTAATATCGTATGTTCAATTTGTATGATAGTATTAAAAGAAAGCATGTATGATGCAAATTGAACCTCTACTTGTAAATAATTTAGATTCCATATAGGCGCAATTGTGGTTCTCTATGAAAAGTGGATAAATGAAAATGAGATCGTAATTAAACTAATTATTTGTCTATTCTTCAAGAATCGGAGACACATTTGTAATACACATGCATTATAGACACTGTGAAATTATAAATCAACAAAGAATAGAAAATATCAGGTTTTGTGCAGATAAAAACTTGTTCTAAACGTATTAAATTATTTGGAAGAGTAGTTATGCCTTTGTTAAGAGTCTCACATCGAATATGAATTCCTTGTATGAACTTGGACAATGCTCACCCTATAAGCTAGCTTTTGGGGTTGAGTTAGGCCAAATATCCATTATTTACATGGTATCAGAGTCATGCCCATTCTAATTGTTTGATCACTGATGTTGGGCCCCCAAATTATATTATCCACACTCCAGTTAACAAGGTCTGGGCGTGTCGGGGAGTGTTAAGAGTCTTACATCGAATATGGAATGAGAACATCGACCCCTTAAATGAGACTTGAACAATCCTCACCCTACAAGCTAGCTTTTGGGGTTGAGTTAGGCCCAAGATTCATTATTTGCCCTCTTGGAACCAATTTTTGCTTACTATTACCAAGTAAAGATGTATATGGAAGTCAAATGCCATCTATTTTCCTCTAGAAGCAAAAGTACTGGAATCTACCTCACTATTCGTTTAACTAAATTCTAGTGTCAAAGCACAACTTAACTTGCTAACAAAAAAGTAAGGATAGTGTGGAATTTTATCAAGTACATCCTTTAACATGTCACCGGGTATAAGCTTTTATAAATGTTAAAACATTATACCTAAATCTACGTTCACTCTATCTTACCCTTCTCATACTCCACTTATGAAATTATATCGGGTATATTGTTGTTGGTGCTTTTCAAATATGCTCCTCAAGTGTTGCACTGTGTAGCAAACATAAGCTTAAGGAAGTAAAGTTTAAGAACGACTATTAAAATATAGAAATACCACACAACTATCCTTAGTTTCTTGAAATCTCTACACTCATTAAATTGCCAAAATAACTTGAAGGTCTTTTTATTTTAAAATCAAATACTTCACTGCCATTCCTTACGAGAATAAGGGGTTGAGAGGAGCCACTGCCATTCCTCTGTGCAATAGTTAGAGATTAAAGATGGCTATGAAATGGGAGAATAGAGATTAGTTCCCAAGATCTCTTTTCTTCCTCGTTTCCCTAGCTCTTCTCTGTCACATTTTCTATTCTTCATCAGACTTTGAAACCAGTTCTATAACATAAAGGCCATAATTCTTTAATTTAATTTTGGTAAATTTCATTCGTGATCATCTAATTCTGGGCTTATCACATAAAATGATTTTTCATTATTGAAAGAAATAATCCCTTGATTATTTTCATTAATTGAAAGACTATTTATACAAGTTACATATTTCCATAATAGGAGAATCCTATTCCTATTCTATTCCTAAAACCTTATTCTACTTGGATCTAACTTATACATTTATGGTAATACAATTATTATGGTAAGTGTACAATACTAATTACATTACAACATTATCTAAACTAGGATACTAAATATTACCTAAATACATACTCTATATACGGTAAAAGAAGAGGGAGAAACCGAGAGTAATATACACAATATACACATGTATATTGTGTATATTTAACACACCCCCACAGTCATAGCGGGTGGTCTTCGAACGCTGAGAATGTCCCTAAAATCTTCAAAAAGGACCGAGGGAAGACCCTTTGTAAAGATGTCTGCAATTTGATATCTTGATGGGACATGACAGACGCGTACCTGACCCCGAGCAACCTTTTTGCGGACAAAGTGAATGTCCATCTCGATATGCTTAGTGCGTTGGTGCTGAACCGGATTACCAGAAAGGTAGATGGCATTAATATTATCGCAATAAACCAATGTTGCCTTTTGAATTGGACAATGAAGCTCCAAAAGCAAATTACGTAACCAACATGATTCTGAGATCACATTAGCTACCCCTCGATATTTAGCCTCGGCACTTGAGCGGGATAGAGTCGACTGACGCTTCGCAGACTAGGAGACCAAGTTGTTGCCAAGGAACATACAATAGCCAGACGTAGACCGTATGGTGTCTGGACAACCACCCCAATCAGCATCCGTGTATAAGACAAGTGTGGATGTCGATGAAGGATATAAATACAAACCATAGTCCAGTGTACCCTGAATATACCGAATGATGCATTTGAGGGCATTCATGTGCTCAATTCTAGGATCATACATGAATAAACACACCTGCTGGACAACATACGGTCTGGTAAAGGTTAGATACTGAAGGGCCCCTACAAGACTGCGATAGCGGGTCGGGTCCTCATAAGGTACGCCGGCTGCGGCACTAAGCTTGGGCTTAGTATCAACTGGAGTGGAAGTGGACTTACAAGATGACATCCCAGCCCTCTCGATGATCTCAGCTGCATACTTCCGCTGAGGCAAGAACAACCCATCTGAATGACGAGTGACAGCAATTCCCAAAAAGTAACTCAAGGGCCCCAAGTCTTTCATAGCAAACTCAGAGCTGAGCATGGTCATGATAGACTGGCGTAAGGCATCGGAAGAGGCAGTCAAGATAATATCGTCCACATATAACAGAATGTAGGCTAAGGACGAACCACGACGGTAGATGAACAAGGAATTATCCGACCTGCTATGTGTGAATCCAATAGTCGAAACATAGTCAGCAAACCTTATATACCAGGTCCGGGGAGACTGCTTAAGCCCATATAAGGACTTCTTCAATAAACAGACATGATAAGGATGATTGGGATCCCTGAATCCCAAAGGATGATGTATATAGATTGTTTCCTTGAGATCCTCATGTAGGAAAATATTCTTTACATCTAACTGATGAATATGCCATGCCTTCGAAAGAGCAAAGATTAGCACCGTGCGAATGGTATCCAGCTTGACCACCGGACTAAATGTCTCACTACAATCTATACCAACCTGCTGAGTCTTACCATCACCCACAAGTCGCGCCTAATGATGAGCAAATGAACCATCTGAATTTTCCTTATGAGCAAAAATCACATAGACCTGATAATAGTAATACCAAATGGAAGGGGCACCAGCTTCCACGTCTTATTATCAATAAGAGCATTATATTCATCGATCATAACAATTTTCCATTCGGGTCATTTAAGGCAGACACATGATTACGGGATAAGAAGGATTTAGGGACATTAGAATGTAAATTAAAATGTCTTTTTGGTTTAAAAACACCTCGTTGACTATGAGTGACCGGTCTATGACTCGAGGGAGAATTGGACGGATTTTGGGAATTTACTGGGTTTGGGAAGGATCGCGGCGGGTAGTGGGCCTGGCTGCCCAACACGGATATCTTGAGCAAGAATCGGACCCGTTCCAGAATTGGGCTGGACTGGCCCAATCGCCGAAATTGGTCCAGTGGAGGTACTGGGATAGACAGGGGGTGACGGGTCAGTGGGGCTAGCGGGCAGTGGGCCTGCTGGAGAATTTTGAGTGCGGGAGATGTCCGAAACATGCTGAATAATATACGGGGATATACTATAATCCAAAAAATTATACGAACTAGGCACGGGAGTATTAACTTTAGCAAATGGAAATTGGGATTCATAAAAAATGACATGGCAATTAATGATGATTTTATTAGAGGATAAATCAAAGCATTTGTAGCCATGATGATTAGACAGAAAATCCAAAAACACACACGGAGTAGACCGGCCTGAAGTTTGTTAATTGTGGTGGACGGGAATAACGGATAACACAAACACCCAAAAACCCGAAGATGTGAATATGAAGGAATTTTATTATATAAAATTTGAAGGGGGGAAGAATATGTCAAACCTTTGGATGGAGTTATGTTAAGGAGATAGTTAGCCATTTGGAGAGCATGATGCCAAAAAGACGGAGGTACGGAAGCATGAATCAATAATGTTCAGACAATGTTATTTATGGAACGAATTTTGCGTTCGGCTTTCCCATTTTGTGAAGATGTCAGAGGACGAGAAAAATGATTCCATTATTAGCACAGAATTCTCGAAACACCCCATTGTCATATTCTTTGCCATTATCACACTGAATATTTTTTATTTCTCTATCGAATTGAGTTCTGATGAATGCTCTGAATTTTAGGAAGACGGAAAAAACTTGAGATTTTTTTCGCTATCGAAAACGTTCATAAAAACATAGAATAATCATCCAAAAAGAGAACATAATACCGATGACCCACAAAACTAAGAACAGGAGACGTCCATAAGTCGCTATGAATAATATCAAATGACATTAAAGTATGAGAATTTGAGTCTACAAATGACAACTTAACAATTTTTCCTAAAGAATAAGATTGACAATTTGGAGTACTACTCGTACCCTTAATGAAATGAAACTATTTTTATCTAAAGACGATAAAATAGAGGACTCCGGATGACCAAGACGAGCATGCCACAAGGAAGGAAAAATCGCTGCAAAGGTTGATGGCAAGGCTTGACTCGATGGACCGGAACTGGGTGTGATAGGATAAAGGTCTCCCCTACTATCACACCTCATGAGAGGGTTGCTCAAATTGAAATAAGACGAGAGCGTACCTGAATCGGATGCCATATGGGTAGTGACAGCGGTGTCCATATACCAATTTGGGTCGGGAGGATTTAAACCAAGCGTGTGCATTACGGCTTCGATGTCGGTAGGCGTGGGTGCCGCTGCCTGATGGGCTTCCGAGGACTGAGGCTCAAGCACCCCTGCTTGCGGTCTCGGCCCAGACTGCTGATTGTATGTGGACCAGGCCGAATTGGGCCTAGACTGTTGCTGAGCTGTCCAGTGAAACTGCCGCTGTGAGGCAAACTGGCTGGGCCCAAACTGCTGTTGCGGCGCCATCTGCCACTGCATAGGGGCCTACTGTGGCCCCCCAGAACTGTTGCTGCTGTGGCTAACCATCGCGAGGACTCCCACCGCCACCACCATTCCGCCAGCTGCCGCCGTTGTTGCTGCCGCGATTCTTGCCATTATTTTTCTTATTTCCACCCTTTTTGCCGCCACCGTTGTTGCGGTTTTGGCCCGAGTTGTTGGAACCGGTAGGATACACCATGGACTTGATCATCATAACTACGGGACTAGCACCGGTAGCCGCTCGTTTTGCCATGCCTGCTTCTTCTAGTGTAAGCATAGAACATGCCTGATAAAATTGAGAAAGCAGATTGCTTTGTCGAAGAAGCGTTCCAACACCACTATAGGCCTCTGAGTGGCCGGAAACCATTTGGAGGACCAAACGATCGTTCGAAATTGGCGCGCCAATGTTGCGAAGTTGGTCCGCCAATTCCTTTAATCTTTTGCAATAAGCCGAAACATTAGGGAAATCTTCCATATTGACGTGGGAGAAATTCTGCTCAAGGGTAACAACTCTAGAACTTTGATTATCTTGGAATATGTCATGCAGTCTATCCCAAGTCGCTTGTACCGTAGCGTCAGACTCAATAATTGTTTGCAAAAGGTCGGTAGAAATTATAGAATATATACACTGAAGGACGGTAGCATCAAGAGTCGTCCACAACTTAGGATCATCCTCGCGTTTTGGCACCTCCGTATCCACAGGAGCCGCGGGGATTATGTGATGGATGATTTGATGCGATCGTGCGTGAATTTTGAACAGTTCGGCCCACGTCGCATATTGGACGCTTTCTATTTCAAGAACAAGAGGGATGTTATTCTTGATGTTAGAAACTGTAAGGGCAGAATGAAACATGTTACGGGATGTAGACATATTGATAGAACAATATGTGATTGAGGGATTATGGAGAAATTTTTTGGAAGAAGGGGGTTCTCATTGGCATGAAACCCGAGAGCAAGGTCTCAGATTTTGCAAGACAGTCGACGGAAAAAGTTGGAGAATTTGGGAGAGAAAATAAACCTAGACTCCTGATACCATGAAAGAAATAATCCCTTTATTTTCATTAATTGAAAGACTATTTATACAAGTTACATATTTCCATAATAGGAGAATCATATTCCTATTCTATTCCTAAAACCTTATTCTACTTGAATACTAACTTATACATTTATGGTAATACAATTATTATGGTAAGTGTACAATACTAATTACATTACAACATTACCTAAACTAGGATACTAAATATTGCCTAAATACATACTCTATATACGGTAAAACCGAGAGGGAGAAACCGAGAGTAATATACACAATATACACATGTATATTGTGTATATTTAACAATTATATAAAAGTTATTCATTTTAAAATTTATCACACAAAAAAATAATAATTTATTTTTCACCAAAAAATCATTCAACTTTAAAGTTTGCCACACCAAATTATTTTTTATTATTTATCACATAAAAGTCATCAAGTATGAAAAAGTTAACTAAAAAGTATTTCACCTGAATTTTAATATTTTATATCGAAAATATTGTAGAGCACTCTAAAATAAGTTAATTACACTTGGGACATTTTTTAAACCTCCCTCAATAATTCGTTTCATAATATTAAACTAGTTGTGGTGTACAATACTACATTTCCTTTTCTCATTTTAATTTTTTGTAACATTTTAACTCATTATATAATGTTAAAAAATATGATCTAACTATTTTCCGTTACTAATATACTTATTTGTATAGTAAATTCATAAATATATTTTAAAAATAGAAAAAAAATTAATATTGAAGTTGGATGACTTTTATGTGATTGAAAAAAATAAGAAAAGTGATTTTTGTATGATAAACTTTGAAGTTAGACAAATTTATGTAACAAAAAGATTTTTAAAAAATATGATATTTATGTGATAAACTTAAAGTTGGATGACCATCGATAAAACTCAAATATTCTTCGATTTCCTTTGATTTCAAAATTTTCACCTACCTTTATTTGTTTTTTCAAATAATGAAAATAGAGAAAGAACAAAGAAAATGATGATAAAATTAGGATTGATTACTCTTCAAAAACTGCTTCCATACCAAGAAATAAAAGAGGAAGTATATGACAGAGAAGAAAGTACATGAGTCCTTAATTGGGATTTGGCTCCTCTCAAGTAAGCTATCTTTCCATTTCTCTCGGTTCGCCTCCCAAAGCCTTACACGTGTCTCCTTTAAAATTTAAGGATATGATTTACTTGTTTAATTCCACCCATTTAATTCAGGTTAATATTAGCATTCTCTCTCCATATACTTCACTGCACTATTTAAGAGAGAATGCTAATACTAATCTCGGTTAAATGGGTGGAGTTAAACAAGCAAATCCTGTCCCTTAAATTTTGAAGGAGACACGTGTAAGGTTTTGGGAGCGAACCGGAGGAAATGGAGAGATGACTCACTAGAGAGGAGCCAAATCCCTTTAATTGTTTGGAAAGTGGGACTTACACTAGTTCATTTGTCAATAATAGAACGTCTCACCCAAATATGACTTGACATGCCTAACATATAGTAAAGGTAAAACGGGTATTCTACATTTAAAATGAAATGACAAAAATACCCTCGATATAAATTTTAAAGCCCAAAAACTAACATGTCGTTCCCTGATCTCAAGTCATGCTTCTATAATAGTAAAAATTGCACCCTCGTAATTACTTTGTTCAATAAAGTTGGCACAACAAGCGGCGAGTAGGGACGGCAACAAGTCGAGTAGCTTTTGGAGCAGTGAGTCCAAAAACATCATCCATGTCAACTTCACTTGGCTTCATTCCATCAGGCAATTCCCAATTGAAGCAATGAAGAAGATTTGCCAGAGCCATTTCAAATGCATACAACCCTAATTGCATGCCTGTACAGACACATAAATCATTTATAGTGTTAGGAGTCGGGTTCAATTGAACTCATCATTTTTGACATATAGTATTATATATATGTGTGAAATCAGGCTTGAAAAGTTGTACTTCATTAAGAAAAGTATAGAAAGACTTTTGAAACTTGTAATCTTATAAAATATACTATATGATATTTTTAAGGCTATAATTTAAAATCAAACACTCTTTGTTGTCATTTTAAGTGATACACTTCTTAACGTGTTCCAAGAAAGAATTAGATCATTCTATATTTAAAAATAATTTAAATATGCTTTTTTGTGCTTATGCTTTGATTGAGCCGGGGGTTTCTCGGAAACCTCCGCTCTACCTACGAAGGTAGATGTAAGGTTTGCATACACTCTACTCTCTCCAGACCACACGTTGTGGGATTTCATTGGGTATGTTGTTGTTGTTGTTGTTATTATATTTAAAAATAATTTAACTTTAAAATTTTCATTTTATTAACCTTAACATCATGATTTGATAGATACAGAAACGTCATACGTAACATTTAAGACAACAAATATCAAGTCTTTATTGTTTTTCTTAAACTCAACCTTCAATCAGACTCCTTTACATAAAATGCAACTGAGGAGTAAACATTTAGGCTAAAATTAGAGAAGTTTAAAATTAAATTAAACAAATAATGTGTTATTAATTATTTTACACTAAATAAAAAAAAAGTATTATATAAAATGAAAAATATATAAAGAGTACATATATAATTAAGTTTTGAACTCATATTTCCTTTCACAAAAAAAAACTCATATTTCCAAATAATTCAGAAGTTTAAGTTTTGATTCCATCTCTACGTACCTGGACAAGACCTTCTACCTGACCCAAATGGTAGAAAGTAGAAACTCAAAGTTACCCCCTTTGAAATCAGCTACACCTTCCTTTAAGAATCTTGAAGGTTTAAAAGCCTTAGGATTTTCCCATGAGTTTTTGTCACGTCCAACGGCCCACACATTCACAATAACACGCGATTTCGCCGGAATATAATAGTCGTTGATGGTGGCGTCCTCGACTGCCTCATGAATTAGGAGGGGAATCGGAGGGTGAAGACGGAGAGTTTCTTTTATGCAACATTTCAAGTAGGTTAATTTTTCAATGTCAGTTTCTTCTACTTTTCTGTGAAGGCCAACAACGTTGGCAAGTTCTTGTTGTACCCTTTTGAGATCCCCTGGACTCTTTATTAGCTCTGCCATGGTCCATTCTATGCCTGATGCCACTGTTTCTGTGCCACCAAACATGACATCCTATGTAATAAAAACCAAAAATAAGCATTAAGTTATTGACGTTATCACGTCACTTAAAAGATATACTATAAGTAATTATTATAAATTTATAAGAATTTAATTTGTTTTAGTCATTATTAGTGTAATAAAAAAATTTCACCGTCTGACCTTTATAGCAAGTTACTTAATCTTCTTTTATCAATCAATTATTACCAAATTATGCGTACACAAATATCTTTTAAGTGAGCTTGAGCATGATTTCATAAACAAAGTACTTTTAATTTGTATCATCAACAAATGGAACTTAAACTCGCCTACAAAAAGTGGAAGTAGTTTAAAAGTGTAAGTTGTGTATAGAGACGGTGTATACAATTAGGTTAACTGAACCTTTTCCTAACAAGTCCAATAAGGTAACATGAAAAATAAAGTAACTATTATAACCGGTAAATTACACATTAATAGTGATAGAATATATGAAAATAATTCTTGTATATCTGTTTTATTCAATATAAATTTTCTAGATTAGGTTAGCATATATTCTGTTGTAATTAGTCAATATCTTCCCTAATTTCTAGCCGCACGTAACCAATGTATATATTGCAAGCACTATCAATGAAAGGACTCACCGGATTGAATTCCTTTATGGTATCAGACTAGGTCACCTCTTCTTCTTCCCCTGTTTTTAACCTAGCCGCAATCCTCTCTTCCACTAAAACACCTCCCCGATCGCCGTCTATCATGACCGATCAACCAAAATTTCAACCAACATTGGGCATAACCAATGTCAAATTCATTATTCCAGTTACGTTGGATAATGATTCCAGCCAATATCACTATTGGGCAGCCCTATTCAAAGTTCACGCAAGAGTCCACAATGTTCTTGATCATATCATCCCCTCTACAGATGAGAAAGCTAAGAAGGCAACTGATGCCGCGAAGGCCGCTGACCCTGACCTTTGGCATCGTCTTGACGCTGCCGTGTTGCAATGGATGTATGCAATAGTATCACAAGATATTCTCCACTCAACTCTTGTGAACGATGACTCGGCCGAGAAGGCTTGGAAAAGAATTGCCGCCATTTTCCAAGACAATAAACATTCCAGTCAGTTCATCTTGAAAACCAGTTTACAAACACCCTCTTGGAAGACTTTCCGACCACCGCGGCTTATTCCAATCTTCTCAAGCTTCTCGCCGATCAATTGGCCAATGTTGATGCCCTTGTCTCTAACACTCATTTGGTATTGAAAATGATTGCAGGTTTAACGGAGGCATATGCTGGATTTGTAACTCGTATTCAACAACCTTGCCTAGCTTTGAAACTGCAAAATCCAAATTGCGTTTAGAGAAATCGACACTCCTCCAATGTGCAGCCCGTGAATCGGGTTTGGCTGCTCTTGTTGTAAACTCCCCCAATTCTGATGATGATTAGCAAAACCCATCTCACGGTAATCATAACAATAGCAATCTAAACAATAACAATAATATTTCTGGACACAAGGGAAACAACAAGATACATAATAAAAACTCCGATGGAGGTGGCCGGAACTCTAGAAAAAGCAACTGTGGTGGAGGCAGTGACTCCAGCGGCGGGCAGAACATAAGCAGTGGCGCCGGCCGTGGACAGCAGCAACAGTGGCAGCCAAACCCTTGGGCACAGTGGTCTCCTTGGTCGATGCCTTCATGACCTTACCCAACTTATATTTGGGTCAGGCCCAATTATAATCCACGACCGCAGTAGCAACCCAACATCTTTGGGTCAAGGCATCTAAGCCCAAAAGACATCGAATCGGTCATGCACACACTTAGCATTGCTCAACTCGATCCATCTCGGTATAAGGACACCGGGGCGACATCTCATATGACATCCGCGCAAGGTAATCTCTCGTCTTATTTTAATTCGAGCAAAAATCATGGTATAATTGTTAGAAATGGTCATTCTATTCCGATTCATTATTTTGGTAATGCAAAATTAAAACTCCCTCACCCTCTATTAATGTTAAAAAATGTCATTCAAGCCCTTAATTTAATTAAGAACTTAGTTTCAGTTTGAAAGTTTACTACTGATAACCAAGTTTCTGTTGAATTTGATCCCTTTGGGTTTTGTGTGAAGGATTTTGCAGACGGGGATGACACCAATGAGATGTAATAGTCAGGGCGAGCTATATTCCATCACCACCACCACCACCACAAATCAAGTCGTTTCTCCATTCACTTTTGCAGCTTTATCATCTTCCCTTTAGCATGACCGTTTAGGTCACCCGGGAGAACCTATTTTAAACTTCCTTAGGCGAAATAATTTTATTGAATGTACTAAAACAAGAAACTCTAGTTTTCTCATTCATGTCCTCTTGGTAAACATGTTAAATTGCCATTTGTTGATTCTCATAACTCTACTTCTATGCCCTTTGATATTTTGCATAGTGATTTGTGGACATCTCCTGTTTTGAGTTCTTCATCTCACAAATATTATGTGTTATACTTGGATAATTTTTCAAAATTTTTATGAACTTTTCCCATCTCCAAAAAATCTCTAGTATATTCAACCTTTATCACTTTTCGAGCCTACATTAAAACTCAATTCCAACGGGAGTTAAAAAAATATCCAATGTAATAATGGTAGAGAATATGATAATGGTCCTTTTTTGAGTCTTTGTAAAGCAAAAGGAATTTCTTTTCGTTTTTCCTGTCCTCATACTTCTTCTCAAAATGGAAAAGCCTAAAGAAAAATCTGGTTTATTAACAGCATCATTCGAACTTTGATGGCTCATGCTTCACTCCCTCCTTCGTTTTGGCACCATGCACTACAAATGAAAACATATCTCCTTAACATCTTACCAAGTAAAACTCTCGCCTATCAATCTCCTCTAAATATTCTATACCAAAAAGACCCATCCTATTCCCACTTACGTGTTTTCGATTGCTTATGTTATCCCCTATTCCATGCCACTACGATAAATAAGCTTCAACATCATTCCACACCTTGTGTCTTTTTGGGCTATCCATCAAATCATCGCGGTTACAAATGCTATGTTTTGTCTTCAAATAGAATTATCATTAGTCGCCACGTTTTATTTGATGAAACCCAATTCCCATTTTCAAAGATGCATAACCCCACTTCCTCAACATATGATTTTCTGGATGACTGGCTTTCCCCTTATGTGATTCACCACATTCAAAGTAAGCCAACACCTCTCCAAAATGAGCTGGCCCAAACACCACAGCCCACATCTCCGCTGCCCAGTCCTTAGCAACCTAGCTCACCAGGAAGTAGTTCCACCGGAGTGCCCAGTCCATCCCAGACTGCCTCTCAGTCCACTTCTCAGTCTACTGTCGGAGGCCCAGGCCCAATCCACCATGCACAGTCCATTTTACTTCCACCTATTTCCAGCCCACTTCGAGTTCGGACCACAAACCCATTACAAGAAGCCAACGTGGTATTTTTAAACCAAATACAAAATATCACCATGGCCTCCTCACTTATGCCACAAAATCACCTTTATCACGTAACCCCGTGTCTGCACTCAAAGACCCGAATTGGAAAATGGCTATGGATGATGAATATAATGCTCTTATTAAAAATAAGACATGGGATTTTATGCCCCGTCCATCTGATGTTAATATTATTCGTTCTATGTGGATTTTCCGACATAAAGAAAAATCTGATGATTCTTTTGAGAGGCATAAAGCCCGTCTTGTAGGTAATGGTGCAGGTCAACAGGTTGGCGTGGATTGTGAAGAAACTTACAGCCCGGTTGTCAAACCGTAAACCATTCGCACCATGCTCAGTCTTGCTCTCTCTAAATCATGTCACATTCATCAGTTGGATGTTAAGAATGCATTTTTACTTGGTGAACTGACAGAAATAATGTACATGCATCAACCCTTGGGTTTTAGGGACCCGAAACGTCCTAATCATGTATGTCTTCTGAAGAAATTATTATATGGGCTCAAGCAAGCTCCCAGAGCCTGGTACAAACGGTTTGCTGATTATGTTTCTTCAATTGGGTTCTCTCACAGCAAGTCTGATAACTCTCCCTTCATATACCGAAAAGGAAATGATATGGATTACATTATTCTATATGTGGATGATATCATCCTCACTGCTTCTTCTGATACTCTTCGCAAGTCTATCATGACACTTCTCAGCTCCGAATTTGTCATGAAAGATTTGGGTTTCCTAAGTTACTTCTTGGGTATCGCAGTCACTCGTCATGCAGGAGGTCTATTTTTATCCCAGAAAAAGTATGTATAAGAAATTATTGAACGTGCTGGCATGTCTTCGCGTAAGTCTTGTCCCACTCCGGTTGATACCAAACTGAAGCTCGGTGTTAAGTCAAGCACTCCTTATAAGGATCCTTGTCACTACCGCAGCCTTGTAGGAGCTCTACAGTAACTCACATTCACGAGAGATGACATTTCATATACGGTACAACAGATCTGCTTATTTATGCATAATCTGATGGATGAATACATGCATGCTCTCTAGCGCATCCTGCGCTACATTCAAGGTACACTTTATCACAGACTGCATCTTTATCCCTCCTCAATAACTTCTCTGATTTTCTATACAGATGCAGATTGGGGTGGGTGCCCAGATACCAGGAGGTCCACTTCTGGTTATTGTCTTTCTTGGTGATAACTTGCTCTCCTGGTCGTCTAAACGTCAGCCCACACTATCTTGCTCCAGCGCTTAAGCTGAGTACCGAGGTGTTGCCAATGTGGTTTTTGAGTCATGTTGGTTACGCAACCTTTTTCTGGAACTACATTGTTCTATCCATAAGGCTACATTAGTTTACTGTGATAATGTTAGTGCCATATACCTCTCTGGAAATCCAGTTCAACATCAACGCACTAAACACATCGAAATGGATATTCATTTTGTTCGCGAAAAAGTTGTTCGTGGACAAGTACGGGTCCTACATGTACCCTCGCGCTATCAGATAACATATATTTTCAGAAAAGGACTTCCTTTGGTGCTATTTCAAGATTTCATGGACAGTCTTAACGTACGAAAACCTCCCGTTTCAACTGCAGGGGTGTGATAGAATATATGAAAATGATTCTTGTATATCTGTTTTATTCAATGTAAATCTTCTAGATTATGTTAGCATATATTTTTTTGTAATTAGTCAATATCTTTCCTAATTTCTAGCCTTATATTATGCATGTAACCAATGTATATATTGCAAGCAATATCAATGAAATGACTCACCGGATTGAATTCCTTTAAATAGTGCAAAATTTATTTTCATTGACAATATATATAACTTAAATACTTATAGAAGATAAGGCAATAATCTATCATAATAAAGTAACATTATACTAATAGTGTAGAATTATTTACACTTTGGGTTTTTGTTGGTGGTAGGTGCAGTGCAGGACAGGGAGTATTTTCACTATCACGATATCTTACTATCCAAATCCAACTTTGTTAAAAATTACTTATCAATTGAACACTAGAAAAATTCCAAAGTGGGCTTTCATTGTCTACTATAAATTCGTTTTCATTCGACTAATAATGAGCTCAAATATGGAAAACCTATTATTACTATTCTATTGATCAAGGTCATAATAGTAGGACTCTTTTTCAAGTATAATAATAAAATATATTAATAAAATATATACACATTCCAAATTTGTATTTTTCCAAGTTCCAGACCTACTCAATCTTCAATTATTTGCTACTAGGCCAAATATGGTTTATATTATTGGTGCATTTTTAATCGGCAGAGTGTAGAGCTGGGATTTCAAAGTTATAGGTGCTCAATTTTAGAATGACAATTTTAAGCGTTAATAATTGAATTCTAAATTCAATATGTGTAAATACTTAATGAATTTCATAATATAAATATAATGTTTGATCAAAAGCTATCAGGTTCGATCGAATTCGTATTTAACCTTCTAGATCCGCCCCTATTAACTGGCTTAAAATCGATCTAGGTTACTAATCTCACTTTTTATCATAGTCAGCAATAGTTATTTTTATATAATTTGATAAAAAAAAATGCACTATCAGCGATATTGAAATTAAGAGAGGTAAAATTAAAGTAAAGAAAAAAGAATATTAAGATTTCGAACTTACCATGATAATGGCTTTAATGTTATCCCTTGTAAGCCTAAGAGCATTCTGCAAATCATCAGAGTCATTCACTTTAGTTTCTTCACCATAAAAAGCCAAGAGCTCATCCACCATATCACTATCACCTTCATCGCTATAATTAGCCTTCTTTCTCTTAATATGATCATCAATTATTGAATCAATGAAATTATCTAATGATGCCCTAGCTTTTACAATCCTTGTATTTAACCCTTTTAGATCAGCCCATCCAAGCCAAGGTATAAAATCTGCTATGTTGAATTCAACAAAAAGTTTCGAAAATTCATGCATAATTTTTAACAACTCATCTTTTCCCCCATCCGAGCACGTTCCAAAGCAGCCCTGCAGATAGAGGTAACAAAATCAACTCATTTTTAGCAACCTGTTCAACCTGATTAATTAAGCTTAAATGACTTGATCTTGTTTTGAACCCAAAATGACCTATCGAACAATTAGGTCAAAACTAGTCAAAGGGCTGTAGCCCGATAGGTCAAAATGATACTCATGTTCTTAAATACAAAATCAAATCTTGTGTTTGAAAATTATATATATTTTGAAGAACTTAAACTAATAACTTTTTTAAAACAAATATGTTCGTTTTCACTTTTGTTTTTTCAAAAAAAACTTTATTTTTTTTTAAAAAAGGGATCAGGTTGGGGGATGAGTTATGACCGGTTATTTATTTTATCTTTGTGCAATTCATTTTATAAATACAAACTCTGAATGAGTTGAATCATGAACCATTTACTGATTTGACCTAACCTACTTATTTGCAATGTTTACCTGTAGATAATGTTTGTTGCAAGTCCAAAGACAAGTTCACCAATATTAACACTTAAACTAGTGCTAGTGGAAACAACCCTTGTCATGGAATGCACTTCATCACGATCTGAGTCCCAAGATTCCGCCCTTCTGCGACTGAAAAGTTTCATGACACATAATTTTCTCACTGACGCCAGAAGGGTCCATAGTTAGCAAAAGCCACATCTGCACGATCATATGATAAGTATTTCACGGCTGTAGGTGCAGGACGATTAGTGAATACAGTATCCTGCGACTGTAACACCTGACGAGCTTCAACTGGACTTGACATTACCGTCATATGGAGATATCCCATTTTGAGATATAAAATGCCACCATATTTTTGTGCTAATTTTGATAAGCCGCGATGTGTTAATTGGTCCATCATCATCATGTTGCCTATTATAGGCCAACCTTTGGGACCCGGAGGAAAATGTTTCTGGCGAAATCTTGATAGAATGATGATGAAGAAGATAGGGAGAATGAAGAAGATCAGTGACATCATGGGGTTAGTTTCTAAAGTATAATGTAGGGAATAAGTACTGTTTTGTATGATATCTTTCCTTATCTTATGAGTGGTGCTGGATTTTTGTGAGATGAATGTGTGGCCACTAATCTTTCATTCCTGAAAATAATAATCAAAATAAAAAAAATATAGCGATAAGTAATAATATTTGATTTCAAAGATTTGTGCGGGGGTTACAATCTTTATAAAATATTAAATAAAAAGATGTAATCCTCTGATTCTTCTCCTCACGATCATCAATCAAGGGTCTTGTTTGTTCTTGAATCGACAGATTACTTGTTATAATTTCACCAGGAATGTAGAGCCAAGCTTTAATCACAAACGTGGAGGTATGGAGACTTACCGCTCACCACTTGGAGACGAAGACTTCTTAGTATGAGGAAGACTTGCGGATCACCTTTGGAGATGAGAGCTTCTCTATATATCTTTTTTTTATTTCTTTGGCTTTATGAAGACCCCTATTTATAGTTGTAGGGGAGATCTAGGGTATGTATACTATTGGTCGAACTATGTCATTTGAACACTTGGCGATATTTGATTGGCTCTTATATTGACTTGGCATGTTGCTTCAACAAGAAAAAATTCTCATTTTTTAGAAAAAAATTATAATTTTTATAAAAGTAAAATAAAATATATGAAATAGAAAATTCAATAAAAAAAAAGTATCATTTATCTTTCTGCATATGGTATGATTCTATTGGTCCTTGACTTGACTTGGCGTGCCACGTCATTTGACACATGGCGTGGACCTTGGGATAATGGAGCAGGCTCATCATGTGAAGCCCAACATGATAGACTAGCCCAATTGAATTGGTCTTTCAATTAAATCAATATATATTGGACTTAATAAAAAAATTGAATTATATTAGCACATAATATTTGTTTGGACCAATACATATCGAATTTGAAATATGATCCAAATTAATTTGTGGATTTCAATCCGATTAAATTTCACTGCCTACATAATGTATTTGAACCTCAATTATTGCTAGATTTAATATTTTGGTGGATACGATGGGGCATTTATATACATGTTTCAGTTGGGCACGAATTGAACGTGTCATCACCAAGTTGGCGCCGTTCATATTTGGTTCAATAATAATTCAAGAAACTATATATAGATTAGTATATTTGCTTGTAACTAGTACATTTCGGCGGCTTATAGTTAAATTCAGCAGTTATTTACTCCATTCGGTATTTATTTTACGGAAAAGTTAAAAAATTTCTTAACCTATTAGAAATGGCGAAAAATGTTATGCTTTCATTTATTGGATAAAAAATGTTCCTCCTTCCATCTATTTGAATTAACTCAACACATTAGAAATGACTCAAAAATAACCTCTTTCCATCTATTAGATCAAATCTTTACATGATGTTATTTTTAGACTTAAAATGACCCCTTAATTAATAATACAATTATCTGATATTTAATTAAATTTTAATTAAGTACGTGACCTTTATTATTTTTATGTGTGAATTAGTTTTGACATGAATAATTGTTAATTAAGTCACGCTATGACTTTGATTATGTATCGGGTGATGAGTTCGTATATGGAACTACGAATCTGTATTTCGATGCAACCAACTTGTAACATAATTATATATAACGTGTATAAATATAAGTTTTTTACGCAACATTTATGTGGGAAGTTATTTACCATATTCACTGACTATCCAATGAAAGGTCATGCTGTACAAATTGTTTTTCTTTTTTTGCTTTGCATTGATTTCTTCTTCTTAGGAACTCTTGTTGTTTATTGTTATTAACTTTAATGTGTTCTAATTTTTAAGAATGATGTGAAAAGACAAACCGTGTCTTTGTTAAACAAAATTAATCAAGACTAGAAATTATTAAATAAAGAAATGAAAGCGGATATATTGAATATAATTATTTTTAACTTATTTGTCAATTAATTATTGTCATTTATAGTTGTTTTGGTTAAAATAGTGTGAGCTATTAAGTTTAGAATAAGAAAAATTAGAGTAATATTGCAGGCTTGAGGGGAAATTCATTACAGAAAATGATAGCTATAGAAACACGTCCTTAATTAGGACAAGAGAGGGGATTCATGAAATATATATAAAAAATCAAAGTCACGGCTAGATATTGATAGTGGTATACAACTACCCCTAGCATCCTACTATTAATATCTATAGTCTAGAAGGACATCTTTTTATCTAAATAAGTGATAGATGGGGCATTTTTTATCCAATAGGTAAGGAGAATATTTTTGAATCATTTTTAATACGCAATAGGTTTGACCCTTTTTCATTTATTTTAAACCAAACAATTTAGCATTAACAATTATAAATTAGAGAGAGTACAATTCATTTAACCATATATAGTTAAGTGATATATGTGTATGAGAGACACATGTCTTACATTCATTATTTGGTACAAATACAGTGTGTGAACTTGGACAGAGCAACAATATAAAGTTTTAGTTCGGACTAACTCAGTAACTTTTGCTAGATTCAATATTTATTCATTAAGTATTTATAAATATTTACTCGTAAAACGGTACAGTTGAATTTATATATGTGGATCTTAAGTGACACGTTAGATAATAATTATAGATGAACTGCACTGAAAATGAATAATAACAAGACAAGATAAAGTAATGCTTAGCCTGAGCCTTATGACAACTTTTGGCAAAGTGACGGTAACTTGTATGAAAGCTCAGAAATCAAAAGAATAACAATGAGTATTTTGTAATTACTAGAATCTGATGGGTCACAATTGAATGAAGTGCCCTATTTATACATGCTACACGGGTACACAACCCACGAAATATGTGAGGAGAATGAATGTTGTAATAATTGAACAATCAATCTCTCAATAAATGCCATTAAAAGTCTCCATTGAAAGACGTGTAACCGGTTTGATAACGGATGTCTGTTACAACTCAAACGACTTTCAGTCTTTCATACTACCGGTACCGGTTACACTTATATTGCTCCCAGTACCATTTGAGTGCTACCGAAAATGCCTCAAACTGACTTGGACTTGACTCAGCATCAATTGCCATGTATCGCATCATAATTCGTACATCTGTTATGTATGAATTTTACCCTATACATATAGTCCCCGCACTTTCCGATCGTGACTCTCGTGCAAGCGGGAAGTGGATTTGTCATAACCTATCGATGTTTCATGCATTGGTGGAAAATTTGAACCATAATGATTACAGAATCTGTCAAACGTCACATCCATTTACTGCTTCTGAAACGGCGGCCACTGAACAATCTCTCTGATCGACGTGAACTGCCGTAATGTTGGTTCACGTCTTTTCACCTCCAAAAATGCTATATTATTTTACCATAAATAGGAGGCCAAATCTTTCACATAAGGAAACCACACCATCTACAAATTTCTTTCCATAACTTTGCTTTCTTTCATTCTTCCCAACATTCTAAAAAATGTCTTCTACTAATTCTTTTCATTTCCACTCATCTAAGGATAACAACGACCTTCCCAGCCGTCATCATGGGAAATAACTTGTTTCCCCTACAACCCCAAAAGTGGATTTGCACTCTATTGCTGTCGAAATCCTCTCTTCATGCTTTGATTTTTCAGGAGACCTCCGTGTTCAAACCAACTACGAACACATTAAAAAATTGAAATCCAAAATAATAGCCAAGATCCTTCCTAGTATTATAAAGGATTTTGGTTTTTCTCCTGACTTAGTTTTCATAACGGTTGATCTTGTCGACCGTGCATTACGGTTAAAGGGTTTTCTATGACGTACACCTATTCATTCACCATTGGTTTCAAAATCCCCATCCCAAAGATTATTAAGGATTTTTTTTCGTCGGGGTAGGGGGTTTGCTTAGGCCAAGTTGCTCCACAAATTTGGAGACTTGTCTTCTACATCCAAATATTAGCCAATGTTGTTGATGTTCCGTTCATAGTTGACCACCACCTCCTCCTGTATTACCCTAGGGTTTTATGAGGCGGAATTATCGCCATGTACCCCAGAGAAATTCGTATCCTTATTAATGCGGAGGATAATCACGACTGTGATTGGCATACCTGTTACATTCTGATCAGGACTGACCAAATTAACCAGCCTTCTTCAGATTCTTTCCCGGAAGAGTGGAATCCCTCCCGTGAGTATTTTCTTTTTTCTTTTTTTACAGGCCTATTTGCATGGTTATCCAAATAAAGGATAACTTTTTTCTAACTCAAAGTTTTATAACTTTTCAGCCATTCTTGTCGAGCCACAACTGATTGAAAGGATTTTTGAATGGGTAGTAAGTCTTCTCCATGTCTCCCCCAACACCACCAGGACTTGGAAAAGTATCACCTTAAAATGGTGGAAGGGGAAATACCATGATAAGCTTTTGACCTAAAAAACTCCCTCCTATTCATATTTTATCCTGGATTCTCCGAAACTCCTTTTCCAATATTTTCCCTCTGTTACTAGGATACCCTACTTAAAACTCCTCAGCCCAAAAAGTGTAATCTCGTGTGGCAGCCTTGTTGAACATTAAGTCTGCTTCTGGCAACCGAAAATGAAAAGCTCAAGACGAGGTTGTCGAGCCCTTGGTGGAAATTGGTTCCTGGGTGAGAAGCCATCGCCAACTCACAGAGTATTGGAAGGAGCTGCAAACAAGAGATAAGGCGGGTGTCATCCACATTGACGAAAAAGAGAAGGTGAATGAAGAGATCCCCAGTTCGGATAGTCCAGATTAGGAAGCTCTAGAGACAGAAACTCTCATTGCCCTTGAGGGCCATTCTAAGCATGGTTCAATTTCTATTTTCGAAACCAAGGTCAGGACATCTGCTTCTTCCCCTCAGAAATCTCCAAATGCTACTCTTGAGGCTTCCATTACTCATCAAGCACGAATGTGCGGACCTAGACAGTGCCCAGGGACAAATCCATACTTCCGAGCATACCATCACTGAACTTCAGGACAAGTGCCAAAGGTGGAAACTCTGAAGAGACTTGGTTGTTGTGAAGAGTCGAGTGGACGGTCTCGAGGAAGCAATCAAGCCTGGTTTCAATATTGCATCAGAAATCCAGGATGTTGAAATTGATCTTACTGATGCCGAGTTTTCCTTGGAGGCTCTTCGTGGAGACAGAGAGAATTTAGATGTGGAGGCTGATGGAGAGGCTGGAGATGATGATGATGACCCCCCCAAACTAATCTTTTTAGAACTCTTATTTTTGTTAGCAACTCCCGAAACACCCCCAATGGATCATGGAGCGGGCAAACCATAACCTTTTGCGTGGGTTTTTATTTCAATCATTTGTTTTGTTACCGGGTCACTTTTGGACCCGGTTAGTATCTTTTGTATCCGGACTGGTTTCACTCTAGGAGAACATGAATGAATTTTCATTTTGCAATTCTGCTCCAAGTTTTCACACTTTATTTATTTTTATAAGCAAGCAGTAGGTCAGACTTTATTACTTTGCTTTATGACCCGGAACCTATCTTTGAGGTTCTCTTTATTAGAATAGGTTAAGACTTGAAGTTTACAGAATTTCTAATAACCTTAATTAAATTTCAAAGATGTATTTTTCTTTTCATCTTTAACTGGGCCTCTTATGGCCTCCAAAGTTAGTTCCGGGCTTAACTTGTCTCAGAACAACTTAAAACTCCGGTACTTCTAGTATCCGGAAACTTAACTTTTTTGTTAAGGTTTTAATAAGAGAGGGCCCTTATTTTTAATGTTGCTATAGAAAAGGACGTCTCATGTTCATTATGACATGGAATTTTCGATATGTTCAATATAACAACATACATTTTATGCTCGTGATGGAAACAATTTATTTATCATAAAAGAAAATTCTTATTGATTCTCTTGACTTACAAATATGAAGATAGTTGCAAGAATAATCCGGCTGCCATCTAGTGTGGTCAGTTTGGTTACATATATGCTGAATACCCGGGAAATCCTTAGTATCTGGGAAGTCCCAGTGTTGGTGCTCTTTAGAAGCGTTAAAATTTCAAAATCTTCTCCATTTTGGGTGTGTATGGCCCCCCCAGTATCTGAGACTTCATGCTATGAAGGCTTGAATACTGGACAATTCTCTTCGGTAACAAGATCATGAACATGCTTATATCATGATGCAACCTCATTAAAAACCTTGTCGGAAAAACCTAATTGGGATAAAAACTAGTCGAAGGGAAAAAAGTGCAGTGCATGCTCGGACCTACTATACATAGTACTTCTTCAAGTGAATTACATTCCAATTGCTAGTAAGTATATTTCCTTGTTGGTCAGCTAGCTGATAAGCTTTTTATCGGCAATACCGGTTACAATGTATGGTCCTTCCCAGTTTGCTCCTAGCTTTTTTGAGATTTGTTATTAAATTAACTTAAGGATTTGATTATCTATCATGTTATGGTACTTATTGGAAAATCAAGTTCGAATTTTATTAATGTGAGCATGAGGTTCCCTTATAGTTTAACTCAGGAATTCTAGTCTTATATATCGATATGAGTACCATTAGAACTGTAATCTCATCTAGTTAACGTACGTGAATAGAGTGGGCTCGCAAGGAAGCTCAGATAAGGGGAAATCTATTGCGTGATTTTTCGGCTTCGAAACAGGCAAGTTGAGACTTTCTCGACTCTAGTGTAAAGTTTATGTGTCAGTATGCCAATAATGTATTAATGGGAGTAACAGAGTATTGTGGGGTCCCATGTTAGTGAGGTGATGAGCACTAATATGGATACCGATGAACTTAATTAGGTAATTAATGAACTAGTTTGATATATCTGAAGGAGTTTATGTGTTTATCCTTCGGGACACGGAGCGTGGTGCAAGAGTCCGCTTAGTTTGGTATGATACTGTTTACTTGGACTTGTAACCATTATTATGATATTTTGATGTGACTTGTCTTGCATTTATCACTCCACATCTCATCTAAATACTTAAAATGAAACTGATAAATACTGATTATATTGATTATGTAGATTTCATAGTGTTTACATAACTATATCATTCATATATATTATATTTAGCATTGAACTGTTGAGATATTGCTGAGAGAGGCTTTGGAAGACAGTCATTAGATATGGTACATGATACGAGAGTGATGATAGATGATGATACTACAGTCACAGAGCTGAGATCGGATGGGTATATGGACCTCAAGAGTCCCTCATGGCTCACGTGACAGCTACTGTAGTATATCGGGTACATATGGCCATTGCATACATACATACATATCATCTACATTGCATGCATTCATATTCCTGATATGTGTTTGATGTTGTGTGTACTCGATGTTGATATTTGGTAAACTTTATGATCATATGACTTTTACGGAGAGTAATACTGGTACCTTGTAACTTATAGTTGATGTAAGAACTACATATAGAGATGGGATCTCTACGTATACCTTAGTAAAAGAACTAAAAGATTGAACCTTTAATGGTAAACTTGTTTGTTTGGAGAAAATATTGAATCTTAATAATGATTGTGCCTCAATTCGTGAAAGGGTTGGACCCTTATGAGTAAAACTTATTCTAATTAATGAAATGAGGTAATCTTTAGGATTTAGATGGCCGCTTGGGTGTATGTTGGAACCTTATGGTTATATCTATCCTAATTGAGGTAAAACTAGAAACTTTATTAAGTTCTGTGAAGAGCAATGGACTTTATGACTCGATGTGGTTGTAGAATCTTTACCTAAATGCTTGAATTATTTAGAAATTGTATAATTTGACTAACTAAGAAAGAAGAGAAGTATTTGGAGTACCAATCCTCACCATCGCTATAGCTAGGATCGGTCGACGATGTTGTTTGGTACACATACTTCCCGTACTCACTCTACACTTGCTGCACTCTATGTGCAGGTACTGATCCAGACACCAGTGTATGAGCTTAGACGCGGTACTTTGAGATATCTCTTGGGAGCCCAGGGTGAGCCGCATACACTATCCCGGCACTGAAACTCTCCATCTTGTTATTTTACCTTTCTGTCCTTAATATTTCAGACAGTGATTTGTATATCATTTCAAACTTGCAGTCTTGTTAGTAGCTCTATACTCATGACAACCAGATTTTGGGGTTTCTTTCAAGGTTTATGTATTAAGTCCTAATATTTTACAAGTCTTATGTTGTTTCCTTCATATTTCCACATTTGCTTTATAATATTGACTTTTGGACGTTAGTAGTTCACCTACGGGTTAGGGTAGGTGCCTGATGACACAATGAGATTTTGGATCGTGACATCCAATCAACATTGCATCAGTTAGTAAAATTCCCTACACCAAAAGAGAGTCAACAAATTTGATGTAAACAACCTGCTACTAGGGATATGTAAGCCATAGATGAACTGGAGGTGGAAGCAGACCCCAAATAGTGGAAGCAGACCCCAAATAGCAATTACAGAAAGCAGAGCTGGTACCAGAAGAGGTTCACCAGGTTCCACCGGTAGAAACAATATCACCCTATCCGGAAAAGGAGTTTTCAGATCGGGTCAAGTACCCAGATACTTCATGTAGCAGATGAATCAGATGCCACCAAGTCCACTGAAAAGGAATTGGAGCAGAACGCACTACATCCGTAAAATCTCAATAGGAAAGTATACATGGGCACCGAATTAGCCCCCGAGCTCAGGGATTTAATTCTTAAGTATCTTAGATATAACATTGATTGTTTTGCATAGTCCCATGAAGATATGACAAGCATTCCTCTAGAAGTCAAAACTCATAAGTTGGGCCTGGATCTTAGTTTCCCTTCGGTACGACAGAAAAAATGGCCGATAGCCAAACTCTGCAATAGGTTTGCTAAGAAAGAAGTAGCTAGAATACTAAATATAGGGTCAATCCGGGAGGTACCTCCCGGATTGGTTAGCAAATGTAGTTGTAGTGCCTAAAAAGGATAATAAATTTAGAATGTGCATTGATTATAAGAATTTATATAAGGCATATCCTAAAGACTCATTCCCGCAGGAAACCTTTGAGGTATTGAGGAAGTACAATATGAAGCTGAATCCTGAGAAGTGTGCCTTCGGGGTGGGCTCTGGTAAATTCTTGGGTTTCTTGGTTTTCCAGAGGGGGGTCGAGATAAATCCGAATAAAATAAAGGCTATTCAACACATACTAGATGTACTAGAAGATTTTAAAGCAGAGCAACAGTTAACCAGTCATGTGGCGGCCTTAAGTAGATTTATATCCCAACCCTCAGAAAATGTCATAGGTTCTTCTCACTTTTAAAGAAGAAGAATAATTTTGTATGGACGCCTGAGTGCCAGCAAGCCTTAAGGGACCTGAAGACGTACTTATTCAGTCCTCCGCTCATGTCAAATTCAAAGGACGGACATAAACTACTTATATACTTGGTAGTCTTGGAGGTAGCAGTAAATGCATACTGGTGAGGGAGAACAAAGGTACATAATTTCCTATTTATTACATAAGTAGAGTAATGTCGGGGGCCTAGACACGATATTCGTTACTTGATAGATTGGCTTTTTCCTTAGTATTGTCATCGCGAAAGCTTCGACCTTATTTTCAATGCCACCTAATTGCCGTACAAACAACTTTTCTTCTAAAAATGTGTTGCATAAGCCTGAACTATTCAGGCGCTTGACTAAATGAGCGGTAGAGTTAATTGAATTTTATTTTGAATATAGACCCTGGACTATAATAAAGTCACTGGACCTTGCAGACTTTGTGGCCGATTTCAGTTTGGAGTAACCCCACAAGCGAAAAAGGAGGCTATCCTGGTCTCGGAGACTACCCATGGGCTTTAGACACTTTATACAGATGGTGCCTCTAATGTCAGTAGGATCGGTTTGGGTGTTGTATTGCGAATTCCCACCGGTGAAGTCTTGAGGCAAGCAATACATAGTGTTCCGTTGACTAATGATGAAGTAGAGTATGAGGCTTTGATTACAGGTTTATAGCTAGTCCGGGGGATAGGTTCAAAAATCCTCGAAGTCAAGTGTGATTCGCTGCTGGTAGTGAACCAAGTCCACAAAGTGTTCGAGGCCAAAGAAGAGTGTATGTTGAGATACCTTGAAAAGGCTTTGAAGTTGTTATCCCATTTCCAAGAGTGAACGGTGGTACATATACCTCGGGAGAAAAACATAGAGGCAGATGCACTTGAAAATTTAGGCTCCAGCACGGAGGCCGAGGTTCTAAAATCAAGTTAGTTATTCAGTTGTTGCATTCGTTACTGAATCTCGTTGGATATGATAAAATAAATTCAACCATCCTAACTTTGGACTAGATAAATGAACTCTTGGATTATCTCATGAACGGAAAGCTCCCAGAGGACCCAAAGGCATCCAAAGCTCTAAGACCAAGGCTGCTGGTACTGTGACGTAGATGGAAAGCTCTACCGTAGGTGTTTTTATAGTCCCCTATCCCGGTGTATAGGCCCTGATGAAGCAGATTACATGATAAGAAGCTGCAGCTTACGTAAAGATACAAAAGAAAGAGGTGAATGATATCCTCAATTTCATGAATTAGCGAAAAGCCCCAATTCTAACCCTAAAATTTCCCCCAATTCCCAAAAGGGTTTGTAACGTGAAATTGGTCAATAAATCATCAACTACTAGTTAAATACGACACTAGTTTATAATATAAGCATCAAATAATTAATACCCAATCCACAATCCTTCATTACAACTCTCTTATTCTCCTCAAAGTATTTCTACATTTTCCCCCATTTAATAAATATACTTAGGATGTAATATTACTAGTACATATTAATGGAAAGAAGAATGGTTACCTTAATAATGAAATCACTCTTGAATTCTTCAATACCCTTTTGCCCAAGCTCTAGTTCCAAAGAGGAATAAATTAAAGAGGAATAAATTTGGAGAATGAAATGAATTCTAGGTCAAACCCACATTAAATCTGCACAGTGATCCACTCCGGCGGAAACCCTATCCACTGGGGTGGAAGTCACTTAATCCCAAACTGTTGCTGGAATGGAAGCTACCTCTACTGAGGCGTACACACCCCGGCGAAGAACTGATGTGTGGTGAAATTACGCATTTTTATACCTTTTTCTTAATCTTTTCTATCCCTAAGTTTTAATGTAATTTCGTATGTTTATTGTGTGTTTATAGGATTTTTACCTCGGGACACCAGAAATGAGAAAAAAAACATAAATATGGACAAAAGTGCCGTAAAAATGGAAGAAGTGCAGCAAAGACCAGATGGGAAAGTTACACCTCAGTTTCAGCCAGTGATTAGAGGAATTCGGAGCCCCAAAGTGCGACCCATTCTATGGTCCGCACTTCTATTCTGTGGAGCATAGTTCGATCTGTGAACCACTGCTCCACATCAGTCCCAGCTCAGATTACAATGCTTCAGAGCATTTCTACGAGCCAAAGTTCAGTTCAACGGACTGCATTACTTTTCGCAGTTTGAGACAGTCTAAGCATGAAGACACTCAGCGAACCGTAAGCCATTTTTGTAGACCATAGATCAGTTTTGCAGTCCCATTCTACGGTCACAGAGTGGATGGCAGTGGTATTTTTATAATTTTCTGTAGTCTGAATTTTTGGGTCCCTATATAAGTCTTGTCTAGGGTTTGGAGAAGGAGACCAATTAATTACACAATACACCAACTAACAAAAACTCATTCTCCAACATATTTTGAGAGCTTAGAAGAGAGAGAAGAAGCTTTGGAGGCTAGGGTTTCATCACTCATCCCCTTGGAAGTGAAGACTTGAAGTCATTAATAAGAATTTCTTACTTCATCCCTTTATTTCCTTGCTTTGTATTGTCATATTTGGTGTGAGTGATGACTTTGGACAACAAAGTTGTAAAGACTTGTTGAGTAGTATTTGTATTTAATTCTTGTTGCTTTTGTATTGATTATTTCTAATTATTTATAAAATGGGTCTCTTGCTTATTTAATTAATCTTGTTCTTGAATATTTACAAAGGGAGTAGCTAACCCTAGGACTTTCCCATCTATCCTTAATTAAACTTGAGAGAGGAAATTAGGGTATGAGTTTAGGGTATGAGTTAGATTGATTATCACGATTTGAGGCTTTAACCCTCATCTAATGGTTTGACCTTTAGATAGGAAAACCCCTAGTGTAGCCTAATATTGGAATGTGATTGATGCTCCTTAGTTTGATTGGAGAGAATAAGATAAGATAGACCCGCTAAATAGTCGAGAGGCATTAGTGGATAATTTAGATTCCTAGGCTAATTTACTAGATCCATGTTTAATTAGTGGTAGATAATCACTTGCAATGGATCATTATTGAGTTTAAGTTAAAGTACTATATTCCATAGCTCCGAATTTCCATAGCTTGTGATCCCCGTTAGTTAGTTTTATCTTTATTAGTCTTTAAATAAAATAGAATATTTGAAAATTATTTGTTTTGGCTTAATTAGTGATAATTTCATAACTAGCTTAATTGCCCAAATATATTATTCCCTATGGGATTCGACCCCGACTTCAAGTTGGGTAAATTATATTGCGACGACCGTTTATACTTTTTCTTTGAGGAGTGTATTTGGACATTATCAAGAACTCATACATTGCGGCGGATCCTTGACTGATATAGGAGTCCCACTTTAGTGAGCCAGGCCTCCACTGAGGCGGACGCTTGGTCGCACGTTGACACCAGCAACCTGTTGCAGTCTAAAGTTATTAAATCCTCTGTCAACCACATGAAACACTCCCGGGACCTCCCAGACACAAACCAAACATGCTACTCTATCGGAAAACACATTCTAGACCCTGCTCGCACACTCGAATTTCCCGAAAATGATCTCTAAAGCTCGGGTTTGACTAAAGTCAACACTTAAGTTTTGGTTTCACAATTTTATAAACTAATCCCCAAAACACACCGTGCTGCCTCGGGACCCAAACCAAAGGCTTGACTAAGTCATAAATGTCGTCTCAGAGCTAATGGAACCAACAAAACTACGAACGGGGAACGTTTATCCAAAAGTCAACTATGGGTCAAACTTTTCTAATCTCTTAACTTGGAATTTCTCAAACTTAATAAAATGAATTCAAAATCTACCCCATCACCTCATAGACATTGTTATTCATCCCCGCAAGTCATAAATACCAAGAATAAGCCACAAGAAGGGCATTCTATTGGTTACAGGTTCAAAATGACCAAATGGGTTGTTACATAGGATCACCTTCATGTCATGTATCCACGGTCTATCAAATATTGCATTGTACCTCATGTCCCCATTGAGGACATAGAATTTTGTCATCTTAATAACCCGCATTGCGTCCACTGGTAGATCCATTTCCCCATTTGTGGTCTCACTTGACATGTTAAAACCTGAAAGAGTTCTGGCAGTCGAAACTATCTTGTCTACCGTATTCATTTCTTCTACAACCTTTAGCCTAATTATGTTATCTTAGCTTCCGGTATTAATTAGAACTCTTTTCACCTAGAAGCAGTCGATAGGTACCGCGATCACCAGTGCATCATTATGGGGAAAGATTACACCAGCAGCATCTTCTTCAGTGAATGTGATAGTATGTTCATCAGGTATCTCCCAGAACCCCTTTTCCAGGGTCACGGAAATTTTCATATTTTTAGCCGCTGTGAAAGATGTGGCGGCAATCATTGATCCACCATATCTCATGTTTATGACATGGGGTGGAGCAGCCGGATTAGGCTTACCTTCTGCGGGTGGTCCCTGCTCATAGTTGTTCCGAGCTCTCTCGCTCATATTTTTCCAGAGATGGCCCCTGCTTAGCATTCCTGCCACCTCTTCTCGTAGATGTCTATAATCCGCAGTTTTATGCCTGTGAGTGTCATGGAAATAACACTAGATGGATTGATCTCTTTTACTCGAATCAGACTTCAGTGGTTTAGATGGTCGAGATGCTAGATGAGTTCTTAACACCTCCACAATCTGTTCTTCATCGATATTGAAATTGTACTCGGATAATTTTTGATACCTGACACCTTTAAATGAATTACTTTTCTCGAAATTCACCAATCCCTGATTACTTCACCAGGTGCCTCCTTTGTTATTTGATTTATCAAAGGAGCAGAAACTTTGTCCACCTCTTTACTTCACTGGTTTCTCCATGTGTATTTGGTGGAGGAACCAGTCCTCCTGTTGGAGTACTTCCCACATTTTTTGACATGAACTCTTCTTGAAATCTCTTTAGACGCTCCAACTCTTCGCTCATTGCAGAATTCTGCACCCGAAGATTCTGTATGGCTTCTTCGGGTGTTTTGTCAGTGGGAACATCACTATGTTGAGTCTGTTCGTCTCCGAAAGTGACTCCGTCAGTATACATTGGGTCTTCAGGTCTCATGGTTCCTAATGGAAGACCATCCGACTCAATATTGTTGGTGTTGTCCCCAACGTTTCCTATTTCTGTCATATGTCTGATCTAAACAAAGAATAAGACTGAATAAGACTTAAAGAAAAAATTAGATTAGTTGATGGGTCACTTGTGACACTACAAATGTCTAGGCCCCACGTTGGACGCAAAACTATTTACCTGTAAAATGGTACAGTTGAATTTGTATATGTGGTCAAGGACACATGAATCTCAAGTGACACGTTAGATAGGAATTCATGGGTTACAATGGAATGAAGTGTCCTATTTTTACATGAGCTACACAGGTACACAGCCCACGAAATATGCCCTCATAAATATAGAAGAATGAATGTTGTAATAATTGGACAATTAATCTCTCAATAAATGCCATTAAAGGCTCCATTGAAAGATGTGTGACCTATTTGGTAATGGCTGTTCATTACAACTCAAACGGCTTTCAGTTTTTTGTACTACCGATACTGGTTACGCTTATGTTTCTCCCAGTACCATTTGAGTGCTACCGGAAATGCCCCAAACTGACTTAGACTTGACAATGCATCAATTGTCACATGTCACATCATAATTCATACAGTTGTTATATACGGATTTTGTCCTATACAATATATATTCAGTTACGAATCCTATAACTAGAACGAGCTATGAATTCGATACGAAATTCAAAAATATAAACTTCAAATTGGTGCGAGTAAGTTTTTACCATTAAATTATTTAGTCATATATTTCTAGATTTTTTTACAATTCTTATTTTGTAACTTAAAAATTAATAGCATATTGTATCTGACCTAGCAATGTCCTTACATTCTATAGGACGACCTTGGGTTCAACACTACTAAAAAAAGGTCAAACCCCGAGGGAAAAATCCAACGAAAATAGGTCCGTACGTTTTAGAACTGCGTCGGTAAATTTAGCGGTCGGTTTTTATTTACGTATTAATAATTTAATCAAAAATCGACGGATTTCGTCGGTTTTTAATTTAATCATTAATCTTTTTTATTTATATATTATATAATTAAATAAATAATATTTATATAATTAAAACCCGACGGAATCCATTGGTTTTAATTAATATTTGTTTTTTTTTTTTTTTAAAATGATGGAGTCCGTAGGATTTAATTCATAATTTATGTCAGTTTTTCGGTAGTTTTCTGTAAAAAAAAAACAACATAATTTTTTTGGTTTTCACCAACCAGCTTGTCAAAAATACCAAAACTAATCTAATCTAATTTCAGTTACAAACCAGCACTAATAGTTGCCAAAACAGTAATAAATGAACTACAACATAAATAACATCCTAATTATCAATCAAACACGACGTTCAACACATCAAATACATTATAAAAAGTTCACCAAAGTTCAAAATTTTCAAATCATTCAACTAAAAGTACGAATATAACATGCATAAGGGTGACTCTAAGTCCTAAGACATCTCATGATCCAGTGTACGGTCTACGTATTCATCGTCCTCTTCTGGCTCGATGCCATCATCATCGTCAAGGTGAGGAGGGTGAGAGCATGGCACACCAAATTTTCCACATGCAATGTGCTAAGAACTTGTGCCTGGAGCGATTTCAGGCTCTCTTGCATCGCCCTCTCTCC